>CM046876.1:538924433-539484889 GCA_025667525.1 Glebionis coronaria | reverse complement strand
TCCGGATAGGGAGTAGTCAAGATATTGATAGTACCCGCTGCTCTCAAGACAATTCTTAGCGAGTGGTACCAATCATTGAAGTTTGGGCCAGTAAGTTCAGGTCGTTCAAAGGAAGCTTTGAACGCATAATTTATCGTATTATTGGTGGGTTGAGCCATTTCTACAGAAATAAGTTCAAATATTAGTATTTTCGATAACAAAATACTTTCTAGAAAATAAATTACCCCGGTATTAAAAACATATTATTTTCCTTGAATTCTAGAACTATATTGACATAGATCCATTACATCAGTTGATCTGCTAGCAATGAATGTACTCAACACAACGACTTGTCGAACAATTCAATTGACAAACAATTTTCAATTCCTAGATATTTAAGGGATTTACATTGCCAAAAAAATGTTTTGCATTGTAAACATGTTTCATCCCTTCTGAATGCACTAAGTTTCCAGATCTCACTGAGTAACTTAATTAAGTCTTCTAATCTGAGTAACGTAAAACCATCATACGGATTCTCATTCTGCAAACGGTTTTCTCTCCATCACAACATTATCCAAAAATCTCATTTGATGACGAAGTAATTTCAAGTGTTCGTCAATTAGGAGCATTCGACTTAAATTTAGGGGTATAAATTTTGATGTCAAAATCTACATATGGAGAAGCATGCATACAATCTCCATAGCATAAGTTTAATAAAATATTTAGTAAACTTTTTCATGAGATTAAATTTCTTCATAAATTATGTTGCGGTATTGGTTAAACCAATTAAAGAACTTTACCCACAACTCATCACATCGTACTTTGCTAGAACTCAGCTACGCACAAAGTAATACCATTATTCATTGTGGTTCGGATGTGAATTTGTGGTAAATCACCCTTAAGGTACAATTCAATCAATAATCGTAGGTAATTTCAATTTTGACGCACAGGCGAGCCGGAAATTTGGTCAGCGACTAATGACATAACACCTCCTTCCTTAACCGGGTACATGACCAGCAGTGCGTTAAACTCACTTTATAGTTTGTCTAAATTGAGTGGGCCGTTAGATTATTATTGCAAATTCATCAATCAACGTAATCTTATGTAATTTAAAATCTCTTAACAAATCATTATTTTTAATATGATTTAGTCCATATTATTCTTTAAAAAAACCCTTGTTTATAACAATTCAGCAATTTTATATAAACAAGTAAAAAACAACTAAATCATAAACACATAATAACAATTTATATGTGCAACAAATAAATCAAATAGCCACATGCATACAATTTATTCAATAATCATCAGATCTAGGTATTTATATCTCTATATAAAATTCTTTCCTAATTCTAGATTTATCGAATCAAATAATGACGTATCATATAAAATCATATAAACATATAATTTTACGACCCATGAAAACATGCACGTAATCATGGAATCCCCACAAATCTTAACAATTAAATCTCTACGGATCGTAACCATACATGACATAACAATTAATAATGCAATATAATCTAAAATTATCCCACATGTAATTTAGAGTTTCAAAACAATTCTTTTTTTATTTATTAAAAATAGAGTAAAAACCCTAATTTTTAAAAAACAAAACCCTAATTTTATGAAAAACCTAAAAAAACATATAGTTTTAACTCAAAACAATTATAGTTAAAAAAATTTAGATTTTCGATAATTATAACATGTTAAAACGGCTCTCGATGCCACCAAAGGATTATTAATATCATAACAATTATATAAAACATTAAACAAGATCAAAGCACATATAGCGGAAGCGATTTAACAAGATCATAATTAATAACACAATTATAATTAATTGAATTAGGGTTACATACCTTTACGCTAAAGCAATTCCACAAGATGAAGAACAAATCACCGATTCGGGTTTAAACCGTATATACCAATATATAGTCTAAAGTAAGACTATGTTACGTTCTTGTACACACGTAATACAACGAGCTAACCGTGATTCTAGCACGTGAAAACCGAGCTACAACGCTTGTAATTAATCTACCCAACAACCCTAGAGAGGGGCTAGGACTAGATTAAGTATACTATTGATCAACCAAGAAAATCAACCAAAACCCTTTGTTGATGGGGGAGTGGATCGACCAAAATAAAAGAAGGGAGAAAGAGTTATTGTTGTGTGTTAATTATGATGGATAAGGAGGTGTATTTATAGGCCTAAACCTTTGTAGCCCAAGATAAATAAAAGGCAACAAATGCCCCCCCCCCCCCCCCCCCCCCCTTGGAGCCCTATATTCGGCCGACTAAACACCCCTTAGGGTTTTCCGGAATCTTCCAAACTTCTTTCCTTATGTTTATGTATACTATATATTTATTTAACGCTCGTTATAACTTAACTATTAATTATTTAACGACCGTTATGATAATACAGTTACTTGCTCGGTTAAATTAATAAATACATATATATATATATATATATATATATATATATATATATATATATATATATATATATATATATATATATATATATATATATATATATATATATATATATATTTATTAAATAAATTGATAAATACAATATATATATTTATTAATTATATTAACTCTATACGTATTATGTACAATCCCGTAATTTCGAGTTCGATCCTATCACACGACTATTAAATATAAGTCCATAAACTTACAGAAATGTGGAGTAGGTTTTCTCCAACATATCTGCATCAGTAACAGTTTGTCCACATTATTTAAGTTGTGAACAAATCCTGAACAAAGCAGAGTTGTACTCATTGGCTTTTTTAAAGTCTTGGAATCGTAAAGATCTCCATTCTTCTCGGACAGCTGGAAGTAAAACTTCCCTTTAATTATCAGAGCGATCCTTAAGATCTTTCCAGAGAATACTTGGATATTCAGTAGTAAGGTATTCAAATTTTAGTCCATGATCAATATGTTTACGAAGAAAAATGTTTGCCCTTGCTATATATTGTGGTGGACTATCATTGTTTTCAACAATAGGTTTTGAAATTCTCATAGATTCAAGATACATTTTAACATCAAGAACCCATGGCATATAGTTTTTTCAGTGACATTAAGAGCACCAAATTCAAGATTTGATAAATTTGACATTTCTGAAATTATCAAAATATAACCAAACAACATATTATTAGAATTCATTAATATCGATGCATAGTGCAATACATAGTAATGGAAGAATAACAGATACATACAAAACACAACAAAAATAAAATTCTTCAGGTAGAAGAATGGTTGTGATAATAATAACAACTAAAAACAAGCTAACCATCCTTGAAACTTTGTTGAGCAAAAACTTGATTTAATAATGAGGATGATTTGTTTTTGTGAAAACTTTGTGTATTGTTAGCTTGAATTTATACTGAAAAATATAAACGTTGTAAAACTGTTCGTTTTTGTTGTCAACCGTTGCAAAGCTGTTGTGTGAATATACAATTTTTTTAAAAATATTATAAAGAAATGGATAAGAATAATAAATAAGATTTAAAGTGGGTTAACACATTATGATAAATGCACAATGTAAAGATCGGTAAACATGAGAATAAAAATGAGTGAAAGTAGATAATTAACAGTTAAGACATAAATAAAGATTAGTTACCACATAAGTAAATGTTAATTGCGTAAAATAAATGTTAATTGCTTAAATAAATGTTAGTTGCAAATAAAGTAAATGTTAGTTGCAATAAAGTAGATGTTAGTTACATAAATAAAAGTTAGTTGCAATAAAGTAAATGTTAATTTGCATGAATAAAATGGTTAGTGATAACAATAGTAATTAAAGTTAGTGGAATAATAAGATGCAAAATAGTTAGTAGTCTCAAGATTGTCATATGTGATAGAATCTCATATGTGTTCATATAGTTGGTTAAGATAATTGTGCATCTAATTACCATTCTAAATTGTTGATAAGAAATTGTATAGCTTTATTAAGTTTCTTTTTATGAAGTTTATAACATTTTAAGAACAAGTGTCTTTACTAATTATAAACGATTTTCTCAAAATGTATACTTTGTTAATTACGAAAGTTAAAAATATGTTTATATCAAAAAGATTTTCTAAAACTTACTTGATTATAACGATGTGAACGATCGTGCTGATAATGTATTATAATTAACTAATTTTATCACAAGATTATTGGTATAATCAAGAACTTGTAAGTATCACTAAATAACCATTAAAAAATATAATAGATGAGAAGTAATATCATCTTAATAGGTGACAATTGTGCAAGTATATTTGATGGTTTGCATGAGTATTTAAAGTATTCAATTACACTAAATATTTTTCATTTTACTCCTCGGTAATTTAGGAGACATGGAGTAGTTGGAATGAGCACGGTACCTTACTGATCCCGTACCGAATTAATGGTATAGATTTTTTTCCAAGCATAAATTAATGGTATTGGTACCGTACCGAACGGGATTCGGGTACCGGTACCGAGAAATTGGTTTTTTTCCTTTTTTTCGAGAATTTCTCGATTTGGTACCGGTCCCGTACCAAATTAGCGGTACCGAATTTTTTCACCATTTTTTCGTAATACCAGTATCGTATCGAACGGGATTTAGGTACCGAAAATCGGTACGATTCCGATTAGATTTCGAGATTTAAGACGAAATGCTATCAGTCTAAAGTTGACAAAGATACCAACCAATAATACATTCATTTGTGATTGTCTGGATGAATTTATAACAGTGTCTATTGTTATGTTCTATTTTAGACTGGAAAATTTTGCTAGCGTACTTTTTTTCTTTCTTTTTATCGTTTAGTGGTTATTGCAATTTGTTCTTTTATCTAATATCGGTTACATGTACTGCTCTAGTTTAAGTTTATAAGATGAATTATTTTGTATTTATGTATTTTATTATATATTAAAATATCAATCTTTATCTTTTATTAGCTTTTAATTTAATAGTAGAGATTAATCTAGTATTTAAAAGAACAAAAAATATTTTTGTTAAAATGTCTAAAAATTGTAGAAAAAAAGACAGAATAACTAAAGCTATAAATATGATAAAGTATTGATTTATCATTAATGATATATCATTATTTTTATCATTAGAAAAATATTACTAGTGATAATCATTTTTCGGTGATTTTTATAACTTTAGTATTTTAGTTATTTTTTTATAACTTTTGGACAGTTTAGTAAAAATAGGTCTTTGATATTTTTTTAATCTTAAATAATAGATTGTTAAATTAAAATTAAAATGCATTTAAGTTTGCTTAGTGTTATCGGCCATTTATATATCTCATTTTTGACTCATGGTATGTTTGACGAGGAGTGGTGGTGGAGTTTTTTCGTACTGTGAGCGGTGAACGAAAGCATTTTGGAATTTAAGACTTGTTTAGTAAAAAGAGTAATGAAATTTTTATTATTTGGTGATCGTTTGGCAAACGAAACGGTGAGCATTTTAGAACGAGAGATGAGTTCGACATAAAACATCATCCAATAAAAGAATAGAAGAATCAACAGCAATCATTCAATCATTCATTTTTTTATCAAAAAACAAAAACTTATCTTCACATTTTTCTTAAAAAGAGCATATTTTTCAAACGATAAATCGTTATATTACGAAAAATACACCATCACGACGAAAAAATTCTTATCTTTTAATAGACGGGCACTTTCATATATTATTGTCAATTTTTTATTAGGGATGAAATTTGAATGAATGGTAGAGATTGAAAGATTTTTTTTTTTTTTTTTCAGAATGTTTTTTATAAAACTTTTCTCATAAAAGGTATAAATTAATCCTTACTTTGATCTGATTTGGATAGTAATAGTAGTATATATACTACTTGTTTAAAAAAAACATTATTTTTTGACTCGTTAATAAATACTCACTGGGATGATGAATGGTATGCATGTGCATGAATTTCCTTTAATTTTTATGTGTACATATCAGAAACACTATGTCTACATATCAGACACACTATGTGTAATATACATATGACTTTCCTCCCTTTATTAAAACTTCAAAATGAGGAGTCAAAATCTATTCTTTTATTTTTTATTTTTTTCCCATCTTCCATTTCAAGGTAATTTTCTTCATCAAAACTTTGCATTAGTGTTTGTTTATTTATTTAGAAGTATGCTGCATTACTTTACTTAACTTTGGTTTTCACATTCATTTTATTTTGGAGTTTCTAAAACTTTTAAAAGGTTGGCGTGACCATTCAGTTTAAAAATAACGGGCTTATTTAACTACTTTGGTCAGTGTGAAAGTACTTATTTTTAAGGGAAGTAGAAGCACAAATGAATAAGCAATCCCAAACACCCTCTAAATAGAACTGTCCGTTACCATCTCTCTGATTATCTTTTGTTATGCGTGTGGCAGATGGAGGAAGTGAAGAGAATGATACTGACCCACAGACGGCAACTAGAAGATGTACCTGAGTTGATTCATCGTATTCAAGAATTGTTGCCGGCAGAAGATGCAGCCCGCACCTGCGTCTTGTCCAAGTCATGGCTACACGCTTGGTCTACCATCCCCACTCTCAGGTTTTGCCAATCCAGTGAGTCTTTAACTAAACAGAAAGACACAAAGTACTTGAGGCTGATCAAACAGACTATACGAAGGCGTTGCAGAGACGACATACCAATCACAACATTTGATATTCACTTTGGTGTTCGCAAGCCAAAGTCTGCTACTCGTGCTGAAAAGTTTATTAAGCGTGTAGCTTCCAAAAGTTCTCTTAAGGAGCTTTACCTCAGAGTCGTTGATAATGCTGCTTCAATTACTTTGCCAGATGAGATATTCTCAAGTAAGAACCTAAATACGTTGAGTTTAAAACTCGATTTTTCCCTTCACACGGTGTTCCCTCTCGAGAAGAACTATCCCCTTTACATTAGTAGCAATCCTTTGATCGATTGTGTGAACCTGCGAGTGCTAGAGTTGCTTGATGTGCGCATAAGTCATGAAGAGGTGCTTCATAATTTATTATCTGCGTGTAAGTTACTTGAAAAGATCAGCCTTAGACTTCCCCAAGTCTTGGGTAAAATAAAGGTAAATAATCTCCTTTATCTTCGTGAGCTAAACATAGCTCTCGGTAGTCCTTGTGATGATGCGAGTTTGGAACTTTCTGATGTCCCATGTCTGTCTTCACTTTTATACGAGACATCAAAGATACTACATGCGCCTGTATTATCCATTGCAGGTTCAATAGGGAGCTTAAGAGAGTTATGTTTAGAAGGGCTGACCCTCAATGATGATGGATTTTGTAACATTATCAATACCAAGTTTCCTTTTCTTGAGAGTTTAACCCTTGATATCATGCGGTGTAGGGTGGAAATTTTGGATATCAGATCCAATTCATTGCAGAGATTGTTAATACTCGTGAGTCAACGCAGGCCAACAGGTATACAAGTTAATGCTCCCAAATTACTTTTTTTCCAGTACAAAGGCTTTGCAATGCCTAGTCTCTGGTTTCCAACCATTGTTCCGAAGCAAATTGAGCTAGCTCTGATGGTGAATATTTCCATCGATCATTTATTCTTTCTTAATTTGAGGGAGATACTCGCTTTACCAAGCAAGTTTAACATTGTAATACGAAGTTTTGGATCTTCTGTTCTATTGCCATTCAAAATTGATGATGTAAGAACAAAGGTTCCGGCTACCAATGTTGAAAAACTCTCATTTGAAACATTTTCAGATGATGGTTTGGTGGAGAACGCAGTGCTGCTCTTTGATGCATTGTTTTCTATTTGCCAGCCACTGTATGTAGAGGCACATCTTCAGATGAGGCTCAAAGTCGCTGAGTACTTCTTGAAGCTAATTGATATGGGGGTGACGGAAAACAAATCTGGATATTGGCCTGACCTCAAATGTTGTGAAATAAGAAATGGTCTTGAAGGAGAATGGGAAACACTTACAACCTCTTCGTTAAGTCTACTTGGTGAATGGTCTCGATGTGTGTTCAAACTTGCTTATTGCTCTCCATAGAAGCTGCCTATCTTCACCTGCATTATTTGATCGTTTTACTATTTTGATTTAGCTCATTTGTATTTTGTACTTTTCATCTTACCAGTTTATGATAATAATGTAGAATTTTTATTACCAATTTATGATAAAAATGTAGAATTTTATTACCAATTTATGATAATAATGTAGAATTTTTATTACCAATTTATGATAATATGTAGCACAGTATAAGTGAAATGATCTGCATGTGCTTTACTACTGTACCACTCTTACCTTCTCATTCATCTTCTTCAGGTTCAAGCAGAAACTTTAGTAACAGAATATTTAATGCGCTAAAACCCTTGTTAAATATATCAATACTATTTCCTCCACTAGTACTTGAAACCACGGCTGCGGAGAGTGGAGACAATCGCCAATGCCGTGGAGGAGGAGATGAAAAAATGATAACCAAACCGTGATTAAAAGTAAAACTGAAACATTATGGTTTCTGAGAAGCAAAAACCATTCATGGATTTAAATTTCTTTATGCAAAAACCGAGCAAAAAGGGTGATGGGTGCATTGTAGAATCTCATTCCTTGATAACCTGACACCCATAGTTAAATCTATTTGACAAATCTAGTATACCAAAATCCGACATAACTAATCAACAACGATAAAATACACATGCAAAACATAAATTTGGATTAAAACTTGCAAATCAAACCAGATGTTACATCGTTCACCTATCAACATATGACCCTATTAAAAGTTCCGTTCATCTATTTGGTACAACTTGTGCATGCACATAAAGCCCTCAAAGAGAAGCAAAAATATACATTAAATTTGTCTTGTACTGTTATCGTGCTCATTTACACACGCGCGACCGAGTGGATAACAGTTTAGAACACTAGTTTCTCTAACTCTACAAAACTGAAAAAAGAACCAACTAATGTTGTTGACACAGACAATCTGGTATGGGATAGGTATATATGGATTGTGTCTCCTTTCTTAACCTAACTTGACCTTGTCTATTCTTATGTGCATTTTGTATAGCCCACTGAAACTCAGGCCATTCCATAGTTTCGTTAAGAAAGAGCTGGCTCGATAACACCATATTTGGTCTGATAGTCTTCAAGTTTTTGTATGCTCGATATCCTAGCTGAAAAACAAGCCCCGATAATCCGGTTAATAAGAGAGCCTCATAGTTCAATCATCGAACTTTGTTTTTATAGTCAGCGAAGCAAAGTGTCCAAAAAGCCAGTTAGACGGGTTGAAACAAAATGGGATGGGTTTGGACACACCAACACAGTTTTGTGACTTTGTCAAACTCTTTGAATTTGAATTCACTTCATAGTTAATACCACATTCAATCTGTTTACTTTACAACCAACTAAATATTTGACCCGTTAGATTCCTTATCAATAAAAGTCAAGTAGATTTTATACGTTTTTATCTAGATGGGTTGACATATCGGCCTCTAAAAAAAAACATCTTTTTTTTTGTGAAAATGCAAAATATTTTTTGCAAAATGATTGATTTTCTATGAGAATCTGAAGTATACATTTAATTCAAATCACCTGTATGGCTTTTTGGTGTGCACCCTGATACAAATTAATGAATTGTACTTTATTTATGTATCCGAGAATGACCTATAATTAGCATTTAAAATTTTTGTGAACACCTAAGATTATCAAATAAGTCAAAACATTGGCATGTTTTCACGTTCCTAATAATAAATGCTAAATTTTCACAAAAATGTTGAAAACTTATGTCAAAACAGCTATTTCAGGTAAAATATGTACTTTTACTAATATTTTCACATATATTATGCACTTTTTACCTTAAGGCAACTTTTTGCGGTTTAAAAAATGTTAATTTTGCGAATGATAAGGTCATTTCCGAATTTACCCAATTATAAGCGTAGAGCTTTTAATATGTCACATAACTCACTGAGTTAATTATCTGTGTCCTTATTCTCATTAATGATCTAAAATTCCTTTTTACAAGATGAATGAGGTAAACCTTACGTACCATTGCATTGTGCATATTTCCTGGTGAAGCTGAAATGAAGATGTCAGTATGCATACTGACATAATAATCAACAGCCGCTAACAACGACGCTTTTCCTTCAACTTCTGCCCGTTCTTTGTCAGATGCAAGGCTTTTTTTGTCATCCATAAGTGGAAACAGTTTACGCAGTGCAGAAATTCTTGCTTCTCCACCATATACCTATGTTTCAGGGATAAAGCATGCTAAAAACTCATCCTTGGTATGGTTGATGTAGATCATAAATAGTCAAATACTAGTTTCTCTATTATCAGCATACTAATTTGGGTCTAAGAAGATTCCTTGTTTTTCTTTCTAGAAGATTAATTTTAAAATTCAATAAATAAGTAAAACACAAACTATTTTCTTTCAAAATGTGCACATGTAAACAAAGAGTCAAATAATATATTCCAGTTATGTGCACAATCAACCAGATAGTCAAATTAATCCTTTAAATCGTGTATGTAGCCAAAAGTTGCATTTTTCTATGGGTGGATTAGAACTTACCTTGTGGGATGCAAGATAAAGTCGTGTATCATTGTTAAAGCCCAAAGCTTTCAAAAGCAGTCCAATTTCTTCAGGAGTGAGTGGACATCGTCCCTGATGTCTCAACTCCTCGTTAGTGAACTGAGTTTTTATCACTCTTCCCTGCCAAATTACTTGGCGGTACTTTGCAAGTGCCAACTTCTCAGCTTTTCCACCACCAAAATCACAAGCTGAATGGGCAGCCATATCCTGTTCCATAAAAATATTGTAAACAAACATGTACTACATAGTCCCATAATCACTCATCTGTAACTTATGCAAAAGTAATCGAGGTGCAAGTGGCAACATGGGCAAGATAGGTATCAGGTGTATACTTTTTGGACTTTGGTAGAGCTAGAGTTAGGTTGACCAGAACCACTTTTCATCAACTTAGAGATAAAACATAACATGAATTTACCCATTCAGAAGTAAATGAGTTTAAATGCTACCACTAACGGGTCAAACAGTTCTTATCAAAAGCACACTCAAGTGTTTATAAGCTCCTAATAACCTGATCGGAAAAAAAGTGGATCATTATTTTAGTGATGGTTACCATTTTTAGGGATTGATCATTTATAGAACTGTGAGACAAAAAGTGTTGGTGGGTCAACACTCAACCCGACCCATTTTGTCTCATTCGGTGCCCCTCTCGAATCACAAAAATATATACGCAATCAAGTTGTTAAAAACATGAGTGAAAAAAGAATCAATTTCAGAGCAAAGGAGACAAAGACGGCCTAAATTTACATTCTAAAATCTAAAGATCATGATGGAGAAACATGGAAGGAGACATACTTTGTCAAAGCGGAGATGTAAAACGATAAACTTTCCACTTCCCCTTTCATCCTCTAATATATTGTTCGCTGTTCCTTTGTTTGTAGTAGGAGAGCTTCGAAGGCGTTGAACAAGGGTGTCTCCTAGTCTTCTGATGTGAGGAACAAAAACTAATGCTTGAAAGTTAACTTTACATCGAAGAAGCTGAATCTCCTTTGGTAAGTTATCAAAACCTAAACGGTGCGAGAATGGGGCAATAGCAGCAATTCCATGACTGAAACATTAGAACTCCCATCGTTATATAATAGTAAATGTTTGTCTAAAAAATATAAACAATACTGTACCATAATGCTTCAAATTGATTAGTTAAACATTAAGCAATGACCTCTCGCTATTTTAAACAGGCAATATATCAACAAGCACAGATCATGTTCTGTGAAATATCATATTTTAAGCTCATTTGTGATGGATACTGAACACATTTGGCTATTCCTTAGACACTTCCCATAATTTACGTGAGCTTCCACAGGACAAACAGATAAAATTTAAGTGGCACACATATATATTTTGTTAAAAGGTGAAAGTATCAGACAAAGCAGACATGCTAAATCATAATATCAGGCAAGAGATCAGATAGTGACAGCAGAAAACGGAGAAAACCGTTAACTTTGACCTGTTTATGCTAGAATTATATTATAATGTCAAAGAAAACTGTATCACGAACCTATCTAGCATTGGGAGCACATTTTCCAGGTACCAATTAGCAGAAGCATGAACAGGCGCCGTTTTAATTCTAGTAGGCCGGATGCCAGTACCATAGTAATCCCTTGTGCTCCAAGAGTACATGCTAGGCAGCTCTTTAACTATGGAGACTTCATCTTGCAAGACCTCAATAAAGTGATCGACATCAAATATATCGGTGAAAGAACTGCAGAGTAAACATAACTTCTTATCACCAGTTTGCGAGTTAAGAACTTAAAAACATGATACAAAGCCAAGATAGTGGCCGTAAATATACCTTGTATCTTGCCAGACCGGATTAACTTCAAGATGTGGGATCACTAGGGTCGCATTTAAGATTTTAGCAACCGCAACTGCATCACAAATCTTCAACACACAAGCAAGAAATTTAGAAAAAATATATACAAATTTTTGTTTACATATGTTTTTTCTTGAAGGGTGTTTGTTTTAGCTTATTTTTTAAGGGTATGGGCTTATTGAACTTTTAAAAACCTAATAAGCTCAATATTCTAGGTTTATGAGCTTATTTACTTAAATAAGCCAAGCCATGAGATCAAGTTAATTAACCCATAAGCCTTGAAATTTTGGCTTATTAGCTTTAGAAAAGTTGAATAAGCCCTTAAGCCAAACACCCCCTTATGCTTGTTGAAGAGCACATACCCCCATTCTCTGCTGGTTCAATCCTCCATCAAGAAACACCTGAATATATCCTCGAGATTTCTCTGGAATGGCTTAAAAAATAACATTTTGATTCAATTACATAATGATGACAAATCAAATAGAAACAATTGCATAAATCACGACCCATAGTATAAAGAAGGAGCTTACATGGAACGGTAGCCGGGTCCGTACATGGTTTCCATCCTTGGTCAGGCAACGGAGACCATATATCAGAATTTTGTTTATCAGACTGGTTATAAAAAAAAGGTATGGAGTGTTAGATTACATAAATGATAACTCTTGAGACGAGTTTTAAATGAACTGTATTCAAAGGTTAGCACCCACTCACAATTTGTTGAAGCAAAGCACCCTCTAATAAACGAACATGCTTAGCACTTGGAGCATTCCATTCCTACAATTCCATCAATTCATACGTAAACAAACAGAATCCACACGCAAAGCGATCAACAAACAACTATTTGCATAATACATAATCAGCATAATTTTATATAGGAATTACATTAAGTTCTTCTAAGGAGTCGGAAAATTAGTAGACAGAGTACGGAAGCCTTATCTGTGTCGGGGAAAGATACAAAAACTCGTTCACGTAATTTTTCACTATACGCAACTATTGACACACCTAATATACACATAAACAGCATTATGTCTCAACTAAGGACTTAAACCTACAATCACTTAGTTGATGAGCCCCTCACATTTTGTCAGGCCAAAAGCTGTTTGGTTCGGTATTGCTTGCTTTTTAGAGAAAAAGAAACTCACACTAACGTCATATTCAGTAATAAACATTAACAGAAAAAGACCCAAATGTCATCTGAAGCTAGTAGAAACTGTAACCTAATTATTCTAATTAATCAGTGGAATGGCCATACTACTACATTATCATTGACAGTAATAACGCAAACTGCAAATAACAAAATACTTTCACTTCATTTCTAATTTGATAATCGGACTCTAAAACTAGTTAGTTAAAAATCACTGAACTTTCAGCAAAAACGACTATTCTCTGTAATTCAGACCAAAGCACCTATAACAACAAACCTCTTAATAAAAACTTGAATAACATAAAAACTTTTTTTTAGTAATAAAGTCGTATTAAAACAGATAACTATAAAACAAGCAAAATAAGGTGACGAATCTGTCTGCTTCACATATCATACATTATCATTCACACAAACCGCAATACTTTAAACAAACCACCGACTCTTTACTCGCTAAATCAACAAAAAGTAGTAAACAACCTTAAATAAGGGTTTGTGCTAATTCACATACATTGACAGAATTAAAATGACATAATCTGTAAACACAAATTAGAAGCCCTAAGAGAGCTCGATACGGGGCGTTATAGCCCCTCGCGCAACCTATAATGCTGGCGAATAACACAAAGCCCACACCGGGGATGGCGCCCTATCCCCACGACGTGTGGCCAAAGGTGTCCTATAACTTAAAAGATGGAAGTAGGGTGTTTTTGGTTTTAAGTTATATGTGGCCGCACTTTTTCCTATAACTTGAGGCGTATGCTCCGGACACCAGGTGGTCTTTCTTTCGGCTTATTTGGTTTCCGGCTTATGTTTCATAACCTCACTTTTTTGTGGCTTGTTTTGAAACTTTTCGGCTTATAATGAACCTATATAATCCCGAAAAGTTTCAAAATAAGCTACAAGAAGTGAGCTTATGAAAACATAAGCCCTAAACCAAATAAGCCATAAGCCGGCTACATAAGGTGGTGTTTGGTTTGGCTTATATAATGTAAGCCCATTTCGATTTATATAACATAAGCCCCAATTTTGTGGCTTATTTGGAGGTTTATGGGCTTATATAAGTGTATTATATCACGATAAACTTATATAAGCCCCTAAGTCTCAAAATAAGTCCCAAAATTGGGGCTTACTTTATATAAGCCGAGAATAAGCCATATTTCGGCTTATATTTCATAAACCCTATTTTTTTAGGCTTATTGGTGACTTATGGGCTTAAATAAGTTTATTGTATCATAGCAAACTTAGACAAGCCCATAAGTCTCCAAATAAGCTACAAAATTGAGGCTTATGTTATATTAGCCGAAATAGGCTTACATTATATTAGCTAAACCAAACAGCGCCTAAGCCGAAAGAAACACCCCCGATCTGTATGAATTACATTTTCACTTATATACCTAAATTTGTTATTAATTTTAGTGAGTTCAGTATTAATTTATTAACCTTATTTAACAAGTAACCTAGCTAATTACATGAAAACTTGTAATTAGAAAAAGAATAAATGTAATGATGCTTACGGAAAATAAATTGGGAAAAGATCCAGTAAATAATAAAATGGGGAAGAAATTAGGGATGATGATTATGAATGCTGATGCCAATGCTATTCTTTGCGATTGAGAAGGACTTCTTTGTTTCAAATAATTCAGTCTCATCCTCCTTTTGTTAAATGTTTGTTTGTTTGGTTGGTGGATCAAATCTTCAAACACAGACAACTAACTGGTTTATCTTCCTCTTCAAACTTTGTTGCAGGGCTGAGGATGGACAGGACCTGACTCAACCGAATCGAACCGGACCGAATCAAAAATCCTTAGATTCATTTTTCTATTTGTTTTCGGTCAGTTTGTTTTGGTTTTATGTAAACCGGTCATTGAACCGAATCGAATCAAAAACCTAATCGGCATAATTGATTTAGATATAAACCAAATATTTTCATCTAGTCATCGGCCTAATATATTGGATCAAATTAGTTCTCGGTATAGTAGTGATCTTGATCACTCCGGTCAAATTTTCGAATCCTAAATCTCTTAGGCTGCATTTAGCAGTGCCCGTGAGGGTTTTCGTGAGCTAGCGTGAGCCCTCCGCTTGCCTGTGACCCTTCTAAACTATTCATGCCTCGTGTGTAACGATGGAGAATATTGGCTTCGAGAATATGAGTTGCTCGCATTTCGTATAATGTGCAATTGTGGAGCCTATATGAAACGGTAGCATTTAATTTCACATTTCGCATTTCGTATGTCAATTTTGCGATGTTTATGATAACGCTTTTCGGACATACAACGGTGGAACCGGTGACGCTGATTATATTGAACGAGAAATGTCAGATAATAATCTTGAGTATGGTATCCCGTTTACACTAGTTCATTGTTGGAAGTAGTTAAAAGATTATGAAAAACGGAATAGCGGAGAAGTTGTGTCGTTTATGCACGAGGTGGAGGAGAAAAAGAACAAGAGGTATCAGTCTACCGGATCGAGTTCTTTCTCTACAAAAGACTCCAGAGAAGGCGTTTCAATTTGAATATTGCGGCTGCAAAAGAGGAAGTAGAGGAAGTTCGACGTCGTCGTTGAATGGGCAGGGACATGGCAAAAAGGAAAGGGAAATCGGGGTCGTCGTCTGGTTCAACTACTAACTTTGATGTGGAAGTGTTGGCGAAAATGATGGCCAACAAGTATGCAATGGCTACCAACCCGATGCACGCTCAAAAGAGTCACGAAATATCCGAGATGCTGCGGATCAAACAGGAAGAGCTTGAAATCAAGCATGTAGAGCTGGATATTCGGAGATTGAAAACCCACGCCAAAGAGACGAACAAACATATTTGTCGACTACCGATGAAGAGTTGAATGCGGTGCTTTGAAAGAGGCTATTCGATTATGTTAACGTGTTTTATTTATTAATGTACATTCTTATTTCTATAATGTTTTAATTTCGTAAGTGTATGTTTTTATTTATTTGACGCTTTTATTTAAGAATTAATAAAAGTATTAGTTTTAATAAAAAAAAAAATATTTTTGTCCGATGAAGGTATACGTGACTAATAAGAGTGAATTGTGAGAGAGAGTGAGCGTGAAAACAGGAGATAGAAAGCTGATGTAACACTGATGTTTCTAATGAAAAAGTAGTCTTTGCGATTACTGATGAAAGTAGCCTTAGATTGTTTTGAGTGATCAAAACATGTTGTTTGAGTGATTAAAACATTTATTTTATGATTTATTTAGGTTGTCGATAAGTAACATTTTTTTTCTAAAAACAATTGATATTATTTTTTTTAATAACTCGAGAAGAAAGCGCCATTTATATACTAGTAAAGTATATTTTAAGACAATCTCGGCTAGGAATTATTTAAAGATACAACAGATAAATTATAGCATTTATATCTTCGTCGAACTAAAAAACTTATTTTCATTCCTTTTTTAAAATATAACCATTAATCGTGACACGAAACAGATCATAATATTGCGGTGAAAATTAAATTGTTTTTTTAGAGCACTTTTATGCATCTTCGACGAACTCTTTTTGGAGTTTTTCTTATACGAGCATCGAAATTTACACCATAAAAAATCACATATGATTAATAAAACCGTACTTAATTTGTTATTTTGAAAAAAAAAGCAAATCGAACAAACATATATCCAACTTATACTCAATTTCAAATTTAAAGTACCAAACTTTTTTATGGTGGTGGTAACTTAGTCTATATACCTTATATGAGAACTTATCTCCAATGTTGAAATGTTAAAAGTTAAAAGTTAAAAATTTTGCCATTTATGAAAATGTAGAAGAGATGTGGTTTAGTTCAAAATATATGACAATCTTGAATTATTGACAATTTTGAGTTTGGAAAACACGTATATGAGTAAAAGAGAACACTATATATAGTATAGTGTGTATATATTTAAAGAAAACATATCAAACCATAATGAAAATCAAATCAAATATGTCAGCAACCAGCATGTATAGGCGGGAAATAGTGTTTTTAAACTCAAACTTAGAATCCATTGTGCCTATAAAACAACCTCTTGTGTTTATTACATTCATAACAAAATCAAAATCGTGTAAACGGTAAAAACAACAAATGACAACAAGGAATGAAAAGAATGTTGTCGATTCTCTTCAGGTTTGTTCTTCTATCATTAACAACTTGGTATGTACATTGAAGCAATACGAATCCGTTTTTTCTTAAAATGTACTAACTTGAGTCTTTGTGGTTTCAGAAAAAACGTTTATGATGCATAGGAACACTTTATGCGATTGGAAGACTATCACGATTCACCCAAAAGCCCAAAGATTATGAATCAGGTACACATGTATTTTGATATCGGAATATTGAACAGAAGCATTAAACGCGAACATGGCGTGAATTGTTGGGGTTTACTTCGTTCCAACAGGGTGAAGACAATCAATAGCCTAACTACGTACCAATGAATGGTTATTGGATATCTCTTGAAGTCGTGTAATCACTTTCCAAAGAAGATTATTCGACCCTATGCCTGGGTTAACACGAATACCTCCTTGGGATAAAACCAAGAGTTAGTTCTTGTTTTAGGCACAAATCAAGAACTCTGTGCGTGTAAGTGTTTCTTGTTTCTGTATATTTCATCATGCAAATATTATCACTATTTATAATGATCCTAGTCCTAGAAGGATGTAACTCATAGTTAATGGTATTTAAGAGCATTAATCGGCCAATTAAGCTCATAATTACCTACATGAAAGCATAGTGGTTACATGACCATAAACCTGGTCATCAAGTCAATATTCAACCCTCATTGATTGGTCAAAGAGGTTACAAAGACTTTGTGCATCACCAGGAGCAACGTCCTAACCAGGAGAAACTTCCTAACCAGGAGCAACTTCCTAACCAGGAGCAGCTTCCTCCTGATGAACTTTCAACCACTATATTGAGTCCAGGGAGGTCAGGGACATAATGGGTGTACACTCCGTACCTCCAAACCCATTTACAAGTATGACTCGGTCCCACAATTGCACTAAATTTCCAACAATCCTCCCCAATTTAGTACAATTCCTTTTTGCATGAAAATCAACTTTAACAAAACCAGTGCATAAATGAAAATGTCCTGAGGATTGAATTTCCATATTAGTACATCACTTCAAATATTCAAGAATCAGGGTGTTCTAAGAATTGAACCCTTCAACTACTTTGAATACCTAAAGATAAAATACACACAAGTTTTCAAACACTTAAAACGCTCCTGACACCATACAAGCCATCTGTCCATATCCAATTCATAAATGTTGTAAAAGCCAAAGTCCATGCTCCTTGAGGCGGCGAAACCTCAACATTTACATAGGTGGTTCCTCTTTAATTCATGCTCTTGCTTAAGCACTTTTTCAAAGAAATTAACCATTAAGAAGTTTATAACTTCATCCTCCTTTCAGCAGGTACAAGCACATCCTTGTGATGATATACATGTGCTTCAGTCCCCTGAATGTTCAGCTTTCCACATTGAACTCAGCTCCCAAGTTTCCTCAGGAGGGAGTTGGGTGTCCTAGCATTCAGTGACTAGTTTGGACTTTAAACCCATCCCTTTAGCAGACTTTATAACCAAGTCTCTAGCCAATCCCTTCGTCAAGTGATCAGCTAAGTTTTGTTGAGACCTCACAAACTCTATTGATATCACCCCATTCATGATTAGCTCACGAATCATGCTATGTCTAACACCCAAGTGTCTAGACTTATCATTGTACATTTGGCTATAAGCCTTAGCCAATGTAGCTGCACTATCACAACGGATAGATATGGGTGTATATGCCATAGGTTTGACCCACAATGGAATTTCAAGAAGCAAGTTTCTCAAACATTCAGCCTCTTTACCAGCAGCTGCTAGAGCCACAAATTCAGATTCCATTGTTGAACCAGTAATGCAAGTTTGCTTTTTGGATGCCCAAGAAATTGCACCACCACCAAGAAGGAATACCCAACCACTTGTGGATGAATTATCCTCAGTATTGATGATCCAACTTGCATCAGTGTAACCTTCCACCACTGAAGGATATCCAGTATATGACAAACAATAATCTATTGTTCCTTTCAAATACTTTAGTACCCTCTGAATTGCTTGCCAATGCTGAGTACTAGGATTACTAGTGTACCTACTCAGTTTACCCACTGCAAAAGCAATATCAGGCCTAGTACTAGTCATGGCATACATCAAGCAACCAATCACCCTAGAATACTCAAGCTGGGAGACAGCCTGACCATTGTTAGGCATTAGTTTCTCACTTGTATCCATAGGTGTACTCACTGGAGTACAATCAAAGTGATTGAATTTCTTCAGGACCTTCTCAATATAATGAGACTGAGAAATTACAATACCATCACTTTTATGTTTAATCCTTATGCCAAGGATAACATCAGCCTTCCCCATGTCTTTCATAGAGAACCTTGATGACAAAAATTTTTTGGTTAAATCAACCTGGACTTGGTCAGTACCAAAGATTAACATGTCATCAACATATAGGCAAATGATGACTCCTTTACCAGATTCATCAAATTTGCTATATACACATTTGTCAGCTTGGTTAAGTAAATAACCATTAGACAAAACCACTTCATCAAACTTTTGATGTCATTGCTTAGGTGCTTGTTTGAGTCCATATAAGGACTTAATCAGTTTACACACCTTACCTTCATGACCAGGCATGATGAAACCTTGAGGTTGGTTCATATAAACCTCCTCATCTAAATCACCATTCAAGAATGTTGTCTTCACATCCATCTGCTGAATAATCAAATTGTGAATGCTTGTCAAGGCAATCAACATTCTTATGGTACTTATGCGTGCTACAGGAGCATAAGTATCAAAGTAATCTATTTCTGACTTTTGTCTAAAGCCTTGAATGACTAACCTTGCCTTGAACTTTTCAATAGTTCCATCTACCTTCATCTTTCTTTTAAAGATCATTTGCATCTAAGTAGATTGCAACCTGGAGGTAGATCAACCAACACCTAAGTGTTGTTGCCCATGATGGAATCTATCTCATCATTGATTGCTTCTTTCCAGAAAGTAACATCCTGGGACTTCATTGCTTCATCAAATGTTTTGGGATCATCCTCAACATTAAAGCAATAGTAGTACTGGTCAGAGACCTCATCCCTTGTTCCTTCAACTAGATATAGTTGAAATTCAGGCCCAAAATTCTTTGGAGTCCTTTACCTTATGCTTCTTCTAAGCTCAGGCTCAGGTTGTTGAACCACAACCTCATTAGTGACCCTTTTAGGTTCCACTGAAGCACCAATGTCCTCATCTCTAGTAGGAGTCCTAAGGGTTGGTCTAGGGATTGATGAGAACATAGTCTCATCAAAGTTAGCATCCTTTGATTTAATGATTGAGTTTATTGAAACTAAATCATTAGGTTCAATAACATAGAACCTATAAGCCTTGGAACGCTCAACATATCCAACCAAGATGCATTCAATGCCTCTTTCACCAAAGGTTTTCACCTTTGGATCAGGGAGTCTTACAACAGCCCTACAACCCCAAACTTTAAGGTAGTTCAAGTTTGGTTTCCTTTTAGTCCAGAGTTCATAAGGGGTAATCTTGTTCCTTTTATTAGGAACCCTATTTAATAAATAGCAAGCTGTTAACATAGCTTCTCCCCAAAACCTTTGACTCAGTCCTGAGTAGGACAACATGGAGTTAACCATCTCTTTTAGTACTCTATTTTTTCTTTCAGATATATCATTTTGTTGTGGAGTATAGGGAGTAGTTGTCTCATGGATGATTCCAACAGACTCAAAGTAAAAAGTATCCATGTACTCACCTCCCTTATCAGTCCTAAATCTTTTTATTTGGACTCCTTGTTGTAATAAAACTTTAGTTTTAAATACTTTAAATTTATCTAATGCTTCATCCTTAGTATGTAACAAATAAACATAGCAAAACCTAGAAGCATCATCAATAAATTTTACCAACTATTTCTTATTCCCTAATGAGGGAGTAGCATGCAAATCACATAGGTCACTATGGATTAGCTCCAAAACTGTAGTTTCACGTTTTACATCCTGAAATGGTTTCTTAGTAATTTTGTTCAGCATACAAGTCTGACACTTATTAGTGTCCATGTCAAAAGCTGGAATTAACCCATCCTTAGACATATCTTGCATCCTCTTATAGTGAACATGGCCTAGTCTAGCATGCCATAGTGATGAATCATTCAGTTTAGTGGTAGTCATCAGGACAGAATCAACATTTATACTAGAATCAATATTAAGCCTGAACATTTGATTACTCAAATAGCCAAAACCAATAAACACACCATGTTTTGATAAAACAAATTTATTAGATTCAATCACTTGTTTATAACCACAATTATTCAAAACACTACTAGAAACCAAGTTATTCCTAATATTAGGAACATGCAAAACATTAAACAAAGAAACAATCTTTCCAGAACTAAATTTAAGATCTACACAACCACGTCCATGCACTAGGGTTGTTGACTCATTTCCCATATAAAGAATAGATCCATCATTCATTGACTCATAAGTCTTGAACCAACATCTATCTTTACACACGTGTACTGTTGCTCCAGAGTCAACCCACCACGCAACATCATCATCCTGCACAAAATAAGCTTCAGATACATATGTAACATAATAAATCTGGAGAGATTCATTAAACATATTCTGACCTTTTGTGCCTGATCCATTAGCTTGGTTGCCAATGCTAACACCTTTGCAATCCCTTTTGAAGTGTCTAGGTTTCCCACACTTCCAACAAGCCACTGATGACTTCTTGTCAGGATTAGCTTTGGTGTTATTCTGATGCTTACGTTTGCCCTTGTTGTTATTGTACCTGGTGGAGTTGTTATGCTCCACCATATTGACAACAGATGAACCAGCAACATTGTTGCTCTTTGGCTTATCACTTTCATGCACCCTGAGGGATTCCTCAATGCGCAAATGACTGCCCAACTCAACAAGAGTTAACTCCTCCTTCTTATGTTTCAAGGTGTGCTTGAAATCTTTCCAAGAAGGAGGTAGTTTGTCAATGACACACGAGACCTGAATGGTCTCATCCATGTTCATTTTATGTTGTGTAAATCTACCAAGTATTCCAAGAAGTTCATTGTATTGTTCCATGACTGGTCTTGAATCAGTCATTTTGTAATTTGTGAAATCACCAACAAGGAACTTCTTACTTGATGCATCCTCAGCCATATATTTGGCTTCCAAGGAATCCCATAGTTCCTTAGCAGATTCAACATTTTGGTAAATATCAAATAAAGAATCCGACATACCATTGAGAATTATGCCGCGACACACATAATCATCATTCTCCCATTTTCTCCTTTTCCTCAGTTCCTCCAAAGTAGCATCATCACCACCATCAGGAATGGGAGTGGTCAGCACGTACACCACGTTCATGGTAGAAAGAAGAAAGTGCATCTTCTTCTGCCATCTCCTAAAATCAACCCCTTCAAACTTGTCCAGTTTGGAGAAGTTAGCCACCATATGCTTCATTGCCGCCGCCATTGATTATCACAGAATAATCTTCTTTGATTGTTGGGGTTTACTTCATTCCAACAGGGTGAAGACAATCAATAGCCTAACTACGTACCAATGAATGGTTACCAGATATCTCTTGAAGTCGTGTAATCACTTTCCAAAGAAGATTATTCGACCCTATGCCTGGGTTAACACGAATACCTCATTGGGATAAAACCAAGAGTTAGTTCTTGTTTTAGGCACAAATCAAGAACTTTGTGCGTATAAGTGTTTCTTGTTTCTGTATATTTCATCATGCAAATATGATCACTATTTATAGTGATCCTAGTCCTAGAAGGATGTAACTCATAGTCAATGGTATTTAAGAGCATTAATCGGCCAATTAAGTTCATAATTACCTACATGAAAGCATAGTGGTTACATAACCATAAACCTGGTCATCAAGTCAATATTCAACCCTCATTGATTGGTCAAAGAGGTTACAAAGACTTTGTGCATCACCAGGAGCAATGTCCTAACCAGGAGCAACTTCCTAACCAGGAGCACCTTCCTAACCAGGAGCAGCTTCCTCCTGATGAACTTTCAACCACTATATTAAGTCCAGGGAGGTCAGGGACATAATGGGTGTACACTCCGTACCTCCAAACCCATTTACAAGTATGACTCGATCCCACAATTACACTAAATTTCCAACACGAATTGCCACCCCTACATTAGCCTACTATTTTTACAAAGAAAAATCTAAACTGTCATTCTCTTTTGTTTTTATCCTAATGCCATAATGTGTCGCTTTTGAAGAATGTGCGTTACTAATAATAGTGAGAAATCCAATTGTTGAATTTGTTTATATATCATGTCAGTTTGTGAGGTTTACTATGTCTAAGCAGCTTCAGGAGATAAAGAGGAATAAAGTTACTTATCAAGCGATGGATATTTGAGGTTTCAATGTTTATTAGTTTACATAACATTTTAAAGGAAACTGAAAGTAATGAATAGCAATGAGCTATGTGGTTTTCTTTGTTGTTTTACATGTTGCACTATCTTCCAAAGGTATGTTAGAGGGGCTACTTTAATGTTACGTGCTCAAATGTTTATGTTAGGGTCTCATATATTCAAAAATTGTATATAGAAAGTGCGATTAAGAGTTTTGTTGTCCTGACCAGAGAAATTGATGATCTCAAAATGCCCTTTCATGTCTTGAAAATTTAGTAGATTTTTCTAATATAGTACATTTAAATTACTACCAAAAGATAAAAATAATGCATATTTTTTATCACATCCTTATAAAGTTATCTCTGTTTCTTCTCTATCTCTACTACATCTTTTTACTTATCTACTATTGTACATATAATGGAGGAAGACAAAATTGTTGAAAGTAAAAAGTTGAAATTATTTTATGAAGTGTTTAATAAAATCGGATGAAAATAAAAGACAAGCATGAATAAAAATAATACATAATTACTTACTGCATGGGTTGACATTGTAACCTATATCCGGAATCCTTTAACGCACCATTACTACATTGGTTGTCCATTACTACATGGTTCACATTGTAAACTAGTATATATTTTTGAAATCCTTTAGCACATCATTATTACCTAGCTATATTCCGAAGATATATTGATTGTCTTTAACACGTCATGCGAATGTATAGGCGGTAAAGCCGTAAAGGTTTTAGAAATTGTCAAGCCAAAAATACTTTGATCTACTTATGTATTGTAGAAGATTAGAAGTGGCATATCATAGTCATTTTGATAAATATGAGCACTTTATGATACTATTCAAAAAATGATGAGGCAATTTTTCTCATTTTTTATTATTGATGGTTAAACGGCGTACATGTAAGAAACTAAAGTTGTGTCACTTAAGTTATGGCACCAGAAACTTTATGGCAATACATTTTGTAGAAAAGTGTTAAGCCAAAGAAAAAATTGTGTCAAATGACAAAAAATTGCTATAATGGGTTTACATATACCTCATTTTAATATTTTCAATAAAAATCAACAACTCTACTTTTCTTGTGTTAGTCTTCACGGCAAGAGGTGTTATGGCACCAACTTCGGAATGGTGCGCCATAACAATCTTGGGTCGAATGGATTGACATTAGGCGGCAACCAACCGTTCCGTGAGCTCTAAGTTTGGTACACTTTTATATGATATGTTCTTTTGTTTATCATATGTGATTTATGAAAATCGGATATAGTTAGTGAAATCACACATAATTTCTAAAAACAAACACATTTTAAATTTTACATACACAAATTTTATACCTAAAAAAATTCTAAAAAACTCATCGAAAGTATATCGAAATGTCCGTCTACAGTGAGAAGAAAATTATCTTCAACGAAGGTATATGATGTTTAACAATTTACACTTACCAAATTTTATTTTATTTTTAAACGTGTAATGTGTTTTTTTATTTTGATAGAAAATAATGACTAAAATTAGTTCATGTGATCTTTATGCATTTGAATTTGTGTTGATCTTAAATTTGTTAAACAATCATGTTTATTAAATGCATATAAATATATGTTATAATGGCACATATTAGAAAATCCCCTTTATCAAAATTAGTGGTTTAATTTATGCATAAACGACAGATCATGATAAATTTTTGTTGTTTTGAGTCACTGATAAAATGTTGTTCAATCACACGTCGATTACGCAAGTTTTATACAACATCAAAATCTCCATTGTCCATATATAGTAAATACTATAATTAGAATTTGTTTTACATCACCTTTCACATTAAAATATTAAATTGCTTAACTTTATTTAGTAATTTACTAATGTTATACATATAGTCTGTTACTATTCATTATTTTCGTCTTTGTTTCTAACTTTTTTGCTACTTTTAAGGCTTTAATGTATGTATAAATACCAAGTTTTTTTTCATTACTTACCACCGTGCTATTTTCATACATCTCTATACTTCGACTAATCTAATTGGAAGTAACAATAGCAGCATGGCTACAATGGTCAAGCTCGTTAAAGCACGAACTGTAGTCCTATGTGTAACCCTTTTGGTGTTGCTCTTTTGTAACGGGGGTAAGTATCTATTGATTGTATTTTTCATTTCGATTGCATAACTTACAATTTTTGTTTGAATTTTTAGGCACTGGAACTGAAGTGAGCGACATCAAAAGCGTTGAGCCTCAAGACTGCACTCCCCGTTGCTATGAAGAAAGTATTGGCGGGAAAACCAAATATTGTTGTTGTCATAAACAAAGTATATGCCATGAATACCGTGCAATATGTGAAATCAAATGTCTATGGCGTAAAAAATGTCCTATTCCTGGTTGTTAATGAAAGTAACTAGATATCCTACTCGCGTAATTGCATAATAATAAACGTATATCTTTACTAACTTTCTGATGAGTTATTTTGATGAATGTTTGTCACGATTAATCACCAATGGCCATGCAATAATATGTACATGGATCTACCAAAGTGCTCATATGCCTTTTCCCTTTAATACAATATTTCTTGTTATTACATTACACATACTATCATTATTCATTTACGAAACGAAAGAAAACAAATACTCCATACAACATTATAAAGAAAGCTGCCTTTAGACTACGTTTATTCGTAAACTCATCCAACTCAATCATTTATTAAAATATTATTTTCTTACTCCTCTACCTATACAACCAATCTCAACATTTTTACCATTTATCAACAATCCAATCCCACCCAACCTAACATATAAACTTTTTTATTATTTAATATACCCATTTAAATTTTTATATAAAATTATATATAAAATAAAATATCCACTTACTCATTTTTTTATACATGGATCTAATAAAAAATTTGAAGAAAAAGTGAACAATAGGGTGTTGTAAATTAACAAGAAATGACTTATGTAATTAAAAAGGTATTATATTCAAAGTATTATGCTACATATCTGATACTTATACTGAAATAAATTAAAGCTAACCACATTATTTATAAAACAAATACTCTAATAAAAAAATAAATTATAATATATATAAATATAGAATAATGATAATCTATGATCTAACAAGTGTGGTTGATGTTTCTAGTGAGAGAAAGTAGAGAGAGAAAGTGAGAGAAACTATGTGTTTATTATGAATAAAAGTGAAAACAACCAACACATCTTTCCATGAAGGAAAGGGGTTTATATACCCAAGTCCATAAATGGATTTGGGCGTCCAACCCATGAACATGCTCATGGGTCGGACTTTCTTAATGTATTACTAAAACTATACTAGTGATTGAGACTTTCTAACTATAAAAACGTATTTCCAACAATAAATTATCACCTACCATTGACCACTTATCCATTATCTCACACACTCACACCACTTTTACTTTTACCCAATCTCATTATCTCCATTTTCTCTGATTGAGCAAGTTTTCACTGGGAAAAAAAATCATATTCTCCATGAGTTTGATTGACCATTCCTAATGTGACATGTGGAGAGGTTGGATCAAATATTTGAAAGTCACCAAGTGAACTGGTCATGAGTTTTTCTTTCTTCAAATTGTGTAATTCTAATATAATATCTATTGTTTGTGTACTTTGTACCCTTTAACCGGTTGGATGAGGTTGCCAATAAACATGGTCTTAGCTACCATTGTTATTGTCTTTTTTATATTATCACAACGATGGAACTATATATATACAGTGGCGTATCTTAGTAGAGACTGAGAGGGCTTTGACTTTCTAACATCGTGACGAGTAATCTAAATATTATGCATGATGTTTAAAAGTTATTTCTATTTTTTTATTTGGTATATAAAAAACTAATTTTAATGCCCGTGCACGCACGGGACTTGAACATAAAAGATAAATTAAATAATAATTTCGTCATTACGATTTTATGTATATTATATATGTGACACCCCAGGCAAATCCCACATCGGCTGTGGCCAGGAGAGATCCATGGTTCATAAGATAACAGTCGCCTTCTCATGACACAACGCGTTTTGTGGTCTACTGCAAGTGTGGTTCTTAGGAACTGGCAGTTAAGCGTGCTCATGTCAGAGTAGTACTAGGTTGGGTGACCAGCCGGGAAGTACATACAAGAGGGCCACAAAGCAAAGCCGTGAGCCTGCGGGCAAAGCGGACAATATTGTGGTCTGAGTAGGCGGGATGTTACAAGTGGTATCAGAGCCACTCCTGAGCCGTTCGGGATGGTGGGGCAAACCTCATCGAGGACGATGAGTCCCGAAGGGGGGGTGATTGTGACACCCCAGGCAAATCCCACATCGGCTGTGGCCAGGAGAGATCCATGGTTCATAAGATAACAGTCGCCTTCTCATGACACAACGCGTTTTGTGGTATACTGCAAGTGGGGTTCTTAGGAACTGGTAGTTAAGCGTGCTCATGTTAGAGTAGTACTAGGTTGGGTGACCAGCCGGGAAGTACATACAAGAGGGCCACAAAGCAAAGCCGTGAGCCTGCGGGCAAAGCGGACAATATTGTGGTCTGAGTAGGCGGGATGTTACAATATACTTCCGCCGTCCCACTTTAATTCCCCCAACAAAAAGTTTATTCTAAGATAGGTTCAATAAATCTGGACACCTATTTATTAAAATGACAAGTTTATCATAACTAATGCAATAAATGTAGCAATTACTACTTTATTTAAAAAAATAAATGAGATGGGTAAAATTGTAAATTTATTGAAATATAAACGTCTTAATTAAGAAAGTGGATAAAATTTTGGGACAAACTAAAATAGTAATTAAGCCAATTAAAATGGGACGGGGGGAGTATGTTTTTTTTAAAACATCTAATGTTTATATGTTTGATTATGTTGTTGTTTTACTGTGCATCGTGTAAATTAATATAAGTTCACCTTAATTTTAATTTTTCAAATTTCATACTCTTTTTACTTTTGCTATTTTTATTCTAAATAGTTATCTATCTATATCTATACTATCTATAAATGAAAAACCTACATTTCTTGAAAAGTGAAAACTTAAATTCCATCAATAGTTAAATGTAAAAACTTAAATTTCATAAATACTTAAATGTGAAACCATAAACTCCATAAAAAGATTCAGTCATTAATTTGTCAAACTTCTTCCACAATTTCAGACCTCCTAATTTCGATTATCGGGTCACCGGTTCAACCACCAGGTCAGCCCGATTGAGTCACTCGGTTTCCGTTTCGTCCACCAAATCAACCTGATCAACGGGTCTAACCGGGTTTCAAAAATGTAAGACCGGGTTAAATTTGAACCGTTTTTTCAACTGGCTGAACCGGCTGGCTCAAACAAGGTTTTCAAATATTTGGGTTAGCGGTCAAAACATGCAACTTTTACAACGGGTTATGAATGGTTTTCATATGGGTAAAGCAAGTGATATGAGCTATTTTAGTCATATCAATTATATCTTTAAACAATGAAATTATGCATGAAATGTATCAAATATGCCTTGTATATGTTGTTTTCTTGTTTGAATGTGTGTAGGTACCAAGTTCGCAAAAACCGGCAAATATCGACACGAGTTTGAAGAAAAAGATTGAAGAAGCCAAAATCGAGCTCGACTTGAGTGGATTTGATAATTATGCAAGTTTATGGGCTTAGTGGGACCCACAAATGCTTATTGGGCCTGAAAAACCCAACTTGGGATAAACATTGTTATATCTTTTGGAACTTGACCAAATATAGCCCAAAAGGCCCAATATTGAAGTTATTACACGAATGGAGTTTTTTTTGGGCTAAAAGCCCAAACCAGTGGAACAAATAAATGATGGAACGAAGTAATGGGCTTCTGGGTTTAATTTCTATCCAACGTGTAACCACACGTTACTTTCACATAAATAATTAAAGCCCTCACCCTCTCATTTTTATTCACCATTCACGTTTTATATCCCTTCACTTAATAAATAAAACCGTTTTATTTTTCCACTCTCATTTAAATAATGTTTCGATATTACCTAAGTGAATCTCTCTCACCCTCGTTTCTCCTTCCTTCCCCATCTCAACCTAAAAACCAGTAACAAAAAGTTACTGTTCTTAAAACCCTAGATCAATAAATAGTCAAAATAACAGAGGGCTTTTTATTTAAACAGTTAATTCACACAAAGGGGAATAAAACCCCCATGGTTTAAGGAAGAGAAAGGTTGGAACGAGCATGCTACGTGGCTGTTTTTCAATGGAAGAAACACCTCACCAATCCCATTCAACCAATCAAAGGGCGAGAAAGAAACACAACTAGCACACACGGATGCCACGTTGGCAATCCGTGTGCTAGTGGTGTTTTCTCAACCATCAGATCAAAAATAAGAGAGAGAATGAGCATCCAAGGGCTGAGAAGAAAGAAGAATATACCCAAGAAGATTTGGATATTCTCCCCAGCAAAGCCTTGGGATGGCTATAAAAACTCCCAATTTACTTGTATTTTCCATCCCTTCTTTTAATTTACTGTTATAATGTTAGTTTGTAGCTAGATTTTGTATTTCTATTTTACTGAGTATTGTACTGAAAGTTTGAATTAATAAAAGTTGGGTTTACATCTTTATTGTTTTCTTAATCGAGATTTACCTTTACTGTTTCTATTTAAAAATTACTGTGCAATTTCTATCTTTACAAATTGATATTATAAGTTAAATCATTCATATAATCTTTATTAATAGTTTATGTGAGTGATTTTAAAGTAAATTCGGGAATGATTTATCCTAATTGGATAAATTATAAGAAAACTGGATCGATTCGATGGTGATTGTTTTTGGTTCGTTTGATGGAGTTTGAGGGTATGGTGGTTCGAGTTAAGGTGTTTGTTGGTGTCACTTATGGTTCATTAGGTTGCTCAGCGCAATCCTACTGCTCAAAGATTTTCTTCAATATGTTCTACTTTCTCACTTTTTAATATTAAGTTTTGTTAATTTGTTTATGGTAATGTATGAATCTGGTTAGTCATGGTCTAAATGATTAAGCTAGTACATTGTTATTCGTTTGATATGCGTTCTTTTTGTTTATCTGAAGTTTCTTTTGGTCTATTTAACTGAGTAATTGCCAAAATGTTAAGAATGTGAGTTGATTTAACTGTTATTTCTTATTAAGTGTATGATTTTAACTGGTTTTATAACAATAATATTTGGAATCGGAAGAGCTAATCTTTTACTGTCTTGAGAATTAACTTTGATATGGCGTATCTGTTTTGCTTATGAATCATTCTGTTTAATTGGTTGGTGGTTTCTGCTGATCTGATCATTTTAGATAAAGCTTGATCTAAGTTTTTGCTGATATAATCTTTTGTTAGTTGATAATTGCTGAGTTTTTGCTTAGATTAATCGATTTTAACAAATGCCGTATGATTTCGTGTTAGAGTTATAGTTGCTAGGGGTTTTAGAGTTCATTTTTAGATCATTAATTTTTAAAGTTGACATACCAGTTTTTTTTTACATTGCTGTTAATTTGGATTTTATAAAATGAACTTGGGCTGACTGAATAACTGTATGAACATGAATTAATCATATGAGGTAACTGAATAATTATGCATAAGCTTTCGTTGATTGATACATAAATGTTGTAGAGTTCTGCTGTAGTCTTTTGAATTGGTTATGCTGAGTTCATTTACAAATTTGGTTTGGATTTGTGGTTTAATAAAGCCTGTTTGTTTCCCGTTTTTTTTAATCTGATCTTATATGCATTTGGGATAAGTTGATAGGATTTATATAACTGCATGAGCTTTCTGACTTGTTGACTTGTTGACTTGTTTTGATTTTATTTGTTATACTGCTGATATAGATAAGTAGATAACCAAACATATTGTTTGGTTTGTTTGTTTATAATAATCTGTCCAAAAATTAAATCAAAGTCAAAAATTCGTCGCCCATGGGTCTCGACCTCGAGACCCTTCGTTTGATTACCCAGCGTGATAACCACTTGGCTAGCAAGCCTCTTTGAGTTTTATTTTAGAAATTTAGTTAATATACAATACATTAGTTTGGCAGAATTTAATTTAGTTTTATCTTAATTCTCGTTTATACTATTAGTCTTAAAACTTTTTAAGTAAACTTTAGCTTTAAATAAAATAAATAATAAATTTAATATAAAAAAAATAATAAAAAAAAAATGTTTTTATTAAATTTTAAAAGTTTAATTAGTTAATTTTTTATAATTAGATTTTAATAATTAAATATAAAATAGTTTTTTAGATAAATTTGTTTTAAGTAATTTGTATTAAAGTAAATTAGTTCTAAAAAGTTTAATTAGATTTTTAAAATAGATTAAAAGTTATTTTTATTAAATAGATTAATAGATTAATAAATAGATTAATTTTAAATAGTTTTAATTTTTAAATAATTAATTGTTTGTAGATTTTAAATTTAGCGGGGTTACGATTCATGCACTTTAGGTTAAAACTAATTAATTTAAAATTTGTAGACTTTAATTTTAGTTTAAAAACCGAAAACCAATTCAAATCGATTGTCCAAATCAAAGCAAAACATCTCAAATTCATAAGATCTTCGTGTACAACGAACTTGATTCACCAACGTGTTTAATTGAATTCTTCTTTGGTAACATTAGTCTATTACTTTTTCCTAAAGGTAATTTTCTAATTTACCCTATAACGTATCTCAAATTATCACATATACTTATCTCCATACATCAAAAATTTTGGCGCCGCTGCCGGGGATCTTGTGTACGATTCGTCTTTGTGGAGATTTGTTGATCGTTGATTTGAAGACCCTTTCCGTCCTCGGAAAGTTTGTTATTTTTCTATTATATAGTATGTATCGTTTTTCTCGTTTTTTGTGAATAATATATTGTATTACGTAGAACAATAAATTTACATACTTATCAAATAAGGCCTTAGTTGGGATTTCATCACCTAGCTATTGTAGTCGAATCCAAAACAAAAATAAAAGGCAAAATAGATAAATACTAATAAGAAGTTTGAACTCGATTTATACAAACTATAAGATGGGTATAAGGCGACGTGCTATAAAAGGCCGTCTAAGGAAAAAGGTTTTTAAGTGCTTTGTGCCACCTCGTTTCCCCGCTTGCTTGTGCGTATATTGAGAGGGACGACCTATTATTGGTTTGCCGACTCAAGTAGTAATAAATCTTATTTTTGTTGTTTACTTATTGAATCTCGAGACGTTTAGGTTTTCACCTATCGTTTCAAAGTCGACCGAGGGTAATTTACTTCCATATTAGTTATCCTTATTCCTTGTTTTTATCGATCATTATTGATTGAGCAATACCAAATAAAATACCAAAATAATCTTCTTCTTGTCTAATTTCTTTTCTTCAATCCTCTAAATTCTCGTCTTAGTAGTGTATGCAATTACGTTCTTCTCGTCTTGTGATTGATTTTAATAGGCTTGAAAATATTCCTCATAGAAATAGAAATCGTCAACAACGAATAGTGGAACCCGAGCTTCCACCTATTGTTGTAGAGATGGCCGATAACCGAGCAATGGAGGAATTGCTCCGCGCACCCACCGAAGGGTACGGGGAAGCAGTCGTTGTGCCGGCTATTTTGGCGGATCATTTTGAGATTAAGACGGGTCTTTTATCGCTCATTCGTGCCGACCAATTTCGTGGCAATGAGACCGATAGCCCGCATTCTCACATTCGGAATTTTAATCGAATTACCTCGACTCTCAAGTTTAGAGATGTGCCAAATGACGTGATCAAGCTCATGCTTTTTCCGTACTCGCTCGAGGGTAATGCTAAGCTTTGGTATGAGAAAGAACCACCGGGTTCGATCTTAACGTGGGATGATTTAGTGTCCAAGTTCATGAATTATTTCTTTTCACCGTCCAAAACAACACACTTTAAGAATGAGATCACTAGATTTGAACAAAATGTGCATGAATCGTTTGGGGTTGCATGGGAAAGATTTAAAGATTTGTTGAGACAATGTCCACACCACGGTTTCTCGGAATTGCATCAAATTAATACTTTCTATAATGGGCTAAATATGATTGAAAAAGATTCTTTAAATGCCGTCGCGGGTGGTAATCTTTTAAGAAAAACTCCGAGAGACGCGTGGAGAATAATTGAGGATAAGTCTAGAGCACAATATTCACGAAACACACCGGTTGTTTCTAATGTAAATTCATCTAATATCGAGATTGCTAGATTGGACTCTAAGATTGACACGCTTTTGAATGAGTTTAGGAAGAATCCTCATGGATCGATTAATATGGTTGAGAATGTTTGTGTATCATGTGGTGGAGCACATCCTAATTATGCTTGTTTAAACACGGGGTTTGATCAAGCTAGTGCTTTTGCCGCGATGGGAACTTATGGCTCCAACGGTCAAGTTCCTCATCAAAATCATGTTGCTCCACCGGTTCAAAATAGGTACAACAATGGAAACAATGGGAATAATTTTAACCGTGGTAACCAAGGGAATTTCAATCAAGGAAATGGGTTTAATGCTAATCAAAACAATCAAGGTATTCAAGGGAATAATCAAAATGAGTTGTCAAGCTATATCAAGTCAAATGAGGCAAATATGAAAGCTTTTCAAAATAACATTCAAGGGCAAATTAATACTTTGAAACTCGATTTTCAAAATACGATTAAAGGGCAAAACAATAAGATTGAGCTTAATCAACAAAGGCTAGAGCAAAACCAAAATCGTATGCAACAAAGTATGGAGCAAAGTAAAAACAAATTGCTTTCGATGTTTGAATCTTTTATGAGTCAACCTTCCTCGTCTTCGGGTGGCTTACCTAGTAACACCATTCCAAACCCAAAGGGTGAGATGAAAGCTATAACCACACGTAGTGGGAAAGCTTTAGACGGACCTTTGCTTCCACATGTGAGTACCTCTCCGGTGAGGGAAGTGGAGCAAGAACCCGAGGTGGTTAAAGAAAAGGAAATTCCTATTCCACCAAAGGTAGACCAAATGCCTATTCCAGAACCCGAGCTTCCGAAGACTAAACCCACACTACCCTACCCTTCGAGACTTAACCAAGAGAAGCTCCGCGAAAAGTCCAATGCTCAAATGACTACTTTTTTAGAGATGTTTAAGAATCCTTATATTAATGTTAGTTTCGTGGATGCATTGCTTTACATGCCTAAGTTTGCTTCGACTATTAAGAGATTGATGAATGATAAAGGGAAATTGGTTGAAGTGTCTACATCTTTAGATGCTAATTGTTCCGCGGTTCTTACACAAAAGCTTCCCAAAAAGCTTGGAGACCCGGGCAAGTTTGTGATACCATGTGATTTCCCTAATATGGAAGAATGCTTAGCTTTAGCCGATCTTGGTGCTAGCATTAATTTGATGCCTCTTTCCGTATGGAAAAGGTTATCACTTCCTGAGCTTACACCTACTAAGATGACTCTCGAGCTAGCGGATCGATCGATCGCCTTACCAAAAGGTATAGCCGAGGACGTGTTTGTCAAGGTAGGGAAACTCGTCTTTCCAACGGACTTTGTTGTTTGCGATTATCCCGAAGATTCGCATGTACCACTAATTTTGGGAAGACCGTTTTTTATGGCGGCTAGTGCTTTAGTTGACATGAAAGCGGGGAAATTGACTTTAAGAGTTGATGATGAAAATATCACGTTTGATATTGGTCATATCTCTAAATTTTCTTCCAAGTACTACGAGGAATCAATTAATCAAATCGATGTGATTGATGTTACTTGTGAAGAATATTCTCAAGAAGTGCTTGGATTCTCGGCTTCTTCTAAGAGTGGCAATCCCACTTCTTCAAATCCTATTATCTCTTCGGCTAAGCCTCCACTCACTCCATTTGAGGGAGTTGACTTCGTTCTTGAAGAGCTTGAGAATAATGGTTATTCAAAAATCGAAAAGGAAATTGATGATTACCTTAGCACACCATTTGATCCTAGTGAGTTTGATATTGAGAATTTTGATCCCGAGGGAGATATTGAGTTGATTGAAAAATTGTTGAATATGGATCCTTTTGAATCACCACCTATGGATTTAAAAGTGGTGAATGAAAATGAGACTAAAGTGAAAACATCTATTGAGGAAGCGGTGAATGAAAATGAGACTAAAGTGAAAACATCTATTGAGGAAGCACCCAAATTAGAACTTAAGGAATTACCCACTCATTTGGAGTATGATTTTCTTGATGGATCGGATAAGTTACCGGTGATTATTGCTAAGGGATTAAAGGAAAATGAAAAGGATGAGCTTATCAAAGTGCTTAAGAAACATAAACGGGCCATTGCATGGAAAATCTCTGACATTAAGGGTATAGATCCCAAATTTTGTACTCATAAAATTCTAATGGAGGATGATTATAAACCCGCTATCCAAAATCAAAGAAGGGTCAATCCAAAGATTCATGAGGTGATAAAAAAGGAAGTCACTAAACTTCTAGACGCCGGAATGATCTATCCTATCTCGGATAGTCCATGGGTTAGCCCCGTGCATTGTGTTCCAAAGAAAGGAGGAATGACGGTTGTTACTAATGAGGATAATGAATTGATTCCTACCAGACTTGTGACCGGTTGGCGTGTTTGTATTGATTATAGGAAACTTAATGATGCCACTAGGAAGGATCATTTTCCATTACCTTTTATGGATCAAATGTTAGAGAGACTAGCGGGGAATGAATTCTATTGCTTTTTGGATGGATTTTCCGGCTATTTCCAAATCCCCATTGGCCCTCGTGATCAATAAAAGACCACATTCACTTGTCCTTATGGAACATTTGCCTATCGTCGCATGCCTTTTGGACTATGCAATGCTCCGTGGACGTTCCAAAGGTGCATGATGGCCATTTTTCATGATATGATCGAGAAAACCATGGAAGTCTTCATGGATCACTTTTCGGTTTTTGGGGAATCTTTCACTTCATGTCTCTCTAACTTAGAAAGAATGTTGCAACGTTGTGAGGAAACGAATCTTGTGCTTAATTATGAAAAATGTCACTTCATGTGCAAAGAGGGAATTGTGTTAGGACATAATGTGACAATCTAACATTTTCAGGTAGTAAAATATTTTCTCGTATAATATTTTGAAACTTATTTTTGTGTTGGTTGACGAACTCACAATTTACGGATTTAAATTTGGGCTTACGTACATAATTTGGCGTCTTTTACGACTAAACCGGAAACCTTAGGATTACGTATTTACGTTTTTGAACTCCGTTTTTGATGAGACAATTTTTATTGGATTCGTTTTGTGACGGTGATTCATAATTTATAAAAACGTTTTTCGTAAAACGACCCGAGGGCACGCAAATCGAGAAAACTAGAATCGAGAAATACCCGTAAACTAGTGAGATGGGACAAAACACTTTGTCCCACCCCACTAGAAATATGGGACGGCTAACTTGACACCACAACCCTTAGGTGGCATCAAGTTTAGCTAACTTACACCAAGTGTAAGCTACCTTACACTTTAAGCTTAACCTTTACCACTAACTAGTCAAAACTAGCTACTTGTTTCATTTCTACCATTTCTTACATGCAATCCACTCCAAAAACTCTCTCAAACTCACCCTTGTGCCGTCCTAAATAATCCAACAAACACCCTCTTTGATCTTTTCTAGCCATAAACCACATGTTTACTAGTCCTATTAAGGTGTTCTCTTGAAGCCTTGATCATTTGGTGGCCATATTAACATCTTTGGAGGTGATTTGCTTGTGTCCTAGGGCTGATTTTCCAACCTATGTTCTTGATATTTGATGGTCTTGGAGATACTTATTGTGTTCATCAAGTTCTTGTCTTCCTAAAACAAGAAATCCACTTGGATTGGTAAAGAAGATCATCCTCTCCATTTTTCTCTTGTTATTTTGTAAAGAACAAATGTATTTTCTTTCATTTTGTATATGTATATGATGTATATATGATGATAAAAAAGTTGTGTGGGGATCAAGTGTTGATAAATATGCTTAAAAATGATGATAACTATAAGAAATGAAGCTAAAATCTTGACTATTTAGTTGGCTGTATAAAAACAGTAGATAACTAAAAGATGAACTGATAAAATTGCATGGTTTGATCTATTTACAGTAAGTAGATGATGTTATACACATGTGAGAGTTGGCCATGCAATGGAATCAAAATAATGAGTGAGATATGATCAAAACAAGTTAGGTGGTATAATCTGAATAAGCAGTTTTGTAGGGACTGTTAAGGCAACTTAAACTCAAAATGGGCAGTAGCTATAACTAAGTTATATGTAGCACATATTATGAAGAACATGTCTTCCAAAAATGAGCTTCTAAGTCATTATAGAACTCTAGATATGGTAAAAATGGTGAATATGAAGTTAAAAATCAGATTTTGGAAATAATGTTTATTATTATTATATAAGCACTCACATTATAATTTATAAAATATAAAAATATTGTAAAACCCGTATTTTAAGAATACGATAATTGGTCATTTAAGTCCATTTTGAAAGTTTGAATTGAAAATTTTAATTTATTTCGTTTGGAAAATTTTATTTTATTTCATTATATTTATATTATATTTATATGTGTATTTAATTAATTAAAAGTATTTGAAAACAGTTTAAGCCTACATAATAAGAATAATTATCCTTAAATAAATAATTAAATACAATATTTGAGATAATTTATTGGTGGAAAGAGCTGATTTGAAATTATCAAACAATGACGTCTAAAATTTCGCCAAAAGCCATGTTGATATCTCGAAAATCTTGGTCCATGATTAAAGTCTCATTTATCCTCCCTCATAAACTACTTCATTCTTCTAAATAAAATATATAAAAAAAGGATACCCTAAACCATTGCTAACTAATGGTAGACGCCTAAAACAATATAGAGCACACATCAAAATGAAGCTACAAAATAAAAAAGTTGAAGGAAATTGCAGATCGAGATTCTGCTAGATGTTTTGTTTAAGTTTGGTTCGTATTCGTGTCCGGTTTCGGTTTCGATCATATATCTCGTTAGATTCTGGTGTTAGTGTAGTGCTCGGTTTTGATCCATCACATGGTCTCGATCTATCGTATTGTTTGAAGGTATATTTCATACGCTTAAACAATCATCTTTTGTCATGTGTTTAACGATGATACAAATTTATATAAAGGATATGAAATATAGACATGACCTATAATATCTAGTTGAACTCTTAAAATGATGATAAGTGCTTTTCTTCTCATATTACCTTTGAATACTGTAATGTGTTATATTTGTACTAACTAATTAATATGAAGATTTCAACTACGATTTAAAAGTAGTAATATATGGAGAGTCGAAATTGGTTGGGTAGTACCATGCATCATGTACGTATAATAATGGAAAGTATATAACCATTTTATGAATCTAAAACCATAATTTTCTTAAACAAATGTTGGTCATCTTGTTATTAATTAGCAACTGGTAAATTTATGTAGATCATTGAACCGATAAATATGTTTGGACATTATTAGACGTCGAGTTTGGCTAAGGTACGGATATCTTTATATCTCTACTATTATGATTCGTTGTTTCTTTGATCTATTTGATTGATCGTACGGATATCTTTATATCTCTACTATTATGATTCGTTGTTTCTTTGATCTATTTGATTGATCGTACGGATATCTTTATATCTCTACTATTATGATTCGTTGTTTCTTTGATCTATTTGATTGATCGTACGGATTTTCCGTCCTTTCAGTAAGGACTTCCTTTCTATGCATGATTAGGATTCCCCGTCTTCAGCCAAATGTTTTTTCCCAGTATATGTTTAAGCTTATCAGTAATCATGTTAATAACTAAATAAATTGCCTGAGCATTTTATACACGCATGACCAGTTTATGTACTAGTTACGGAGGTACCGTAACCATGGCACTAGAGGCACCGGTGTCGTGACTCACATGCAGGAGAGTGATAACCTGCATCGTCCCTTCACGTTTTGGCCATCATTATTATCATGTCATGTGGGGCGTATGGATGCATCCTAGGCTTATCAGTTTAAAAGTTATCAGGGTGAATGTGGTGTGTGCTCTACATCCTTCACATTGGAGCTGATCCCTCCACCCAACACAGTATTTAGAGGTCACCCCTCTACAGTTATTTAGAGGTCACCCCTCTACAGTTATTTAGAGGTCACCCTTCTACAGCATGACGAGGTCACCCCTCCAGTTATTCATGCACCATTATTACAACACATGACCTATATAAGCTCTGGCAATTAAAATACAGAAAATGCATGTTTTCAGATTTAACAGATAACAGTTCAGCCTTATTATTTATAAATAAGACTTTACAGATTATACACAGATTCTCGCTGCAACTTTATTATCAGTCTTACAGCTCCAGTATTTTATCATCTGTTTCATTTTAGTAATTCCTTATCATGCTTTATATCCGTTCACTGAGCGTTATGCTCAGCCGTAGTTCCCTTTCATGTTCTAACGGCATGTACATCAGGACGCTCTTAGGATTCTGAGAGCATGTGCATTAGGATGGAAGCTATCTAGACTTCTTACTTTATGTACTTACATTATTCTGCCTATTTGGACAGTGTTTATTCCTTTCCTTCAGTATTTTACTTTTCATGTTTTGGGCTTATGTTTGGATTGCCGATGTTTGATTCCGTTATTTCCTTTATGGTTAGTTAATGTTTTAGGACATTTACCTTACGCTTTGATGACACGCCATAATACACGTAACGATCCACTTATCCAAGTAGGGTGTTACAATTATGGTATCAGAGCAGCAAGGTACGACATGTAGGCTCTAAAACGTGACCTGTGACTAGTGGGTAGTCACCAGGAACTTCCTCGATTTTTGGCGCTGTTATCTTTCATGTTCCTCATGAAATTATCAATCAATTGTTATCATTTATCAGTCATTTTTCTTCAATTATCAGTCGGTTTTCTTAAAGTTTTTGACTAAGTCAAAGGTTGGTACAAGACTAGCCATATTTAGTCGCATGTGCTTTTCTGCGAATTTTATTCTGGTGAACCGACCCATAGGCGTTCACCCTTGCCCGTTCAGATTTTTGTATTGGTGAACCGACCCATAGGCGTTCATCCTTATTCATGACGGATTCATGTTTCCAGTCGAATGTTATTAGGTGAACTGACCCATATGCGTTCACCACTTCTTAGGTCAAATTTTCATGCTTTCAGTCGAATATTGTTTTGTGAACCGGACCATATATGTTCACTTTTGCTCATATCAAGACATTTTATAAAGTTTTGACAAGTATGGATTGGACTACAACCATTCATATCTAGTCACAGATTGTAAATTCTATACATGACAATACTCAGAAAATTTTGACAAGTATGGATCGAAACCAAAATCACCCATACTTAGTCACATGTTTTGTTCCTTGAATTATGTGGATTGAACCATATCCGTTCACATCAGTTGATATTACACCTCAGTTGATTTGACTTTTTATGTTCCTTGTAATAGTCAAATTTTCATACCCTCACGTTGATGTTGTCTTCATGATGATTCAGTTTCATGTCTCCTTACGAGGATTATGTTTTCAACAAAGTAATGATGTTTTCATGTTAAGATACACAAGAACTTCAGTAAACCCGTTTTCATGATAAATCATGATTAGCCTTCATTAATCATGCTTCATGCTGACCACTGTTTGGACTTCGGTTATATCATACTTTTCAGCCTCGAAACAACCAGCAGTAAGTCGACGCAGGAATTGTCAGCCTATCATGTTACTTATTTCAGATCAGTTTACTATCGTTTAAATCAATTTATTTCCTTGATCATGTCAGACAAGCGACACCAGTATCGATCATCCCATAAAATTTCCACTAGTGCCATGTACAGTATTCCATACGTACCCCATTTATAGTGTCTCAGTTATACTCTATGTACATTATTTCATGTATACTCCACGTACGGTGTCTCAGATATGCTCCCTGTGCAGTATTCATTTTGTACTTCATGTACAGTAGTCCAGGTGTACTCCAAGTACCCTACTCCATGGATATTGCTAATCGTTCCTCAGTCATCTCAGGCGTTCCACTTGTCGATATTCTACCAGGTGCTGATGCTGCTTGTGAGTTGAAGATTTTACCAGATGCTGATGCTGCTAACACTTAGAAGACCTCACAAATGCTGATGCTGTTGATAATTTGGAGATCTCTCAAGATGCTCATGTCGTTCATACTATAAAGACTCTGCAGAACAATGACGAAAACAATAAATTTGAAACTTCTGACAAGAACAAATTTCAACCATCAGATACTACCATTCCATTCCTTACTTTTACCTACTCAGCTAGATGTCACACTTCACTCAGCTAACCGTTCATTCAGAAGAGTGGGAACCGGAACCCAGCCGGCCACTCAGCAGAATAGTTGCATGAATCACGGTCATGATAATGATCATCGTAAAGTGACGGACAAAGCAGTAGTGACAACCACAGTACTTATAATTAATCAGTCAGTAACCATCGGAACTCCGGAACGGACGTGATCAGAAATACAAGAGGTCAGTAGTCTAACCGGTCCGCCAATCCTAGCAGTTACCAAAAAAATTTAGCCTTGTCCAGGTTCATCCACTAAAACACATGTCAAGACGACAGTCAATACACAGGTCGTAAGTATCATTTCGGAAGACACATGTTAGGACACCAGTCATAGTACACGTCATACGAATATCTTCTCAAAGTACGAGTCAGATTCATAACACCAGTATGCCTCCTAAACCAGGTCCTCAGAAATTCAGGGTACACTCCAAGGGGGTGTACCCGTTCTATTATACCACGCATGAATCAGATCATTAAAAACTCAGTCACCACCACTAGAAAATTAATCAAATTAAACAAACAGTATTAATTCTGTGAGGTTACAAACGAACACATTCAGTGAAAAGTCGCCACGTTTACTTCACGTGTTCCTATGTCAGTTTTATCTCAAATCATGTAGTTACCCGCCTCTCAGCCAGAAAGGAGTCAACGGTATCACCATATTTATTAAAGTCTTATTCAGTTAACGACGAGATCCGTCTTACTAAATCCCAAATATATTCATTATACTTCTGCCAGAAAAATCATTTCTACCTTACAAGCGCGTGACTTATCAGTCCATAGTTACGAAGACTTTTAGCTACCAGTTATAAATTCACTTCTCAGATTCCTTAAAATTCATGATCAGTAGATCAATCTAGAGTGCTCAGATATAATTTCAGAAAGTTTTCCAGAAATTCCTTCCTAACCATGAGGCAGAATTTAACATCAAGCTTGTCTCAAGAATAGAAACTTTTCCAAAACTCTTTATTCCAGGGATTCAGCTAAGTCAAAAGAGTTGCAACAATTGCTGCAAGAATTCCCGAAACGAGGCTTTATTCGCCCTAGCGCACCGTTAGAGATGCACAGTCTCTGTCTATCAGGAAGAGGGCCGGTAACATGAGATCATGTGTCGATCACCGAAAAATTTAGAAGATCACCATTCATAATCGATGTCATCTCACGTATAGAAGGTTTACCTGACCTGCTACGACGTTTTAAACATTTTCTGGAACGATTCACGATTATACCACCAGTAGTGGTGAGAGAAAGAACATGAGATTTTTATTTTTTTCAGACTGCTGTTGCACACGTTATAGCCTCTCTAAAATTTAGACTTATATTTCTGAGCTCCCTAATACTCCAGCTATAGTATGAAATTTATGAATGAAAAATTTTCATGACTTCTCAGACAAAATTGTCAGTATATTAATTGATAACATTCTGATCTGCTAAATTCTAGAGAAGTACGAGAGAATCATCTTCTCACAGTTGTAAAGAATCTCTGATAGGAGAAAATTATATAAGCAGCTTCCCAGATGTGAATTCTAGTTGAACAAGGTGGCATTTCTAAACCACCCAATTTTAGCAGAAAGAAATTTCAGATAATCCTGCGAAGGTGAAGGCCATCACCAGATGGTCAAGACCGACGTCTGTGACTAATTACAAAATTTTTTATCACTTGGTTGGCTGCTACCGCAGAAATTGCTGGCAGTTCTCACGATTAGCTTTCCATGGCTAAACTACACATAAAGGAGAGGACCTACACTAAAATTTTGTATTCCCTAAGACCCTACGCTAGGAGAAATCTAATTTACCGAGACTCATAATTCTCTCACGACTATTCACCCAGATTCCATCAGAATGTACCATAATCCCAGGCAGAATTTTGATAGAAGCAGTATAACACATCGATGCAGCTATCTTCATATCTAGATGCCTGACATGCCAGTAGGTTTAAGATATAACGCTAACATGATAGTGAGTTATTACAACCATTAGAAATTTTGAACAGAAATGAGACAAGATTCCATGAAGATTGTTATCAGTTTACCACAGATGTCAGAAGAGTATGATGCTATCCAAGTCATTATCGACCAATTAACTCAGCCTACACGTTTTCTTTTATCCGAAAGGATTACACAGTAGCAGATCTGTAGGAAATTCAACAATAAATCGTAAGATTTCAAGGTATCCCATCAACCATCATGTCAGACAGAATTCATGTTCACGATCACGTTCACCTTCATTTTCACGTTCACGCTTATGTTCATCTTTACGTTTAAGCTTACTTTCACGTTTACATCTTACGTACACAGTTATGATTTTGTTCATATGTTGTCCATCTCATGATTTACGTCTACGTTCGCGTTCCTGACATTGTTCACGTTCAGGTTCCTGTTCCATCTCACGATACACCTTTCATAGTTTGTTACTGAATATGGGTACAGAAAGCTTGAGAAACCAGACTCAGGTTTAGCACATCTTTTTCTATACCCAGGCAAACGTTTCACGTCTCAGGCCGTATCGTTTGCCATTCTTTCCTCAGTCAGCATACATTCATGATATGTCCATGTATCACGTTCACAGTATGTTTCACGTATCACGGTCACGATATATTCTATGCACAACGTTCATCAGATGATCGCGAACTACGTTCACAATTGCTCGCGTAGTACGTTCGCAACTATTCACGTAGTTTGTCCCAATATGTCTTCAGTAACGTTGCTTAGAGATAGAAATGTTATCTTTCAGGATAGTTGTACGTACCGTTTCATGTACCCTACATGCTAAAAGCTTATTCATTCTATCAGATTCCAAAATCCATCTCAAGTATGGAACCAGAAACTATTCAGCATCGTCAAGATAGGGTCATTAAGACCAAGATTGTTCATTGTGTCAAGATCTTTGAAGGAACCGTTTTGAGCGGGAAGCCACTTGGAACGGAGGAGTCCATCCGGACCTCTCATCCTTTTTCTTTCCATAATTCAGTTATGTTCATGCAGACATGTCACGTTCCATGTTCTCTTCATTCATATCACGTTTATGTCCTTTCAGCTTACATGTTGTTTCAGTTTACGTGTTCTTTCAGTACCTATAACCAGCAGCTTTATTATCTTTAATTCGGGGACGAATTTTCCTTTTTATAAGGGAAATTGTAAAACCGCAGCATGATCGTATCTCTAATTCGAGGACGAATTATTTTTTTTGAGGGGAAGAGTTGTAAAACCCGTATTTTAAGAATACGATAATTGGTCATTTAAGTCCATTTTGAAAGTTTGAATTGAAAATTTTAATTTATTTCGTTTGGAAAATTTTATTTTATTTCATTATATTTATATTATATTTATATGTGTATTTAATTAATTAAAAGTATTTGAAAACAGTTTAAGCCTACATAATAAGAATAATTATCCTTAAATAAATAATTAAATACAATATTTGAGATAATTTATTGGTGGAAAGAGCTGATTTGAAATTATCAAACAATGACGTCTAAAATTTCGCCAAAAGCCATGTTGATATCTCGAAAATCTTGGTCCATGATTAAAGTCTCATTTATCCTCCCTCATAAACTACTTCATTCTTCTAAATAAAATATATAAAAAAAGGATACCCTAAACCATTGCTAACTAATGGTAGACGCCTAAAACAATATAGAGCACACATCAAAATGAAGCTACAAAATAAAAAAGTTGAAGGAAATTGCAGATCGAGATTCTGCTAGATGTTTTGTTTAAGTTTGGTTCGTATTCGTGTCCGGTTTCGGTTTCGATCATATATCTCGTTAGATTCTGGTGTTAGTGTAGTGCTCGGTTTTGATCCATCACATGGTCTCGATCTATCGTATTGTTTGAAGGTATATTTCATACGCTTAAACAATCATCTTTTGTCATGTGTTTAACGATGATACGAATTTATATAAAGGATATGAAATATAGACATGACCTATAATATCTAGTTGAACTCTTAAAATGATGATAAGTGCTTTTCTTCTCATATTACCTTTGAATACTGTAATGAGTTAGTATGTACTAACTAATTAATATGAAGATTTCAACTACGATTTAAAAGTAGTAATATATGGAGAGTCGAAATTGGTTGGGTAGTACCATGCATCATGTACGTATAATAATGGAAAGTATATAACCATTTTATGAATCTAAGACCATAATTTTCTTAAACAAATGTTGGTCATCTTGTTATTAATTAGCAACTGGTAAATTTATGTAGATCATTGAACCGATAAATAAGTTTGGACATTATTAGACGTCGAGTTTGGCTAAGGTACGGATATCTTTATATCTCTACTATTATGATTCGTTGTTTCTTTGATCTATTTGATTGATCGTACGGATATCTTTATATCTCTACTATTATGATTCGTTGTTTCTTTGATCTATTTGATTGATCGTACGGATATCTTTATATCTCTACTATTATGATTCGTTGTTTCTTTGATCTATTTGATTGATCGTACGGATTTTCCGTCCTTTCAGTAAGGACTTCCTTTCTATGCATGATTAGGATTCCCCGTCTTCAGCCAAATGTTTTTTCCCAGTATATGTTTAAGCTTATCAGTAATCATGTTAATAACTAAATAAATTGCCTGAGCATTTTATACACGCATGACCAGTTTATGTACTAGTTACGGAGGTACCGTAACCATGGCACTAGAGGCACCGGTGTCGTGACTCACATGCAGGAGAGTGATAACCTGCATCGTCCCTTCACGTTTTGGCCATCATTATTATCATGTCATGTGGGGCGTATGGATGCATCCTAGGCTTATCAGTTTAAAAGTTATCAGGGTGAATGTGGTGTGTGCTCTACATCCTTCACATTGGAGCTGATCCCTCCACCCAACACAGTATTTAGAGGTCACCCCTCTACAGTTATTTAGAGGTCACCCCTCTACAGTTATTTAGAGGTCACCCTTCTACAGCATGACGAGGTCACCCCTCCAGTTATTCATGCACCATTATTACAACACATGACCTATATAAGCTCTGGCAATTAAAATACAGAAAATGCATGTTTTCAGATTTAACAGATAACAGTTCAGCCTTATTATTTATAAATCAGACTTTACAGATTATACACAGATTCTCGCTGCAACTTTATTATCAGTCTTACAGCTCCAGTATTTTATCATCTGTTTCATTTTAGTAATTCCTTATCATGCTTTATATCCGTTCACTGAGCGTTATGCTCAGCCGTAGTTCCCTTTCATGTTCTAACGGCATGTACATCAGGACGCTCTTAGGATTCTGAGAGCATGTGCATTAGGATGGAAGCTATCTAGACTTCTTACTTTATGTACTTACATTATTCTGCCTATTTGGACAGTGTTTATTCCTTTCCTTCAGTATTTTACTTTTCATGTTTTGGGCTTATGTTTGGATTGCCGATGTTTGATTCCGTTATTTCCTTTATGGTCAGTTAATGTTTTAGGACATTTACCTTACGCTTTGATGACACGCCATAATACACGTAACGATCCACTTATCCAAGTGGGGTGTTACAAATATAAACCCACTAACTTATAAAACTTATTTATATAAATGTATAAAAGGTTAATTAAATGGGTAAATTATATAAATGATGGTAAAATAATATTTATAAGTAATAAAAACTATAAACTTGATTTTTACGACTTTTTCGGCTATCGCCGTAAAATTAACGTTTTTCGCCAAATAAAACTTAGACGACCAAACCCATCTAATGTAAAGTTTATAAAAGTCATATACTGATGTATAAGTAACTAATACAAGTAAAAACCGATAAAACCCGAACTATAAGAATTACGGACATTTACGAGCTAACTAAACATATTGGACTAATAATTGGACTTAATAAGATAAAAACTTGTAAAAAGAACTTATTGGGCTTAACCCATTTGGGCCCAACATGAAAAGTATATATACTGATCATATAGGTATAAAATGGATAAAAGCAAGTTAAAGAACTTATAAAAGACTTAATGGACTTAAAATAGGTAAAATAGGTAAAACTAGTGAACTAGTGAGATGTTACCAAAACGTAAACACTAAAATGAGTAAACAAGGATGTATAAACCCACTTGATCATCATCATATGTACAAAATCATCATATGTATATTGTTATTTTGATAAAAGTCATTGGACCGAGTCTAAGACCGATTATTATTTATATAGGTTTCCGTGACCGAAGCACGCCCGTAGCCGATAATCCGCCTTTCATTAACAACGTGAGTTCATAGCCTCGCACTCTTTTAAATGTTTTATAAAATGATTTGTAAACCCGCGAGGGAGATAACATGCTAGATTTTTATAAAAATAGAACACAAGTAGTCCCGTGTATGCTAAATGATATGGACCCGAATGATGCTATGACCCTATATTCGAGACTAAAAGGATTATTAGTAGTTATGTTATGTCACTTGAAGTCCCATTAGCATGAATTGTGAACTACCGGGTTTTGGTAGACGCTTATGCATTTGATAGTACTATTTGGGGATGATCACCCCAGTTCGCGCCTTGACGGTTGATCCCCGTCGTACCACATTGATTGGTAAGCGAATTTATGTATGAGAAGATTCCATAGCGTGATTTTTGTGACGACACGCTAACTTAGATGGGCAAATTGTTTGTCGGGTTCGCGGCCCGCTGTTTTCACAGTAAGGTAACAATGTCATGCGGCTAATAATAATCCTAATACAATATAAGACATAAATAATAAAAGATAACGACGCTATTACGATGAATATATTACCTAGCATGGTAATATAGAGACTACGGTCTCATGGACGGTTTCAGATGTATGCTTGATTTATATATTGCCTGACTTGCAATATGTGGACTTACTTCCGATATTATACTTGTGTCCTGATTTTAAATGAATGTAAATGATTGTTTTTATATAACGGTTTTCATTAAACTCTATGAATTCACTCGACATTCGCTGATATGATTTTTGCATGATTTCTATCTCAGGTGCTTGAAGGTAATCCGGATAGAGATCGACTCTGATGGCCCACACTTAATATTAAAAATGTTCATTCGATCTATGTTTTGTAAACTTAATGACCTGTATAATTTGGGACCTGTTGTACGCTTTTGAAACTTTTTATCGAATGAATGTTTGTTAAACCTTGTACAACCATTTTTATGTGTTGTCTATGATTGGAGTTATTGTGCTATCCCGTAACACTCTGAAAGACCCTTCCGCTGTACCGATACGAAAAATGAGAGTGTTACAGTTTGGTATCAGAGCTCTCGTTATAGAGAACAAAAGATTTTAAAAACCAAGGTTTTGAACAAAACTTTTCAAAATCTTTTGACAATGAACATTTAAGAAAATATTTGAAAAATCTTTTGACTATAACGGTGCCAGAGATCTCCGACGTTACCAACAAGCCCTATTGAGAAGATATATATTTTGATATATATAATTTAATTTATATATATTTATATATCGTGATTTCATTATGTAATTGTTTAACTAGTATGTTATCCTAATACGAGATATATATATAAATGCAGATTGTCATGGCTGACCCTAATATTCCTGTAGAAAACCATGCTATTCCCGAACCTAATATAGAAGATGATCCTTATTTAGACTTAGTAGATTTTGATATTGATGACGAGGAGGAACCATTTGAGGATCCCGAGCCCGAGTTAGGACTAGGAGATCAGATTTCCCCTCAGGTTGACTTAGTAGAGAATGAGATTGAGAATGTGGATATTGAGAATGTGGGTAATGAGAATGTGGAGATTTAGAATGCTGATATTGAGAATGAGGATGAGATTGGGTTAGATAATTTAGATGACGAGATTGACGACGAGGATGTCGAGGAGGACGTAGGTATAGATGTTGAGGTTGATGACGATGAGGAAGCTAAGCTTATTTATCCGTATGATGTTCCAGAGGGCGAGCCTTTGCCCCCACCAGTTTGTTTGTCTGATTCTGAGGATGAGTTACCTAGGGATGAAATGTCTGAATCGTCTGAATCTGATTCTGAATCAGAGGAGGATGAGGATGACGATGCACCTGACGGTACTGATGGTATTGCTACTCGTAGACGTAAGATAGGAGAGTCGTCTAATACTCGAGAGGCTACTCATATTGATGGTCTTGCACCATGGGCCTGGAGACGTGATCTAGATGCTTCCCGTGTTAAGAGTTGTGTGACAGAGGTTGGATTAGGTGTTGTTCAGACTCAGGTTGCTTATTTGGAGTCGAAGACTAAGGTTGGCGAGAAAGAGCGAGAATTGCTTAGTTTGGATTTGAGTGATGTAGAACGTGGTTTGAATGAGGCTTTTAGGAGGTTATCAGTGTTGGAAAGTGGTGAGTATGCTGCAATGAAGAGAAAGGTGAATTCTTTGGAGATTCAGTTGAGTGTAGCTCATGCGATGCGTGAGAAAGCTGAAAAGGAGTTGAATATATCCGTGGGATGGAATAGTAGATTTTATGCCGACATGGTTGAAAGAGGAGTAATCCGTAAGCGCCCAGCTGAAGATGTGTCTAGTGATCGTCCGGCGAAGATCCAGAAGACGATGGATGATGGACCATCTGGCGGTTCTCAGTAGACCAGTCTATATTTAGTAGTGACCTTTATATCTTTTGTGCTTGTAGCTTTGACTGAACCGACTTGTTAGTAATAGACTTGGCACGAATTTTGAGTGTATATAGTGTTAGAACTTTGATATGGGATGTACTAAGACAATACTTTTGTTTCAGATCGAATGAAATATGTATCTTGTCTTGAATTCCATATTGTGCCTTATTTGTATCTTGATTATGAATTCGATCCATATTATATGAATCCTTTGTTGGATGAGTGCTTATACTTTGAAATTGTGGAATTATAGAGCTATGCCGCCCAAGAAGGCTGTGACTGAGGATGATGTACGTAGGATTATTACGGAGCAAGTTACCACATCTATGACTGAATTTATGGCAAATGCTAGAAATGAAGCTGGCGGTAGTGGAGCTGGCGGTAGTGGAATTGGCGGTACTAATGTGAATGTGAATGCTAATAATGTGAATGCTAATGCTGGAGGAAATGTAGGAGGACTTGGAACGAATGCACCTGAAGTTGGTGGCTGTACTTATGTGACGTTCATGAAGTGTGAACCTCTACCTTTTAATGGAACTGAAGGTGCTGTAGGACTAAGCCAGTGGATTGAGAAGATTGAATCGGTGTTTAGGATTAGTAAGTGTAAGGAGGAAGATAAGGTGACTTTTGCTATGGCTACTCTTAAAGGTCGTGCGTTGACTTGGTGGAACGGGAGAATTGCTTTCATGGGTCTTGATGCTGCTAATGCTACTCCTTGGGCTGAAATTAAGAAGTGGATATTGGAGTTTTGTCCTCGTAGTGTGATCATTAGGTTAGAGCAAGAGTTGATTCATTTGAGAATGAAAGGTGTGGACATTGATAGTTACACGAATCGATTCCATGAGTTGGCCTTGCTATGTCCTCGATTGGTTGAACCCGAAGAGATCCGAATTGAGCAATATGTGAAAGGGTTGACCAGGAATATCCGGGGGGATGTAACATCATCGAAACCACTAACCATTGATGATGCTGTTCGAATGGCTTACCGACTCATTGGACAGATAATTCAGGATAAGGAAGATGAAGCCCGTGTAGGTGAGAAAAGAAAGGGAGACGGTGATCGTGTAGATAGAGGTGATAATAGGAAGAATTTCAATCGCCGTCAGAACCAGAGAAAGGGGAATGCAAATGATCTTACCTACAATGCACCGCGCAACGATGATAGATGTCCTAAGTGTGGCAACAAGAGGCATGCTGGCGACTGATGGAAGTGCCGAAATTGCGGAAAGCTTGGACACAAGGTTGAAAGGTGTAAGAAGGGAACCATTTGCTTCAACTGTAATGAAGAAGGTCATAGGAAATCGGAATGCCCCAAGTTGAAAGCGATTGTACCTGGAAGAAACCCCCAGGGTGGTATCTACCAACTTGGAACAATAGAGGTGAAGAAAGAGGATCCGAATGTCGTTACCGGTACGTTTTTACTCAACAATCATTATGCTGTTGCTTTATTCGATTCGGGTGCCGATAGGAGCTTTGTATCCACTAAATTTAGTGCCCTTATTGATATTGAACCTGTTGAGGTAAGTACCAGTTACGAGGTGGAATTGGCTGATGGTAAATTAGTGAAAACTAATAAGCTATTAGAAGGATGCTCTCTAAATCTCTTGAACCATTCCTTTCCGATTGATTTGATGTTGATAGAATTAGGTAGTTTTGATATTATTATTGGTATGGATTGGTTGTCGTTGAATAATGCAACTATTTTATGTGGAGAGAAGAAGGTTAAGATTCCTCTTAGGAATAGGACGTTAGTGATTGATGGTAGTCGAGGTGAATCCCGTTTGAAAATCGTTTCATGTATTAAAGTCCAAAAGTACATCAGGAACGGTTGTGAGTTATTCTTAGCTCAAGTGACCGGGAATGAGTCTAGGGAGAAACGATTGGAAGATGTACCTATTATTTGTGAATTTCCTGAGGTATTTCCTAAAGATTTACCCGGACTTCCACCGATAAGGCAAGTAGAGTTTCGAATCGATTTAATTCCTGGTGCTGCACCGGTGGCACGTGCGCCTTACCGATTAGCCTCTTCTGAGGAGTTATCTGAGCAACTTAAGGAGTTGTCTGATAAAGGTTTTATTCGACCGAGCTCGTCGCCTTGGGGAGCTCCAGTCTTGTTCGTTAAGAAAAAGGATGGATCTTTTCGTATGTGCATTGATTATAGGGAACTGAATAAGTTGACAATTAAAAATCGATATCCTTTACCTAGGATTGATGATTTGTTTGATCAACTGCAAGGATCTAGTGTGTATTCTAAGATAGATTTGCGGTCAGGATATCACCAACTTCGCGTCCGTGAAGAAGATATTCCTATAACTGCATTTAGAACTCGTTATGGACACTATGAATTTCAAGTAATGCCATTTGGGTTAACTAACGCACCTGCGGTTTTCATGGATTTAATGAATCGAGTGTGCAAGCCCTACTTGGATAAATTTGTGATTGTGTTTATTGACGATATTCTAATCTATTCTAAGAATGAAGATGAACATAGAGAACATTTGAGGATTGTTTTGAAATTGTTGAAGGATGAAAGGTTGTATGCTAAGTTTTCGAAGTGTGATTTCTGGTTAGATTCTGTGCAATTTCTTGGTCATGTGATTAACAGAGATGGAATTCATGTTGATCCTGCAAAGGTTGAAGCTATTAAGAATTGGTCTGCACCGACAACGCCAACGGAAGTGCGACAGTTCTTAGGATTAGCTGGCTATTATAGGCGATTCATTAAAGAATTTTCTTTGATAGCTAAACCCTTGACTAAGCTTACTCAGAAGAATAAACCTTTCGTTTGGGGAAGTGATGAAGATGGAGCATTTCAGACATTGAAGCAAAAATTATGTAGTGCGCCAATCTTATCATTACCCGACGGGAGTGAAGATTTTGTAGTGTATTGTGATGCATCTCTTAGAGGTTATGGAGCTGTTTTGATGCAGAGAGAGAAAGTGATAGCTTATGCTTCTAGGCAATTAAGGAAGAATGAGGAGAATTATACTACTCATGATCTTGAGTTAGGAGCTGTAGTCTTTGCTCTTAGGTTGTGGAGACATTATCTGTATGGCACCAAGTGTACGGTATTCACCGATCACAAAAGCCTACAGTATATTCTCGACCAGAAGGAATTGAACATGAGGCAACGAAGATGGATAGAGTTGTTAAGTGACTATGATTGTGATATAAAATATCACCCAGGAAAAGCCAATGTTGTTGCCGATGCGTTAAGTAGGAAAGATAGAGAGCCTATCAGGGTGCGTCTCTAGTCTTGACCGTGCACAATAATTTGCCTGAGCAAATTAGAAATGCGCAAATAGAAGCTTGTAAGAAGGAGAATTTTGTTAATGAAGGGTTCCGAGGAGAAGGAGATCCTTTAGAGGTTAGAGCTGATGGAGTGAAATGCTTAAGAGGTCGTATGTGGATACCTAAGTTTGGAGGCTTAAGAGATTTGATTATGTTAGAATCTCATAAATCTAAGTATTCCATTCATCCGGGATCTGATAAGATGTACCATGATTTGAAGAAGTTGTATTGGTGGCCAAATATGAAAGCTGACATAGCTATGTATGTTCTTCAATGCTTGACTTGTGCTAGGGTTAAAGCTGAACATCAAAAGCCATCAGGACTACTTCAACAACCAAAGATTCCTGAATGGAAGTGGGAGCGAATTACAATGGACTTTATCACCAAGCTTCCTAGAACATCATCTGGAAACAATTCGATTTGGGTTATTGTCGATAGACTGACCAAATCAGCACACTTCATTCCGGTTAAGGAGCAGTTCTCACTGGAGAAGCTGACTCGAATATACCTTGATAATGTTGTATGCAAGCATGGAGTGCCTGTATCGATCATTTCAGATCGAGATCCTAGATTCGCATCGAATTTTTGGAAATCTCTCCAAAGATCTTTGGGAACGAATCTCGTCATGAGCACTGCTTATCACCCCCAGACTGATGGGCAGAGTGAAAGGACGATACAAACACTGGAAGATATGTTGAGAGCTTGTGTGTAAGACTTTGGTAAGAATTGGGATAAACATTTGTCGTTAGTAGAGTTTTCGTATAACAATAGTTACCATTCTAGTATTAAGGCTGCACCGTTTGAAGCTTTGTATGGTAGGAAGTGTAGATCTCCTGTATGTTGGAGTGAAGTTGGGGATACCCAGCTCACGGGACCGGAATTGATCCGGGAGACTACGGAGATGATAGTTCAGATTAAGAAGAGGTTGTTGACTGCCCGTAGTAGACAAAAAAGTTACGTGGATGTGCGGCAGAAGCCAATGGAGTTTGAAGTGGGTGACCGAGTAATGTTGAAAGTATCGCCATGGAAAGGCGTTATAAGATTTGGAAAACGAGGAAAATTGAATCCCCGTTATATTGGACCCTTTAAGATTTTATCTAGAGTAGGTCCGGTGGCTTACAAACTAGAGTTACCCCCAGAACTTCATGGTGTTCACAACACATTCCATGTATCTAATCTGAAGAAATGTCTAGCAGTGAGTGATGAGAAAATTCCGTTAGGTAAGGTTCGAATGGATGGGAAGTTGCATTTTATCGAAGAGCCCGTAGAAGTTATGGACCGTGAGGTAAAGCAACTGAAACAAAGTCAGATACCTATTGTCAAAATCCGATGGAATTCAAAGCATGGACCGGAGTATACTTGGGAACGAGAGGATGAAATGTGGAAGAAATATCCGCACCTCTTCGATTTCAATAAGAAACGGACATCCAAATGAAATGGATCACGAGGACGTTGATCCCTTTTAGGAGGAAAAGCTGTGACAATCTAACATTTTCAGGTAGTAAAATATTTTCTCGTATAATATTTTGAAACTTATTTTTGTGTTGGTTGACGAACTCACAATTTACGGATTTAAATTTGGGCTTACGTGCATAATTTGGCGTCTTTTACGACTAAACCGGAAACCTTAGGATTACGTATTTACGTTTTTGAACTCCGTTTTTGATGAGACAATTTTTATTGGATTCGTTTTGTGACGGTGATTCATAATTTATAAAAACGTTTTTCGTAAAACGACCCGAGGGCACGCAAATCGAGAAAACTAGAATCGAGAAATACCCGTAAACTAGTGAGATGGGACAAAACACTTTGTCCCACCCCACTAGCAATATGGGACGGCTAACTTGACACCACAACCCTTAGGTGGCATCAAGTTTAGCTAACTTACACCAAGTGTAAGCTAGCTTACACTTTAAGCTTAACCTTTACCACTAACTAGTCAAAACTAGCTACTTGTTTCATTTCTACCATTTCTTACATGCAATCCACTCCAAAAACTCTCTCAAACTCACCCTTGTGCCGTCCTAAATAAGCCAACAAACACCCTCTTTGATCTTTTCTAGTCATAAACCACATGTTTACTAGTCCTATTAAGGTGTTCTCTTGAAGCCTTGATCATTTGGTGGCCATATTAACATCTTTGGAGGTGATTTGCTTGTGTCCTAGGGCTGATTTTCCAACCTATGTTCTTGATATTTGATGGTCTTGGAGATACTTGTTGTGTTCATCAAGTTCTTGTCTTCCTAAAACAAGAAATCCACTTGGATTGGTAAAGAAGATCATCCTCTCCATTTTTCTCTTGTTATTTTGTAAAGAACAAATGTATTTTCTTTCATTTTGTATATGTATATGATGTATATATGATGATAAAAATGTTGTGTGGGGATCAAGTGTTGATAAATATGCTTAAAAATGATGATAACTATAAGAAATGAAGCTAAAATCTTGACTATTTAGTTGGCTGTATAAAAACAGTAGATAACTAAAAGATGAACTGATAAAATTGCATGGTTTGATCTATTTACAGTAAGTAGATGATGTTATACACATGTGAGAGTTGGCCATGCAATGGAATCAAAATAATGAGTGAGATATGATCAAAACAAGTTAGGTGGTATAATCTGAATAAGCAGTTTTGTAGGGACTGTTAAGGCAACTTAAACTCAAAATGGGCAGTAGCTATAACTAAGTTATATGTAGCACATATTATGAAGAACATGTCATCCAAAAATAAGCTTCTAAGTCATTATATAACTCTAGATATGGTAAAAATAGTGAATATGAAGTTAAAAATCAGATTTTGGAAATAATGTTTATTATTATTATATAAGCACTCACATTATAATTTATAAAATGTAAAAATATAAACCCACTAACTTATAAAACTTATTTATATAAATGTATAAAAGTTTAATTAAATGGGCAAATTATATAAATGATGGTAAAATAATATTTATAAGTAATAAAAACTATAAACTTGATTTTTACGACTTTTTTGGCTATCGCCGTAAAATTAACGTTTTTCGCCAAATAAAACTTAGACGACCAAACCCGTCTAATGTAAAGTTTATAAAAGTCATATAATGATGTATAAGTAACTAATACAAGTAAAAACCGATAAAACCCGAACTATAAGAATTACAGACATTTACGAGCTAACTAAACATATTGGACTAATAATTGGACTTAATAAGATAAAAACTTGTAAAAAGAACTTATTGGGCTTAACCCATTTGGGCCCAACATGAAAAGTATATATACTGATCATATAGGTATAAAATGGATAAAAGCAAGTTAAAGAACTTATAAAAGACTTAATGGACTTAAAATAGGTAAAATAGGTAAAATAGGTAAAACTAGTGAACTAGTGAGATGTTACCAAAACGTAAACACTAAAATGAGTAAACAAGGATGTATAAACCCACTTGATCATCATCATATGTACAAAATCATCATATGTATATTGTTATTTTGATAAAAGTCATTGGACCGAGTCTAAGACCGATTATTATTTATATAGGTTTCCGTGACCGAAGCACGCCCGTAGCCGATAATCCGCCTTTCATTAACAACGTGAGTTCATAGCCTCACACTCTTTTAAATGTTTTATAAAATGATTTGTAAACCCGCGAGGGAGATAACATGCCAGATTTTTATAAAAATAGAACACAAGTAGTCCCGTTTGTATGCTAAATGATATGGACCTGAATGATGCTATGACCCTATATTCGAGACTAAAAGGATTATTAGTAGTTAGGTTATGTCACTTGAAGTCCCATTAGCATGAATTGTGAACTACCGGGTTTTGGTAGACGCTTATGCATTTGATAGTACTATTTGGGGACGATCACCCCAGTTCGCGCCTTGACGGTTGATCCCCGTCGTACCACATTGATTGGTAAGAGAATTTATGTATGAGAAGATTCCATAGCGTGATTTTTGTGACGACACGCTAACTTAGATGGGAAAATTGTTTGTCGGGTTCGCGGCCCGCTGTTTTCACAGTAAGGTAACAATGTCATGCGGCTAATAATAATCCTAATACGATATAAGACATAAATAATAAAAGATAACGACGCTATTACGATGAATATATTACCTATCATGGTAATATAGAGACTACGGTCTCATGTACGGTTTCAGATGTATGCTTGATTTATATATTGCCTGACTAGCAATATGTGGACTTACTTCCGATATTATACTTGTGTCCTGATTTTAAATGAATGTAAATGATTGTTTTTATATAACGGTTTTCATTAAACTCTATGAATTCACTCGACATTCGCTGATATGATTTTTGCATGATTTCTATCTCAGGTGCTTGAAGGTAATCCGGATGGAGATCGACTCTGATGGCCCACACTTAATATTAAAAATGTTCATTCGATCTGTGTTTTGTAAACTTAATGACCTGTATAATTTGGGACCTGTTGTACGCTTTTGAAACTTTTTATCGAATGAATGTTTGTTAAACCTTGTACAACCATTTTTATGTGTTGTTGTTGGAAATACGTTTTTACGTATTTAGAAAGGATCGGTCACTCCAAAGATATATTCTAGTATTGGGCTCGTGATCCATTTGTAAACTATATGGTCCATATAGCCCACATGTAGGGTGGGCTATATATACCCCTCCTAGCATGTTAGGAGGGGTGGTTCTTCTCATTTTCATACTTTCATTTAATTAAATCACTTTTCTCTCTCTACTTTTCTTTTCTCTCCTTTCTCTCTCTACACCTCATCTCCTTCTTCCCCATCTCCACCATTCTAATCAATAGATCAATCCATTAATTACCAAATCCTAAGAAATCGTAGACCTACAATTGGTATCAAGAGCCATGGTTAAATCTTAGGATTTGTATTTTTTTTATCTATTGATTTGATTGAAATTTTTTAATAATCTTTTCGTTTTATTTTTTTATATAATCGTCTCGTTTTTTTTTTCTTTCTTGAAAATCTATCCAATCAGTTTTTTATCAAATTTTTTAATCAGTTTTTATCAAACCTTTTTTAAATCTATCTTTTAAATCATCCGTTTTATCAATCTTAGTTTTATCATTTTTTTATCATCAAATCAGTTTTTATTTTTTATTAGTTGTTTTTTTTTCTTTTCTGGGTTTCTGTCAAACTGTCCATTTGTCTCAATCCATACAGATTCTTCACATCATCGTCATCATCTCTCTCTCTCTAATCTGTCCATCCTTTTAGTCTCTAATTTCAGATCTGGTATAAGAGTATTCCGAATGAACCGTTTTTTAAGAACATTCAGAATGAACAAGGATTTCAGATATTCCGAATAGCAGATATTCCGCATAGCCTTTTTATTCCGCATAGCGATTTATTCCGCATAGCGATTTATTACGTATAGGAATTTTATTCCGTATAGGAATTTTATTCCGTATAGAAATTTTTCCGCATAGCCATTTCTTGAACAACAGACTCTCACACAATACACACTCGGACTCCAACCAACACACACTCAACTCTCGACTCATTCATTTTTTTTGAACCTCACAACCCTCTCTCGACCTAACACAGAATCAAGAAAACTCTCAATCCTCGACCCACAAACACAATTACAAACACTCAAACTGACACAAACAGTGACTCACCTAAACACTAAAACCTCACTCGACGACCCACATCATCTAGACCCAACAGACTCTCGAAACCACCTTACCACAAACATCCTCACCCTCGCGAACTCAACTGACCCATTCTCGACCTAAACAAAATTCTCGAAACCAACACCCTCGTTTCATCAGTCCCTCAACACACAACACTCAGTTTCATTCACCTCACCACTCGAACAAACCCAGCACTTAATTCACACACCCAACAGTCTTCACAACTCGACTCACTCAACTCCCAAACAACCCACTCGAACCCCTCACCCCAACAACTCTCAACCTCACTCTCGACCCTCACACCCTCACATCTCCCCACCCTCGAACAACACTCACACTCTCAGTGTATTTTTTAATCACCAACATCAGCCTCGATAACCACCCTAGACTCTAGACTCGAAGACTCGACAAACAAGACTCGACCTCACCTTAACACTAAACCCACACCACTCCCTCACTCTCAACCGACTCAGACCATCGACATCAAAACTGTCACAAACCAAACACACAGAATGACTCGACAGATGAGAGAGACTACGATTAGAACATAATTAAATACCTACCCGAGACCCATTTTCTGGATCTTGATGCTTAGATCGTTGTACATCTTTGTGGGAGCTTAATTGTATAATTCATTTTTTGCGTTAATAAGACAAAGGATTTTCGATGAGAGTTTTACTGCGTATGAGAACTCAAAGAAATTGAAGATTGGCTCTAAGATCATAGAAATTGTGGATTATTAATCGGTATAGGTTTCATTTTTTGGGTTTCAGATTCGTGCTCATGTCCTTTGATTGATAACTTGGATTGAGAACTCAAAGAGCAGTTTTTTTTTATCTTGATTTGGTTATCTGAGTGGATAGGAAAAGAGACGGCGGAGTAGTATTATCTGAGTGGGAGAGAGTATAGAAGTCAGGCGGACATTACTATGAGATAAATTAGGTTTGTGAGATCTTGAGGATTAAAGAGACGAGAGAGGTTGTATCTGTTTTTTTTTTGGTCAAAGGAAAAAAGTAAATAAAGGGACGGAGGAAACGAAGAATAGGGTAGTAGGTTTAAAGCCAAGCCACGTGTGTGATCAATATTTAATATGACGGAGGAACCAAAGTTTCTCTTTGCCATGTTATTTTATAAACTTTTATATTCTTTGACTTAAACTTTTATATTCTTTTATAAACGCTATTTTTTTTTGTTTTTTTCTTTCTTTTATAGTTTTTTGTTTTTAAGAATTATTTCAAACATAAGAGTTATTTTTTTTCCGTTAAGATTTTTTTTAAGTTTCATATTTTTATCTTTTTTATATTTTCAAAAGTTCAATTTTTTTTAGTTAAAATTTATTTTGTATATTTTGTCACTTGTTGGTTTTTTGGCAAATCGTGCTGAGGCGGGTATTTTAAAAGAATTAACGTGGAAAAATATTTGACGGGTTCAAAGTGTTTGTGGCCGGATTTGAAGACAAAGTGACGAGTCAACGTGACGGGACTTATTTTAGCGACTACGGATTTTTGATCAGGTTTAATTCACAATCGTTTGAGCCGACAACAACTTTTGAGCCGAGTCGAATTGTAAAATCCTGAAAACAACAACATCCACATCATTTTTTCCTCAATTTTCAATGGAATAGTTAAATTCGACACTTAAAGAGGGAGACTTGCATCGAATGCAAGACAAAGCTAGAGAAAGTGGTATAAATTCATTTCAAATGCTTCAATATCATCTAGTTACTCTTTCACGGATTCAAGGAGGGAGCCAATTTGTGACAATCTTTGGACAAGATCGTCATATATTCATCGACTCAATCTTCACCACTTTGACCCAACTCACCGAGCAACTCAACCATAACAACTTTAATCACTCTGCATCGGCACTTGCCTATAAGGCTCTTGTGACACAACTCACACATTTCCTCCAATTCAATATCATCAAGCCTGAAAGTTCAGTGATTTGCCAATCTTTTCTTCGAGATACACATACCGAGCTTCGAGTTTTCCGTGATACAATTTTGAAACTCATGACATCGGTCTCGTCTTCGATTTATCAAAGATCACAACTTCAGCAAGCGTATGATAAGGAAGTGCAAGACTCTTCAATGCAAGAGGAAAATAGTCATACGGTTGACAACTTGGAGCCTAACGATGGCAAGAGCACGGAATCAGGAGGACAACATGATACCAGTGGCACGTCAGGGCATGTTCACGAGATCTCTTTTGATGACACCTTACCCATTTATGACCCAGAGCCTGCAAACATGGTACAATATAATGTTGTTTATGATGTATATGCTGATGACATGCCACATATTGAGCATTCTGAACCTAATTATGACAAACATGGGATGGAAAAGAGTGATAGCAATACCACTTCTGATTCATCCGATGTGAGTCATAATGGGGGAGAAAGTGTTCAAAATGCTATAGTACATCATGATAAATGCTTTATAACTGCCTCGTTAACTGATTCTGATTCCAAGATTAAAGAGCTCGAAACGATCGTAGCTCGGCAATCGAAAGATCTTGAGGATTCCAAACTTGAATTTTCTAAGAAAACGGACAAATTTGAAACATACTTTGAAAAACTTGAAAAGTCAAACGTTGTTCTTGAAAGAAAATTGGATCAAACTGTTCTAGATTCTAAAGCTGAAAAGGATAATCTTTTGAAACAAATTCAACTGCTTGAATCTAAGTTGGCATCCCAAGATAACTTGCTCAAAGAGAATGAGACATTAAAGGCCCAAGTACAGGAAAAGGTTTTTGCTATAGTTGCGTTGAAAAACGAGTTAAGGAAAACTAGAGGACCTAGTGTGGACACTAAGCTTGAAAACCATCAATCTTGGGGAAACCGCCTACAAATCAGTTCGTCAGACAATCGATTGTCAGACAACCTACTGCATTTAGATCCGAGCGACCACTATCCTCGAGACCGCGGTTTGCCTCCCAAGTTGATTTGGGTCATATTTCTAGAACAGTCACTCCACCAACTAGGCCTAATGTGACTAAATCAGTTTTAGCAAGACCTCATCACAAGATTGCCCCTAGTTTCTCTAAGAATAGTTCAATGAACACGTCTAGAACTAGTTCAACTGATGTGCGCCATGATTTTGGTCAAAGGGAAGCTATTCAAAAGACACATGTAAGAGATAGCAATGTCCAACCTAGTCAGATGCCTTCTAGATTACCCAACACTGCTAACCGTAGCATGTCACATCCTAGGAGCATCAATCAATCATCTAGGAATTCTAGATCTTACTCGGACATTAAATATGCTACTTGTAAAACATGTAGAAAATGTGTCTTTACGGCAAATCATGATTCTTGTATCAAAAAACTACTTAATGAGGTGAACTCCATTGCTAGAATTAAGTCCCAGTGGATAGCTAAAATCAAACCTTTTGGTAAAGTTTGGCGCCCCACTGGTAGAACTTTTACTCTTGTAGGAAACGAGTGCCCTTTAACTAGGATAGTCTCTGATTCTACAAAGACTACTAGGGAGGAAATTGCAAAGGATGATACATCACTTAAGCCTGAACTTAAGATTTTCTATAAAAGGAAACGTTTGCCAACTAAGACAAGTGAATCATCCCCTCAGGCCACCTCTGACACAAGAAAAGAAAACCGTGAACCCCCACATGCTTCTAAAATAGATATCTCTAACCCATGCAAAAGTATACAAACTCCTAATGAGAATGCAGGTACCAAAGTTGATGTTCCAAAAGAACGAAGCGGTCCAATCGTTGTGTACCGTTCAACTAAGGACAATCTTAGAGTTTGGTTGCTGAAGAAGCAGATATCGAAGAAACAAGTGTTTCAGGGGATTCATGGTTAAGCTTACCAAGGACTTATAGTCACATCACAGACTATAACTCGATCTTCAAAGAAAGGAAAGTTTATCGCCGATGATAAACTTATCCTAAAAACGAGAAATTCATTTTTCTCGGGCATGAGCTTATATCAAAAACATTCCAAGTTTTTTAAGCTCATGCATTATGGCGTATAATCACATTACAGTTTATGCCCCGTTCTTCAAAGGCAGGAAAGTTTATCGCCGATGATAAACTTATCCTTACAACGAGAAATTAATTTTTCTCGGGCATGAGCTTATATCGAAAACATTCCAAGTTTTTGAGCTCATGCACAATGACTTACAGTTAAATGTCAGACTGTAACTCGAACTTAAAATAAAGGAAAGTTTATCGTTTATGATAACTTATCCTCTTAACGAGAAATTCACCTTTCTCGGTCATGAGCTTGTATTAAAACATTCGAAGTTTTAAGCTCAGAAAGGAAAGTGTATCTTTTAAATAAGAGAACTTTTCCTCGTAACGAGAAATTAACCTTTCTCGGTCATGAGCTTTCCGTTAAAACAGTCAAAGTTTTCAAGCTCATGAACACGACTTCTAAGTAAATGTCAGCTTAGGACTCGTTCTTCAGATAAAAGGAAAGTTTATCGCCGATGGTAACTTATCCTTAACAACGGGAAGTTTACAACTTCTCGGACTTGAGCTCGCCTTTATGATATTCAACATCTTAAGCTCAAGTAATTGGTTTTCAAAACTTTGAACACAATTTTTCAAGAATTTTTCAAAAGGTTTTTTCTAAATCTTTCAAAATTGTGTGTTCAAAAACGTTTTGATAAAACGAGCATGTCTTCTGGAATCGATAATATTTACGAACCTAGAAATGTCATTAAATAATGACACGGGGTTGTAAATAAAGTTCGAGCAGAAGTTTAAAAGCTTTAAAACATGCTCCATATGGTTTGCTATTATTTCCGATAGTAACCCGCTTTTCACTTTGAAGTCAAGCATTTCACCAGAAAGCTTTGACTTCAAAATCCGAAGTTATCAACTCCACAATCCAAAGTTCGTTGCAATTGATATCTACATACTCGACGATGCGACTACTCAAACGGTGACTACAGCTCTTTCAATAGAACACGGGTCAACAATTGAGGGGGAGCAATTGTCCAGCATTCAGAATCCTTGATGCCGAGAGTGCCAAGTTCACATATTGGTGTCAAGACAACGATATCAATCATACACATGGAGTCAAGAGATAACTTCAGATGTGACGAGGTGAACAACATTCGTGAACAAGAACCATGTGAATCTTTCATATGATGTTCTCCATCATTCAGGTCCAACCTCGTAAATTGCTAATATTGTGAATTCATTATCATATATGATCTTTGCACGTGATAAATACCTTACACTTGTGTTTAAAAGGTATTTAATTTACGTTTCAAGTACACCCTCATTAATTTGAGGGGGAGCTTGTGTAATTCATGAAGATAATTGGATTTGCATTTTTCTTCCCAAATTTTCTTAAAATGCTATTAAATCAATTGATATTAAAAACATCGATTGGGTTAATATTTTTAATATGGGGGAGAAAATGTGATTTAATATGGGAAATGATTAATCACAAATGGTTTGACTTAACGTGTTAGCTCATCCCGACATGTGCAAAATGTTTTCGAATATCGTGGCATATGTTAAGGGGGAGCAAAATGGATTTGCACTTCAAAATGGATTTCATAGTGACATACACTTACCCAAAACATCTCTATTCACGACGGTGAAGATTGTGGTGACATAAGGATGGTAGGATAGGTTAAAGTCCAATGATTTCTCTAGAACCGGAGGAATCTTCCCAAGGACATTCCATAGCTAGAAATAGTAGTCCTTAGGAAAGATGGAGAAAGATTGTGAACGTAGCTGAATGCCGACCAAGTACTTAAGTTAGCACTGGAACAATCACAACAAGGTGCTAGTTATGACGTATTGGTAAGCATTGAAGGGGTTGAAGAATGAAAAAGAATTGTAAAGATAAAGGGTGTAAAGAAAGAAGCCCTCCTTACAACCTTAGGCAGAAACCGGGTCAATTCATATGCTATTGAGATCATTTTTAATGATTCTTGATATTGAAGAAAGACATCATGGACCCAGTGATGCAATGCACAACCCTTTCTAGCTAACTCAAATATCTCTCAAAAGGTATTTGTTTTAATCACACGGAGATCAACACATTATCTATTGGTTTATTCACTCCGAATAAATTGGTATTGAAAAGGTGGCACTCCTCTCCAGCCTCCGATCACTAAAATCCAAATTGCACGATCGAGTCTAGAGCCATTTGAGATCATCAAATATCTCATTAGGACACACTTTCATTATTCCTTGCTTGTTCACACAATGTGAAAAGTAAGAAAGATATTTAGAGTCCTACGCAAAATCTTCATGATCTTGCCTGAACATCCGAGTAATACGAAAGTATTTACAATGAAGATGGAAATCCTTCTTGAGCGAATATCAAAAAGCTCATGGTAGGTGACTTGTGCGATTCTTTATGAATCAAACTTGTGATAACTGGAAAGCAATAGTGGTTTAAACTCTTAAATGAATTTAAACACGTTCCAGGCCTCTACGCAATATCTTAGTGATCTTGCCAGAACACTCAGAGTAATACTATTAAGTATTTACAGTGACGAATGGAAATCCTTCTAGTGTTAACATCAAACAGCACCTGGTAGGTAACTTGCAAGATTCTATACGAATCAAGCTCGTGACAACTGGAAAGCAACGATGGTGCGGTTCTTAATTGAACTTCACTTGTTCCAGGAACATGATTTGACGGCTTCAAATCATGCGGATAATATTATCCAAATGATTCACTCTTTACGTTCGCAGTCAGCTTTGTACGGTCGAGTAAAGAGAACGGGTTTACCCGCGAAATCTTGTCAAGGAGGTTCTTTATTGAAACTACCTGTCACAAGTACGATATTTAATATCGTCCAACGGTCTTCACCGACCGGAGGTAAAATGCTACCGAATTAGAATGAAATGTTCAAGGCCATTTCATCCGTGTATATTGTTTGTTGCTAACTGTCTTATGCAGCGTAACAAGAAGGTGGCATTGCGGTGTATAATCCAGAAGAAGTCGTCACCACATGCTTATACTACATACACTTAGTACTTCAACAAATTCAAGAAAGTCTGAAGGTCAAGTCTTCCGCTGTACCAAACTCTGAAGCTTTCAAGAATTTAAAGGTATAAGTATGTGGAACATGAAGTCACGAAGAGGCAAATATCACAAGTGATGAATGCACAAGGTCAAGGCAAGGAAACATGCTCAAGACTAAATTCAAAGATCACATCAAGCATATTCACAAGAACAAGATCGAAGACTCAAGCATAGATGCTAGGTTTAAGATTTTGTAAAATGGTGTGACCTCCCTTAGGGGGAGATTGTTGGAAATACGTTTTTCCCAATAAAGTCCCGGTCACATCATTACTAGCATAGATCACGAGCTATAGACTATTTAGGACATTGTAACTTGGAGTGACCTCCCTTAGGGGGAGATTGTTGGAAATACGTTTTTACGTATTAAGAAAGGATCGGTCACTCCAAAGATATATTCTAGTATTGGGCTCGTGATCCATTTGTAAACTATATGGTCCATATAGCCCACATGTAGGGTGGGCTATATATACCCCTCCTAGCATGTTAGGAGGGGTGGTTCTTTTCATTTTCAACTTTTCATTTAATTAAATCACTTTTCTCTCTCTACTTTTCTTTTCTCTCCTTTCTCTCTCTACACCTCATCTCCTTCTTCCCCATCTCCACCATTCTAATCAATAGATCAATCCATTAATTACCAAATCCTAAGAAATCGTAGACCTACATGCTATGATTGGAGTTATTGTGCTATCCCGTAACACTCTGAAAGACCCTTCCGCTGTACCGATACGAAAAATGAGAGTGTTACACATAAGATCTCTAAGGCCGGTATTGAGGTTGATAGGGCTAAAATCGACGTGATTGCCAAATTGCCTCCACCCACCACCGTTAAGGGAGTAAGGAGTTTTCTCGGCCATGCCGGCTTCTATCGTCGTTTTATACAAGACTTCTCTAAGATAGCTCGGCCTATGACCCATCTTTTGGAAAAAGAGACTCCTTTCATCTTTTCGGATGAGTGTATTCAAGCCTTTGAGATGCTTAAAAAGAAGTTAACCGAATCTACAATCTTGGTTGCCCCGGATTGGGATCTACCTTTTGAAATTATGTGTGATGCTAGTGATTACGCGGTAGGTGTGGTTTTAGGGCAACGTAAGTCAAAACATTTCTTGCCTATACACTATGCAAGTAAGACTATGACGGATGCTCAAACAAAGTACACTACAACGGAAAAGGAGTTACTTGCCGTTGTGTATGCTTTTGAAAAGTTTAGACCATATCTCGTCTTGTCTCAAACCATAGTGTATACGGACCACTCGGCTATCAAATATCTTCTTAATAAACAAGATGCTAAGCCGAGGTTGCTCTGGTGGATTCTCCTCCTTCAAGAATTTAATGTCAAAATTCTAGACAAAAAGGAGCCGAGAATCTCGCGGCCGATCATTTATCTCAACTTGAGAATCCTCACCAAAGCGATCGAGAGAACAAGGAAATCAATGAAACATTTCCTCTCGAGACGCTTGGTATGATTGCTTCTCGTGGTGATGATAGTACCCCATGGTTTGCAGACATCGCAAATTACCATGCGGGGAAGTTTGTGATCAAGGGTATGTCGTCCCAACAAAAACGAAAGTTTTTCAAGGATATTTCCTATTACTTTTGGGACGATCCCTATTTGTTTCGTGTGTGCGCGGATCAAGTGATTCGTAGGTGCGTGTTTGGCAAAGAAGCTCAAGATATCCTTAAATCTTGTCATGAGGGACCCACCGGGGGACATCATGGTGCTAACGCCACCGCGAAGAAAGTCTTTGATGCCGGTTTCTTTTGGCCTTCCATATATCGTGATGCCCAAGACTTGATCAAGACTTGTGATGCTTGTCATCGTCAAGGAAATAACTCACAAAGGGATGAAATGCCTCAAAACAGTATCCAAGTTTGTGAAATCTTTGACATGTGGGGGATCGATTTTATGGGGCCGTTTCCATCTTCGAAAGGAAATAAATACATTCTCGTAGCCGTGGACTATTTGTCTAAATGGGTTGAAGCTAAGGCTTTGCCCACGAATGATGCTCGAGTTGTGGTGAACTTTTTGAAACAACTCTTTGCTAGGTTTGGAACTCCGCGGGCTATTATAAGTGATCGTGGGACCCATTTTTGTAATGAACAATTTGAAAAAGTTCTAAAGAAATATGGTGTCACTCATCAACTTTATATGGCTTATCACCCTCAAACGAATGGTCAAGTGGAGGTTTCAAACCGTGCTATTAAAAGGATTTTGGAGCGTTCTATTGGAGAGAATCGCACTTCATGGTCGGATAAATTGGACGATGCATTGTGGGCTTTCCGTACGGCTTACAAGACGCCAATTGGTTGTACACCATTTAGGTTGGTCTACGGAAAAGCATGCCACTTGCCAATTGAACTCGAACATAAGGCGTATTGGGCTCTTAAGCATTGTAACTTTGATTTGAGGACCGCAGGTGATCATCGCAAGGTTCAATTGAATGAACTAAGTGAATTAAGGGATCAAGCTTATGAAAATTCTTTGATCTACAAAGATAAGACTAAGAGGATTCATGACTCAAAGATCAAAAACTGCATTTTCAATGTTGGTGATCAAGTCCTCTTATTCAACTCTAGACTTAAGATTTTCTCGGGCAAGCTTAAATCCCGTTGGTCCGGACCATTCACCATTGCACAAGTTTTCCCTTATGGCACCGTTGAGCTAGCTCAAAAAGACGGGCCTAATTTTAAGGTGAATGGTCATCGTGTGAAACACTACTTTGGAGGGGACATTCCTACGGAGGTTGTCCCGGATCTTCAAACTTTCCCTAAGGACCAATGAATGCGGGGATCGAGTCGAGCTCATGACTCGGTGAACAAAAACGAGGTGCCTTGTGGGGGAGTCCCATACATTCTATCTTCTCTCTATTTTCTAACCCTAATAAGGCTTGATCTTTCAAGCTCGTGCTCGTGTTTTGTTGTGTTGTGAATCTAGGTATGACCCTAATATTTGAAGACTCTCGTGTTCGGTTTTTGTCGGTCCACTTGATCTTCCATTCTTTGAATGCCAAAAAGGGGCACACTCTTTACCCTTGATTTTTATCGACTAACGTTTTATCTTGAGGCATAATTAATAAACGGCTTATAGATTTGCGTGCTCTTTCCATGCTAGGATTTTGCATTAGACTCTTCGTATTTTAGCAAGGGGGTGTTACTCTTGAGCTAAGAAACATTGAGGACAATGTTTGGTTTTAGCATGGGGGATTCAATCGATATAATCGCTTGCAATTGCTTTTGTCGTGTCTAAACGTATAGTTTTCTCATTTTTCAATAAAATTTTAAATTTTTAGTGTTATTTTTTAAGTTTTAATAAATAAAATAAGTGCTTTTGACACGAATGTAGGCTTTCCGTTGGTGAAAATAAGAATAGTTTTTGACTCGACTCGGTTTTTAACCTTAGCTTTTCCTTAACGTATTTGAATTAAGTTTTGCTAGGCTTTTATATAGGGAGCTTTAAAACGCGAAAGTCTTAATTCATACGAGTTAAGAACAAGAACTTTTCGCAAGCTCCTATAATTGATCCTAGAAAGTCGTCTATCAAGGGAACTTTAAAACGCAAATTCTAAAACTTGCAAGAGTATAAGAAGATGCAAGATCCTATAGAGGACTTGAAAACCCAAAACTTTGATTTAATAGGCTAAGTATCCATTGATTTCACATTCTTGAAATTTTACAATATGGAGAACAAGAGATGATAGAGCCAATTATAAGTTTGGTATTCTTTCGGGAATTTATGTGAGTTAATTATAATCCTATTCTCCCATCGCTTGCTAATAAATTTATCTGCAATAAATAAGGTTGAACGATTTGAAAAGTTACTTAGCTTCTAGCCCAAGATCGTTTAAAAGTTGCTCGGTATGGATTAGAGTTCATAGCCAAGGCATAACTTATTGAAGCGGGATGCGAAGATTGGCGAGTCCAAAAAGGTCCTAACAAGACATGAGGGCTATATTTTATTGCTAAAGATCTCAAGTGATGTGAAGAATCATTTATCAAAAATCAATATGAAGGATCGAGACACACGACGAAAAGCAAATACTCCCAAAAAGTCATGGAGAAGTCTATCCAAAAAGACCATAACAAGGTATGAGGATAAATGAAGCCAAGTCCAAAAAGGAGGCGGATCGTTGTATATCAAAATCCCAAATTAAGATTGGATAAAAATGAAGAAGTCGTGGTCCAAGTATGAATCTCTCAAAACTTCAAGTGAAGAAATTCCTATATGAAGAGAAGACCATTATTTCATGAACGTCTCTCAAGGTTTGAAGTATAAAGTCGCTGCCAAATATCGGTCCGAGAAAGGTCTCGAATCGCGAAGCAATTTATGCCAAGATATGAACTTTATGAGGTCCCGAGAAGCAGTTTTAAAAGATTTTGTCCTTTAGCTAACTATTGATTAAATCGTTCACTTTATTTTCGGCCTAATAATTTATCGAAATAAGTCAACAATGCATCCTCATGATCATTCAAGACAACAATAAAATATAAGAGATACACCTAGGAATAAGGGAGTCTAAGTGAATAATTGGCCCACATGAGTTCGTGTTAGTTTGCTAACTTATAATAACAATGATCTTGTTTTTGCACTTGGCATGGAAAATTGAAAAGTCAGGGACGATGAATCTATTTGAGTTTTATGATCCTTAAAGTTATTTTTTAATAATGAAAGCAATATATTTGCAAAATAAAAAGTCAAAAGTTAAATAATGGTGTAATTAGAGTTTTATTTTATCATTGCGTGAGTACACGGCAATTGCTTAGCAAGGGGAGTTTGATATGAGCTATTTTAGTCATATCAATTATATCTTCAAACCATGAAATTATGCATGAAATGTATCAAATATGCCTTGTATATGTTGTTTTCTTGTTTGAATGTGTGTAGGTAACAAGTTCGCAAAAACCAGCAAATATCGACACGAGTTTGAAGAAAAAGATTGAAGAAGCCAAAATCGAGCTCGACTTGAGTGGATTTGATAATTATGCAAGTTTATGGGCTTAGTGGGACCCACACATGCTTATTGGGCCTGAAAAGCCCAACTTGGGATAAACATTGTTATATCTTTTGGAACTTGACCAAATATAGCCCAAAAGGCCCAATATTGAAGTTATTACACGAATGGAGTTTTTTTGGCTAAAAGCCCAAACCAGTGGAACCAAAAAATGATGGAACGAAGTAATGGGCTTTAGGGTTTAATTTCTATCCAACGTGTAACCACACGTTACTTTCACATAAATAATTAAAGCCCTCACCCTCTCATTTTTATTCACCATTCACGTTTTATATCCCTTCACTTAATAAATAAAACCGTTTTATTTTTCCACTCTCATTTAAATAATGTTTCGATATTACCTAAGTGAATCTCTCTCACCCTCGTTTCTCCTTCCTTCCCCATCTCAACCTAAAAACTAGTAACAAAAAGTTACTGTTCTCAAAACCCTAGATCAATAAATAGTCAAAATAACAAAGGGCTTTTTATTTAAACAGTTAATTCACACAAAGGGGAATAAAACCCCCATGGTTTAAGGAAGAGAAAGGTTGGAACGAGCATGCTACGTGGCTGTTTTTCAGTGGAAGAAACACCTCACCAATCCCATTCAACCAATCAAAGGGCGAGAAAGAAACACAACTAGCACACACGGATGCCACGTTGGCAATCCGTGTGCTAGTGGTGTTTTCTCAACCATCAGATCAAAAATAAGAGAGAGAATGAGCATCCAAGGGCTGAGAAGAAAGAAGAATATACCCAAGAAGATTCGGATATTCTCCCCAACAAAGCCTTGGGATGGCTATAAAACCCCCCAATTTACTTGTATTTTCCATCCCTTCTTTTAATTTACTGTTATAATGTTAGTTTGTAGCTAGATTTTGTATTTCTATTTTACTGAGTATTGTACTGAAAGTTTGAATTAATAAAAGTTGGGTTTACATCTTTATTGTTTTCTTAATCGAGATTTACCTTTACTGTTTCTGTTTAAAAATTACTGTGCAATTTCTATCTTTACAAATTGATATTATAAGTTAAATCATTCATATAATCTTTATTAATAGTTTATGTGAGTGATTTTAAAGTAAATTCGGGAATGATTTATCCTAATTGGATAAATTAAAAGAAAACTAGATCGATTCGATGGTGATTGTTTTTGGTTCGTTTGATGGAGTTTGAGGGTATGGTGTTTCGAGTTAAGGTGTTTGTTGGTGTCACTTACGGTTCATTAGGTTGCTCAGCGCAATCCTACTGCTCAAAGGTTTTCTTCAATAGGTTCTACTTTCTCACTTTTTAATATTAAGTTTTGTTAATTTGTTTAGTGTAATGTATGAATCTGGTTAGTCATGGTCTGAATGATTAAGCTAGTACATTGTTATTCGTTTGATATGCGTTCTTTTTGTTTATCTGAAGTTTCTTTTGGTCTATTTAACTGAGTAATTGCCAAAATGTTAAGAATGTGAGTTGATTTAACTGTTATTTCTTATTAAGTGTATGATTTTAACTGGTTTTATAGCAATAATATTTGGAATCGGAAGAGCTAATATTTTACTGTCTTGAGAATTAACTTTAATATGGCGTATCTGTTTTGCTTATGAATCATTCTGTTTAATTGGTTGGTGGTTTCTGCTGATCTGATCATTTTAGATAAAGCTTGATCTATGTTTTTGCTGATACAATCTTTTGTTAGTTGATAATTGCTGAGTTTTTGCTTAGATTAATCGATTTTAACAAATGTCGTATGATTTCGTGTTAGAGTTATAGTTGCTAGGGGTTTTAGAGTTCATTTTTAGATCATTAATTTTTAAAGTTGACATACCAGTTTTTTTTACATTGCTGTTAATTTGGATTTTATAAAATGAACTTGGGCTGACTGAATAACTGTATGAACATGAATTAATCAAATGAGGTAACTGAATAATTATGCATAAGCTTTCGTTGATTGATACATAAATGTTGTAGAGTTCTGCTGTAGTCTTTTGAATTGGTTCTGCTGAGTTCATTTGCAAATTTGGTTTGGATTTGTGGTTTAATAAAACCTGTTTGTTTCCCGTTTTTTTATCTGATCTTATATGCATTTGGGATAAGTTGATAGGATTTATACAACTGCATGAGCTTTCTGACTTGTTGACTTGTTTTGATTTTATTTGTTATACTGCTGATATAGATAAGTAGATAACCAAACGTATTGTTTGGTTTGTTTGTTTATAATAATCTGTCCAAAAATTAAATCAAAGTCAAAAAATCGTCGCCCATGGGTCTCGACCTCGAGACCCTTCGTTTGATTACCCAGCGTGATAACCACTTCGCTAGCAAGCCTCTTTGAGTTTTATTTTAGAAATTTAGTTAATATACAATACATTAGTTTGGCAGAATTTAATTTAGTTTTATCTTAATTCTCGTTTATACTATTAGTGTTAAAACTTTTTAAGTAAACTTTAGCTTTAAATAAAATAAATAATAAATTTAATATAAATAAAAAAAAATGTTTTTATTAAATTTTAAAAGTTTAATTAGTTAATTTTTTATAATTAGATTTTAATAATTAAATATAAAATAGTTTTTTAAATAATTTTTTTTAAGTAATTTGTATTAAAGTAAATTAGTTCTAAAAAGTTTAATTAGATTTTTAAAATAGATTAAAAGTTATTTTTATTAAATAGATTAATAGATTAATAAATAGATTAATTTTTAAATAGTTTTAATTTTTAAATAATTAGTTGTTTGTAGATTTTAAATTTAGCGGGGTTACGATTCATGCACTTTAGGTTAAAACTATTTAGTTTAAAATTTGTAGACTTTAATTTTAGTTTAAAAACCGAAAACCAATTCAAATCGATTGTCCAAATCAAAGCAAAACGTCTCAAATTCATAAGATCTTCGTGTACAACGAACTTGATTCACCAACGTGTTTAATTGAATTCGTCTTTGGTAACATTAGTCTATTACTTTTTCCTAAAGGTAATTTTCTAATTTACCCTATAACGTATCTCAAATTATCACATATACTTATCTCCATACATCAGCAAGCCGATGGTTCTGATTTGACTCTCGAAATTAAACATTTTAATTTCTTTATGTTGTTCCGCTTCAACCCAAGGTGAACAAGTTGATCCTTTCACATTTTATTTTGAATGTTACACGAAACCCTTACCACAATATCAAATATCATTAATTATTTGCAGCTAGAAATTTCTGCCGCTATGCGTGGGTTTACCCCCTTTTCTTGAAAGTGAAAAAAGTAATAAATAAGAAAATACCGAAAAGCTTAAATTCTTTATATAAAGTATAATGCGATAAATATGAAGTCCAATATTTAATACATGATCACGGGTTGAACCAACATGTTAATCCGGTTGAGTCATCGGGTCACGAGTTCGACCACTGGGTCAACCCGGTCGAGTCACGGGTTCGACCATTGGATTAATCTTGTCGAATCACTAGGTCACGGGTACGATCACCGGGTCAACCCGAATGAGTCACTATGTCATAGTTTGAGGGTCAAACTATCGAGACACCGGGTATGTTCGACCACATGGTCACGGATTTGACCACCGGGTCAACCCGATTGAGTCACTGGGCACGGGCTAGCCCACCAGTTCAACGTGACCGAGTCACCGGGTTACTGGTTCGACCATCGGATCAATTAGCATATTGTTAACTATCAGTTGCTAGGCAATTTTTGGGTCACGAATTCGACCACTGAATCAATTAACATGTCGTTAATTATGTGTCGCTAAGGAATTTCGCTGCAATGCGCGGGTAATCGTCTAGTATGTTAATTATTAATCAACAAATCATTTACATCAACCTTACACGTACACAATTTATGAATTCGTGATTTTGTAATGTTTCATATTATTCAATATATGTTGTTGTAATATATAGAATCCCGCCTATTTATTTTCATCTTACACCGATGTCTAAGGTCCTGCATTTATTTTGATATTTATATTCATGTTAACAATAATTTACGTAAATTGCTTGACTTTATTAAGTGTCAAAATATAAATAGAAAATAATTTGTGTTTATTTGAGTATCTACAATCAAGTGATTTGTTGACTTTTTTATATAGCATTATGTTGTATCTTTAAAATATAAAGTTTAGATGTTATATAGTTTAAGGAGGTATTTTGTTTATTTTATAAAGTTGCTAAAAATATGAAAAATTATAAGTTTACACTTAAGTACATCTAATCTATTTAAAATTCAACTACTAAAGTTTTATTAAGTTTTTATTTTCATAAAGAGTGAAGTGCAAAAATCATCCGTGTGATATGTCAAAAAATCGAATTACATCCTTCGTTAGTTTTTTGGACAACAGCTATCTTTCCGTTAGTGCGCGGGGCACAATACATCCCTAATGGACTGACGGTGCAAATGTTTTTCTCGTTAAGAATTAACAAGGTTTAAAGAGAGGGCATCTTTTTCATTTTTCAGGGATGTATGGGAACCTTATCATAACTTGTTTCGAAAAAAAAATATTTTCGAAAAAAAAATTATTTTTGAAAAAAAAAATTATTTTCGAAAAAAAAGGTTTTATTTTCGAACAATTCAAAAAAAAATATTTTAGAAAAAAAAGTTTAATTTAAAAAAAAAATTTCGAAAGAAAAAGTTTTATTTTCGGAAAAAAAAATTATTTTCGAAAAAAATAGTTTTATTCTCGAAAAAAGTTTTATTTTTTTCGAAAAAAGATTAAATTATTTTTTCAAAATTCTTTGTTTCGAAACAAGTTAATTAAAAAAAGTTTAACTTTTGTTTTCGAAACAAACTTTTAAAAAAAAAATTAACTTTCTTTTCGTAAAAGATAAAAACTCTTTTTTTTCAAAAATAAAACTTCTTTTTTCGAAAATTAAACTTTTTTTCAAAAATATATTCTTTTCAAAATAATTTTTTTTTTGAAAATAATATTTTTAAATTTTTTTTTTCCGAAACAAGTTATATTAAGTTTCACCATACATCTATGGAAAAGGAAAAAAATAAGGATACCTTATATTTAAACCTTGTTAATTTTTAACCAAAAAACATTTGCATCGTTAGTCCATGAGGGATGTATTGTGCCCCACGCACTAACGGAGGAATGTCTGTTGTTCAAAAAACTAACGAAAGATGTAATACGATTTTTCGACATGCCACAGAGATGATTTTTGCACTTCCCTCTTTCATAAATTTGACACATATATCTTTGTGTGTTTACATCAAAATCTTCCACCAAAATTTTTAATTGAATTTAATTTTGACTTTTTTTCACCAATCACATCACTCTATTTTGCTTATATGTCAAAATCAAGCTATTTGATTGGTTCATGTTTTTTGTACAACCTTCACTTTTCATTAAAATTTAAATAATCTAATTCTTTTATTATATAAAAGATAACCCGGTCCCTTAAAATTCCGTCATTATACATGTATATTATAAGATTGGTTAATCATTAACTTTTTATAAACTTATTGAGAATGGTTATTTTGGACATCTTCTATCTTTTGGGTACAAAGGGAAAAATCTCAGCCTTTCATCTCATTTTGATCAAAGAATTAATTTTATATAGGGTAAAAGCTATAAAATAGACACGTACTCTTCATTTTGTTCTAATATGACAAATGTACTATTTTATGTACTCTTTTGCCCATTGAACTTGCTAGTTTGTCATAATATCATCAATATGGGTCACTTGTTACCGGCTATACCGGTTTTTTTGTATTAATGGTAAAATAGTCACGAAATTAGTCATGAAATGACTAATTTACCCTTATCCCCTTCATTCCTTGATCCTTGTCAGAAATCCGGCCAGACAGTAGCAGATTCCGACGACTGCTACACAATTCATATCCATAAAGACAGTAGCAGAAATCCATAACTTCACCCATATACATTTGGCATAACGTCTGATAGAAACACCTTTCCCCAATTCATATCCATAAAAAAACTTATGAAAAATTGAGAAAATTTCAAAAAGGGTACCTGGAAAACCAGCATATATTGCAGCCATTCTACATTCGATTCCCTTTTGTGAACCTGGTGCTAGAACTGTACCAACAATTATAGAACAAATGCTTTAATAACACATCAGGAGCAAACATCATTTCCCAAACTTTTCAGGTAATGTCGAAACCTAGTGAACAAGACAACATGACGAACCAAAATAATTCATGTTAATAAAATCAATATAACATTCAGGGATTTCATGTATAGCTCAACATGTCTTTAAAAAAGACCAGGAATTTCATCGAACAGTTTGTAGGCTTGTGCACTTGATTATACTCTTTTTTCCCACTCATGATTTTACTTGATTAACAGATAATGTCTAAAGAATTTGCTCACCTCAAAGTCCCCCTTGAAAATATCCTTTCTGCCACCAACAACTTCGCTAAAGAATTTGCTCACCTCGTGTTGGGTTTTGTGATGAGAATGATGAGATGCTCATTATTATCAAGCATGAGACTGGTGGAAATCTCGCCTACTGTTTTAGCGTACTACACAGGAACATTGGCAGTGACACAATTCTATTAAATGATGACATGGAAGTATGGAACCAAAGTTATGTAATTCTGAATTTTCCATGATGATTAAAAGCTTCGCAAAGGCACCATTCATTTCTTAATAATGTTATTCAGTGTGCGCTTAGATATGAAGACCCAACATATATGGAAACTAATAGGGTGAGCCAAGTCAGAAGATACTGGGAAAAGGGGATAAGGGTAAATTAGTCATTTCGCGTTTAAAAAATGACATCTGGTCATTTTAGTGATATTGTGACAAACTAACAAGTTCAATGGGCAAATGAGTACATAAAATAATACATTTGCCATATTGGAACATAATGAAGAGTACGTGTCTATTTTATAGCTTTTACCCTTTTATATATCATCTTACTTTCAAAATTAATTTCATATATACCCAACGTGCAACTAGTGAATGCACAATGTACAATTATTCTTAAGCATGATTTGGGTATTTTTGAAATTGATTTTGAAAGTAGGGTGATATGAAATTGCCCCTTGATCAAAATGCAAAATTTAAAATAAAAAAGGCGGAGGGGTATTTTCGTAATTTCATGTCCCCGCCCAAACCCTACATCGGATATCTCGCTCCCCCAAAGCGTCATTTTATCACGAATACTAAAACACACACACACAAACATTTTCATCAAAACCGTCTGGTAAACATCTAACCAAATCAAATAAGGATAAAAAAACATCAACAATGTAATCTGAAGTCAAAATCGAAGGTTCTGCAAAAATACTCAGAAAAACGACGATTAAATAAATCACACATTACTGCTTTTTACTATTGTTATTTTGCATTATATAGCGTTTTTTATGAATCGCGTGTATTTATATTGTGAAATTACTCAATTTTTAATCGACATATAATGAGTACGCTGATGATATTAGGTTCTTAAGAAAAAAATTGTGATTAAAGATTACAAAATCGGTATTTTCAAATAGATATGTTGATGAATAGATGATATTCGAGAATGAATGATAGACATGAACAGAAAGGTACATCATATATGATAAATGAGCCACAAAGTTCCGAGGCCTTAGCTAAAACCAAGAAGATTAAGCTTAATAATATTTAATTGGAACATTAAAATTGATACTAGGAAAATTATAAACTAACTCAGGTTATCATACATGATACTAAAAAACAAATTGATTGTAGTAACATATATGATACTTTCAAGTATCACATATCATACTTGAAAAATATGGAATAACAAATTTGATACTTGAAAAATATAAAATAGCTTAGGTTATAATACATAATACTGAAAAAAAAACAAAATTGATTGCATTATCAAATATGATACTTTCAAGTATCAACTATGATACTTTCAAGTATCACATTTGATAAATTAAAAAAATGTGGTTTTGTGATGTGTCGAGGGTTTTGAGATTATGCAGTTTATAGTTTAATGATCTAAGTGATCAATTCTGTTAATTATTGACTAGTTATTGTATTTTTAGATTTGAATGAAGATGTCAAGCCAAATGTCAAAGTTTAGCTAGTTTTTTATTGAATCTTAAATATTTTATCTAGACTTAATGATTCTTTAATAACCATATTTATACATTTCGCAATGGAGAAAGTTACATCTGAAGATGAAAAATCCCTTGTCTCATTTGGTGATTCCTATGGTGTTTCATATAGTGATTCATCTAGTCATTTATCAACTTATTCATCTAGTTATGATCTAATCAACTTCCTAGAACCTATAAATCTTCAATATCAATTCCTTTATTAGCTTCAGGAAGAAAATATCCAAGTCCTTATCAAGACCTAGGGACCAGAACAACTACCACTTGATGTCATCTTTCCACATTCACAAATTACTTTAAGTTCAAGAACAAACAATGTATATGCTCTCAGATCCTTAAGGCACATACAAGAAGAAGTAGCTGTGGTGAAGCCATACAACTTGACTCCTATAACTAATGTAGTTCTTGGGATAAGGGCTCCAAAAGTATAAGTTAGATTTGTTGGTCTTTAACTTTAATTTAGACGTAATTTCAGAAATTATGTAATGGAAAACATGTATGCACTATATTTTATTTTGATATTATGACTTTAAAGGATGCTTTGTAGTATTTGAATTTGGATTTGGTGAAGAAACTTTGTATCAAAATATTGTCACTTGTTCTAAAAAATTAAACACACTTGATACATTATCATATATGATACAAAGTTTATCATATATGATATATAGAGGGTAACATAAAAAAGTAAAACACCACTTACAGGATTACCAGTTTATCATATCTCATACATAGCAGGTAAAAATAAGGAAAACATCGTTTGTTAAAAAATGAGAAAACAAACCTTCTCAACATAGTGTATTAAAAAATGATGATACATTAAGAGGTGAAAAAATTAACCAAAACACAACTTTCTAAAAGCAGAGTTTCAACATATTATCATATAGGATAATTCAAATTTTTTTCTTTGTAAAGTAAAACTCAAAGTATAGACTTTTCCAAAAAATTGTTTATTTAGTAGGAAATAATCTCTTGATTTATTCCTTTAAAAATTATAAGTGTTTCTTAATTTTGTAACAAACGACTATTTCCATTCTTATGTTTAATGAAAGTAAAAATCCAGGTAAAAATATGTCAAAAATGAAAAGAAAAAACATACATAAAAAGCGGGTTGAAAATTATAAATTTAGGGTTAAAACTATCTTTTATATAAATTTAGGTTGTATCTTGGCTTTTTAAATCTTAAATTCCCAAAAAAAGAACAAAGTCATCAAACCGCCACGCGTCTGAACATAGACAACCATTTGTCTGAAGAGCTCATCTAAGCCACAAAGGAGGCCAGTTCAATTAATCAATTACAAACCTTAATTAAGATTAATCAAAATTTAGTTTTATTAAGGGTTTTTGTTTTAGTTTGATTTCAAAAGTATTGTTAATTTTGTAGTTTTTTTATTAATGGCAGTTTAATTAATCAATTACAAACATTAAGAGATGGGTTCGATTGAATGAAATTTCAATCAAATATTAGAATTATAAACAAATATGATGATTTCCTTGAGTATCTTTAAAGGTTATTACCAAGAATTTGCAGAGAATCAATGTGCTACATTTTTTGTCTAAACGTTTTTTTTTTTTAAATTTTAGTAACCCACAAGCTAATAATCCCTTTCTTAGTTACAGACTGGAATATCCAATATGAGGTAATTGTTATAAATGGTTTTTAAAATCATGATCTAAATATTGATTGAATTGTTTTTATGTTTGATTTGTGGTGAAATTATAATTTGCTGTGTTGTTTGGGGTTATTTATCATTTTTGTTTAGCAAGCCATGGTTAGTAGACTAATTGTCCAAATGGGTCAATCCAGGATATGCATAGGTAATCTGTTGACTTTGAATTTTTAATACCATTGGATGATGTAATACATGATATTAGTTTAAAATATTAGACAAACTACAAAACCTATATAAGGATAACATTATAGTTAAGATCAATATTCATTTATTTTGTAGGGTTATTCTATGTTCTACTAATACTAATCAAAATCTGATTAACCTTTATGGGGAAGTGATAATCAGGACATTTATATATTTGGCTATGTACGTGATTTTGGGATCTTTCTTAGGGAAAGAGCATGTATTGTATGTATATTTATTAAAGTAAGAGATGTGATTCTTCCAAGAGCCTACAAGATGGTTTAATATATGCCTATTTTAACTAAACATCAAGTTATCACAATCTGACGCAAGGGCTTTGAATGAATCAACGTTTCAGGAGTTGCAGCCGATGGTGAAGAAATATATGGATCCAACGGTATATATAATTCCGCTCTTAATTATATTTGTCAATACGATGCATAGACTTTGTATATGTCAATATGAGTTTATGGTCGTGCTTATATCCTCTTTATTTGAATGCTATAAAACTGAGTTTTCTTTTCCAAAGTTGGTATGTTACTAAGATTTCTTGGTTTCCCATTCCCATACTGCCTCTGATAGTTTCAGGTGCTGATGATCTTTAACTGAAGTTGTGGCACATGAATGGTAAGTGGTGAACAATTATTATAGGACGAGGGTAGACATGATAATGCCGAAATTGAGACAATAAACTTAAGAAGCTGCCTCTTCTCAACTTAATATCCAGTAAGAGAGCCACGTCATCAAGGCTGATGCCACTGCCATGGCGGTTCGATGTGTTGATAAAAACTAATTTACTTAAGCAAATCAGCAACTATATTGTCCTGAGGACATTCGAGTAACCAAGCCAGCCTTTTCTCCCCGCAAGCAAATGCAATGTGTATACTGAAATCGTCACCTACCAGAAGAAACATATATGATGACCTTATAATATATGGTCAGCAAGCTATATTACCATATATAGATTATATTCATTTGTAAATTGAAGCTGGACAGTCAAGCTTTATCTGCAACAAACGAATGCCTCTCAAGCACGTACACAAAGCTTTACTAGACCAGCAATTTCAGATCCAATTTCTTAAAATCAGGTGAAATTTGGGCTCGACTATAAGAAGTTTGTGGATCTATTTAGAGCACGTGTAAGCTTTTCAGCCAGTTTGTGGATCTAAATAAGCCATAGAAAATACAGTTATATGTGAAAACAGGTCATATGAGTCAGGTTGTAGTATGTAACAGGTCTGTCCCATGCCACAAAACAGAAGCCTTTTTGTTTAATTAGAATCAATATTTTTCTTTTGTAAGCAAAACATCTCAGGTCTGATATGTTCCTAAGTCACCTAGTTTTAGTAATCACCAACCGTGCCACTAAATACAATTAGAAAAGGTACAATCTGTCTCTAGGTAAAAAATTATTTGATAAGACATGTTTTTCTTGGTTGTTATGCTGCTTACTGCTTAGGATACGATTAACATGAATTTTTTAAACCTATATGTAAACTAAGGCCGTGAGCTGGTGAATTGATTTTTATTATCACCAGGTGATGCGATATCCTAATTGAACAAGCAAAGGTTCAGGGTTTATTTCATTCCCAACTTCTGAGGATACGTCTAGAGAAGTAAGCAGATATTTTAGCATGCGTTATCATAATAAAAGTTTGTGTGTGTGTAGATAGTTAACTTCTTCTCTATTTTTGTAGCTCTCCGAGATGAATGGGAACTAACCACGGAACTAAATCCAGTCACAAATTCATTATAGACTTGTTTATAAGGTACTAACCACGGAACTCAATCCAATCACATTTTCATGGTCACATGGAACCATGGCCCAAACTGTATGGTCACCATCAGTATACCCGCATGTATGAACCAATGTCCCATCTGCTAGAACCGCACCAGATGAGTACCATGTATCTATTCGTATGGACAATGGTCTAAACGTGTTGGTAATTATATCATAAAAGATCATGTGCGCGATGTAGTCCTTTTGGAGCACATAATTAAAAGGATCATATCGGCAACGTTAAGTGGAAGTGAATGTTTGAAGGGCCTATACCAGTTCTATTAAATTTTGTCATTTTTTAAGAGTTGCATATGCATAGAGGATATACCGATGTTTTTCGTGCAGCAGTTGGTCTTCACATTCGAGGCTAGACGTTTCTTGTGGAATTACAGGTTCGGTTGTTATTGCAGCTATGGTTAACAACATAATTAGGATGAAGTTAATGACCATTTTTTGTTAGAAGAAGGGAGTGTTGTTTGTGAGGAAATTGGTGTATTTTTTGTTTAGTACAGTATTAAGGTTGACAGGTTTTAGGAAGAAAACTAAGTTTGTGTGTTAAAAAAGATTTTTCATATAATAAGTAGGTGTTTGGATGTCCTTATTGAAAAAAAATTATTAATTTTGAAAACTCCATTTTGAAAAATCATCATTTTGAAAACTCCATTTTAAAAAATAGTGTTTGGATTTGGTATTCTAGTTTGAAATCGCAATAATCAAATATTCAATTTTTTGAGTGTTTGACAAATTTGATTATTTGATAATAAACTCCATTTTGAAAGCTTACTTTTCCAAAACTCCATTTTGAGAATGAAATAAGTAGCTCCCACTAACTTTTTCAAAACTCCAGTTTGGAGCTTCTAAACGCAAATAATAATTTATCTCCATTTATTACCCAAACATTTTTTTTTAACTTATCTCCATTTTAGAACTGAGATTTAGAGATAATCTCCTCCTAACCGCACATCCAAACACCCCCTAAATCTAACAAAACTAAAAAAACGTGGGACTGTTTGTATTCACCTTGGCATCATGATCTTGAAGAAGATTTGTCAACAAATGAATGACTTCCATGACAAAATCAGCTACATCATACGGAAGTTTGTTGCACATATTTGCGGAAGTAGATAATGCAACATGCTAATAGATAGATGGCAAATGGGTAGTAATTAGATATACTTCGGACTAAATTCATTTAGACAGACGTAACATGACAAGAAACAAGAGGTACATGTACTCTAGTAGAAAAAAAGTCAAGATACGAATGCATTGCCATTAGTGCACCTGCCTGCAAGCATGATGTTAGTGTTGGGTGCTCCTTTGATATCTTCTTAAGAGCTTTCAAGGACTATTGTGATAAGGGTAAACATCGACGACTAATTACTATGCCATTCGGTCCACTCATAACTAATAACAAGCACATTCCATGATTTAATATTATGTCTACTCATCTAAGGCTGGCATATTTTTCAGTACCCTGTTTTTTTATATATAAAAAAAAGATATGTTTGAAACCAGGAAATACGACTAAAAGATATGTTTGAATGAGCGATATGTGTAAACTAATGAGATACAAAAACCATAAAAGGCACGAACATGCTTCATTCGAATACTGCCCCAAACTAGTCTTCAAATGTGTGGCAAATTTCATGCTAATTTTAAATTACATATGAATTACTTGTCGTAAATAGGAATATACTTAGGTGCCGTTTGGTTGGGGCATATTGGAAGATATTGGGGGATATTCAAAATTGTGACATTTTAATTTCCTCCAATTATTGTGTTTGGTATGACTAACGAAAGAATTTTAAATTCCCCGAACTCCCAAAATGAAGGATATTGAAATTACTCCAAAAAGTGAGAAATTTTAATTTACTTTAAAATTTTATTTTATAAACTTTTTTTCTAATAATTTTTATTCGGGTTTTTAAGTTTATATAAAAAACTATAAAATTTAAAAAATTTATATAAAAATTATTTTTTTGGTTTTTACTCTTTTAAATAACAAAAATAAAATTTATATTAAAAATTTATAGAATTTTTTTTATAAAATTTATAGAAATTTTTAATAAAATTTATAGGATTTTTTTACAAAATTTATATAAATTCTATAAAAAATATTGAAATTTTTTATAAAATTAATTTTTTTTTAAAAATTTATATAAGCTTTTATAAAGTTTATTTGATTTTTTATAAAATTTATATAAAAGTTTTATAAACTTTATATAAACTTTTTATAAATTTTTTATAAACTTTAAAATTTTTTTTTATAAAATTTATAAAACAATTTATAATTTTTTTTAAAAAAACTATATAAATTTTTTTATAAAATATATATAAAAAGTTAAAATTCGATTTTTTATTCTTAAGAAATTTTTTATAAGATTTATATAAATATTTTTATAAAACTTATATAAATTTTTTATAAAAGGTTATATAAACTTTTTATAAAATTTAATGAATTTTTTTTATAAAATTTATATAAATTTTTTATAAAATTTAATGATCTTTTTATAAAATTTTTATAAGATTTATATAAAAATTTTACAACTCTTTTTATAAAATTTATAGAATGTTTTTTACAATTTATATAAATTTTATAAAAACATTCTATAAATTTTTTTATAAAATTTATATAAAAAGTGAACATTTTATTTTTACTCTTTTAAATAAAAAAATTTGTCTAAAAAAAACTTATTCGTTAAAACTATTACAAATTTTTGTCAACCAAACATGATTAGGCATTTTAAATTCTTGGGAATTCTAATTTACTAGATATTAGAATTCCAGAATTTTAAAATCTTGAACCAAACGGCCCCTTAAGGATATTTGTTGTAAGTAGGAAAGTTCATATATCTTATTCTTTGTAAAGCAAAACCTAAAGTAGAGATTTTTTAAAGAGATTCTTTCCTTAATAAGAAATAATCTCTTTATTTATTCTTTTATAAAGTGTAATTGTTCCTTAATTTAGTAAGAAAAGTATAATTTTGGTCTTTTTTTTAATGAAAGTAGAAAACAGAGTAAAAAGTATATGTGCGAAAAATGGAAAGAAAAAAACTTATAAGAAAAAGCGGGTGTTTTTTCAAGACTTTAGGGTTGAAACTATCATTTATAAAAGTTTAGGGTTGCATCTCGCGTTTCTGAATCTTAAATCCCCACTCCGATTATGAATTTTAGTTGAAGTCAAAGTCAGTTACAAACCTTAATTACTCTTCCGTTTGCAATATTTGCACACAAATCTTACACACATGTTTATTCATGTGTGTTTTATGATATGAATTGTCCTTAATTTGATCACAAGGTGTGACTGCTATTAGACTCTATCATGAAGTCAGATTTAGGTCTTATAGATGTCAAGCTTGATTTGGTTTCAGATGTTCAGGTAACTATCTGAGTGCCATTTTATTTTACTTAGTCAAAATAAAGTTGAGATTATGCGGATTTAGCGAACTTTCTAATCATTTGCCTAAAATGGGTATATATGGGTTGTATTTTATAGCCTATGATGTGTTATCAAATGCTTAATACCTCCTGAATTATAATTTTGCCACCTCTATTGTTATTATATAAGAAAGTCCTTTCTTATCAAGCTTAGCGAGAAGGATGACTCTCGACATGTGAGCAAAGTGCGTTTTATTTTTAATACAGTAATTATTTTGAGCATGGACTTTTATAGTCTCCGGTATTTTACTTTTATATTCAAATAAATAAAAAGATGCTTAAGGGAAAATAATGTGTTTGCCATCTAAACATTAGGTCTTTAGTACAAGAGTTTAAGTCCTTGGTCCCAGAACCCTTAATGCTTTAACTTAACGATTGTTATCCAGGCATCCATTTTCCATAACTTCTGAGGGAATATCTTATCAGGCGCTTAGAAAAGACAATTCTGATCATATTTGATTATAGAGGTGGCAAGATGGCAAGTTGGCTACGGTTAAGTATTGTGTTGTGTTGTGAAAAGAGTAGGGTCTGCAACATGTTTTTCTACTTTTTCGAGGCCGGTTTCTTCTTAGCTAAAATACTGATTTGATTAACCTTAGATAAAACACAGTACCTATGATCCCATTCACAAGTTGACTAGCAAGTGCAATACTGAAATGATAATTCTTTCTCTTGCCTCTTTGGTGGTTGCTTGGTATTTCTTATGTTACACACTACAAAAATGTGCATTAACCTAACATAGTACACAACATCTTTAATTTGACCGTCTAAACTCTTGATTAGAATTTAGAAAAAGAAGCTATACGGAATCGGGGGATGAGATTGGGTGTCCGAACAAACTGCAGGCGTTACACATCTCTGTTCCAACTAAATGACTCGATCTCTTTTTTCTAGCAAGTGATAGAAGAAAATGTCGGAAACCACTATAGCTACCTTAAGTCCTCAGTTACAGAAAAATTCTAAACCACTGTTCTGAACCACTACCGCGAGAGGCTGCATTATTTAGAGCCTTGGGATGAGACTGCAATTTGTAAGAGAGTTTAATAATTTTTCTTTTGACAGGATTCGTGTAATGTCAACAATGCAGTCAGCGATCGTACTCTCTGTGTAAGTTGAATAATTGATTTTCAGTTTATGATAGGCGATGAAGATATAATTGTGTTTATTGTTTTGCAACTACAATAGATGGCGGGAACTAACACTTAGAGTAATCCTCCATCTTAATATTCAATCATTTTTTATCTTTACATTATGGTCTACTTTTTACTTTGTTGCTTATTTTCATAGCCATCGGATCCAATACAGTTAAAAATTTTAACTGTATTGGATCCGATGGCTATGAAAATAAAGCATCAATGTATAGTGCAACTGATGTCCTATAACATTCCCACAACAATTTTCTTGATAGCAATCTACGTGGTTACACGCTCCAAAGGGCTATCTTTCATGGATTTTTATTAGAAGCTGATATCTCGTGGATCATCACATGCCATTTTTTAAAAACAAGATTTACATGTCTGCGTAGCGTAATTGCTGGACCGGTACGGGTGGTCTTATAACTGTGATGTTAACCGCTCCTGATGATGATGATTTTGATGATAAGGACACTAGCATTAGATATTGCTGAAAAAGGTAAACTGTGGTTCGGTCCATTCACAACATCGAAAAGATTGGCTCCCTATTAGAAGTACATGAGATAATTAAGGTTGCGATATAGTAAGCCAAATGGACTACACCTACTATGCCACAACATATAGCATGCGTAATTGATGAAGGTATTTTACGGGGATGACGCCTTCGTGTTTTAAAGGTATCTTTGTTTGGTTTCCTTCTGTTTATGAAATAACTTTTGCGAACAGATAAGTTGTTGTACCGTTTTTTCCATCTTATATGATTATTAATCTAGAAGGTGTTACAAATTTGTAATAGTAGAAGTTTGAAATTTTGAAACGGAAAGGAAAAGCATAGGAAAAAAGCCTGATGGATCTGATACATGAGTGATGTCCTTATTAATACCAATGCAAAGGTTAACAGAAAAAGAAACTAATACTGTCTGATACTGTAAAATATGTTGCAAAGAATTAATTTGTTCTATTTTCATATCAGTAAATCGGTAATATGTCTTAAAATCTAATCTAGGGATTTCAGATTGCCGAACTGAAAAAGAAGCAAGATGCTGAAGCACAAGTGGTACGGCAGAAACAAAAGAGTGACGAGGCGAAAATACTTCAGGACAAGATATTCAAAATCAAAACAGAGAAGGTTTGGTTTCTGTTTTGAATAGGTCTTTTAAGATAATATGAGTTGATTAAATTGATTCTGTTTTTTGTTCACCGGTATTTCTCGCAAAATTGGAAGGTTTAAATTTCTCAAACGATCTAAATAATTTCCTACTACGTTAGGCTTACAACACGATGGCTGCTCATGAGAGGTTAGTCTTAATTGGCATTCTTTAGAAATGATACTTACTATTTGGGTATACTCTTTAGTCCAATAAAAAAATGACCTTTAGGGGACTGTTTACTTTAAGCAACATTGAGAACACATATACATCTTTTGGTGTATTAGCTGATCAAGATATACATTTAAATGGTATGTAAAACGCTCGTGTAGGCTATCAAGAGTTTGGTTTGTTGGAGCTCTTCTTTGTTTTCCTAGAGTGTGGCATCTATGATTCTTTTAAAGATTTTGTTGGGCTGTAAATTTATTAGTCCTTCATATATCTCAAAGATACAATATTCATTTAATGTCTGAAGACGTACTTGCATTTTATATAAGGAAAAAAACATTTTTGAAGGGTCTCACAAACTCAAAAACTTATTGATTTTAAAAATATGAACTCGCAAAACAAAAACCATTCATGAACACTGAAAATAGTGATACATCTATAATCTTTATCTCAAGTTGTTTGCATATTTCCTCTTAATACAAAAACCAATTGATAGAATGACAAATTAAAGTTGACAACAAAGGCCAACGAAACTTGATAATATGTGGTCACGAAAAAAGCTCAAAAAAACCATGACTCGAAACTCATACAAGAATCTGATGGGAAACACTATTACACTACAAAATCTAGGACTTGTGAATTTTGCTTTAGGACTAAAATATATTGCATTAAAGAGTGACATGAAATAGTTTTGTTATAACGTAAAAAATTCTACTCTTTTGTCAATCTAGGGATATTTGGAAAAGCAAGTGCTTATTAAGTAGTGTTTGTATAAATTATGTTGTTTGAAGTTGTAAGAATTAGATATTTCGATGTTTACGAGCTTTGTAGTATTAAACTTTTACTGCATTAGTAGAAAACAATTAGAATCCAAAATTAAAAACCATGATTAAAACAAAACATAAAACTAAAACTATTTGATTTTCAATAAATAAAAATACATTATTAAAAAAAATCAAAAAAACCCGTGGGTGCACGGGCATTATAACTAGTGTTAACATATACGAATTTATATGTTAAGAGGCTCCAAGTTTTTATGGCATTCTTTCAATAATGGAAGAAAGAAAAGCATTCAGCCTAAAATCATACCCAAAAACAATAAATAAATAAATAAACCTATATAATCTAGATTTCATTCAGATAAGTAAAATCATTTATAACATGTAAGATTTGTTTGTTTACTACTTAATAATAATACTTAAGTTAAATTTTAGAAAAAAACTCGCGTATGCGTGCACGGGTTTTATAACTAATACAAACAAAACCAAAATAAATTCAAATATGATAATCAAATCATATCATATACCATAATAATTTCTGCTGAATCTAAAAACACACAAAATAAGCAAAAAAAAGTCCTACTGAATCTAAACCAAAATTGTTAGGTCGTTAAAAGTTGTTCCAAATCACAACACTTGTTCTTGAAAAGAAGAATTTGGGCAATCAAACTCAACAACTTTCAACTTCTTAATAACAGCTGATAACATTGATCAAACAATACAGTTTCCTCGTTTAAACTTCTCAATAAAAGCTGTTGAACTGTTTTCTACGTCCCGCGTCACCTAAAAAATTCACAGAAAAACACAACTATCATATATGATAATACAAAAAGAAAACTGAAGAAATATAATGAAATGTGCTAGAGTTTTAAATGATTTGATGTATATGCATACAAAAGAGGAATATCATATATGATAACATATGATTATCATATATGATAAACATATATAACAAATCTATTGATGACGTATAGTCCCTAGTCGGGCCAAGAGCCCGACCCACGGGAACTACCCGTATTTGGTCCAGTTAGCATGGATTGGATAAATACTGTCTTGGCTCATAAGGCCTAATGGACGGTTGTCGCACGCGGTTTCATTCAGATTGCGTCCTGGCCGTACGCGAACGGGATTAGACTGAATCACAAACTAAATAGGATTGCGATTTACCTAAGACAGGAGGATATACACTCTCCTTATTTAAGAAGATAAGGATCGTTGTAAGTATAGTAATTATCTCTTGCTTAGACCTCAAGATTTCGGAAGCCCAATTAGGGTTTCACCGGCTATATAAGGAACCCTCTAGGTTCCACAAAGGTACGATTCATTCACTCTAAAACCCTCATCGATTACATCATAAACCGATTACTTACTCTCACAATGGAGTCTAATCTTGAGAAACAATCCCATGGTAAGCCTAGGTGCATTTCTCTTTAGTGTGCAGGGTCTTGCGATAAATTCACTTGACGCAATAGTCGGAGCCTCAAACACCCGAATTAAGCCTAATTCAGGTCAGGCGTGGTCCATCCAACTTTTATATCAACAAGTTGGTGCCATCCGTGGGACCCTACACTAAACTCTTGAAAACATGGCTAAGAACGATGCTTTGACGGCCAACCAAAAGTTGACACGTCGAAAAACGTCATCAAACGAGGCGCATATCGCTTCCACAAAATCACTCTTGGAAGCAAAAATGAGGAAAACAGCCGGAATACGGGAGGCTAAGCACATTTGGTGCTAACTTCCCATTACACATCTCTTATGCCACCGACGGCCACAGGAGCTCCATCTACGGTAGAACCACCTCAAGTGCAGCAAAAAGAAGCGCGGACGATCTCGGATCCCGAGATTTGAGAAGGTCAGGTGGCCACCTTAGCATCAGACTCTCGTCTCGAAAACTTCTTCGCCCAGAAGTACGAAGTTCGTATCCCTCTCATGGTAGAGAGAATGAGAAACTCCTCGAGTGGAGACCTATGGGTTCGCCTTGACTTCGAGAAGGAGGCAGAAATCATGCTGGAATTCGTTCCCGAGAGTGGACGCCGTGGAAACGCATCAAAACAAAAGAAAAGGATGGAAGAACGCCTTAAGAGACAACACGTCTCCAAACGGATCACGTATCCTGAAGGGCATGGAGAGGAGCAACAAGCCTCTAATGAATCGAGAGATTTAAGAGATCTCGAAGCGCTAGAAACCCTGGCTGAAGACAAGCAGCGCACGGGCGCCCTAAAAAAGCTATGAAGCCCGCAGAGGGAGAGGAGTCGAACGCCAGACTCTCAAAATCGAAAATAAAAAATGAGTCGTCAGAGATGATCTAGAAGAGGAAGAAAATCCTCGAGCTACATCTCAACCAACTCTGACTCAGACGACCATCACCCCAGACGTCGCAGGGCCATCCCGGCAACGTCAAAGGCGCAATGATGAAGACTTGTCCCTTCCAAAGCGCCGCGAGAAAGTGGATGCATTCAAAAGCCGTATCCGAAACTACTCGGAGGATAAAAATGACGGAACTGGTGATCCAGACGATCTCCTAAAGGTCTTTGAATCACAGGCAGGAACTGAGCGCTGGCCAGAACCCATGTGGTGCCATATGTTCAATTCCACATTGATTGGAAACAAGAGAACTTGGTTCAACAAGCTTCCACGGTGAAGTATTGATGGGTTCGAGGACCTGCGAAAAGCTTTCAGAAGAAACTATACACAATGTAAGAAGTATGTAAAGAACCTTGTTTCATTCGTAACGGTGAAACAAAAACTGGGCGAGTCAGCGAAAGACTTTACGAAGCGATTCAAGGATGAATGTAACCATATCAGAGCTTGTCCGGGAAACCTAAAAATTTCTGACTACATGTATGAGCTCACCGATTAGGAGCTAATTAGGCGCTTGAATGACAGGATCCCATCAACCTTTGATGAGATAATGAGAATGGTCAGATCCTTCATCCAAGGGGAAGCAGCGGCCGCTAGTAGCAAAAGGGGAAACTCTAAGTACATATCTCAAGACCAACCCAAGAGGCAGTCTAATGGCCAGAACAATTGATGTTACGACTATCGTGTCCAATAGAGAGGAGGGCGCGGGAATGACAAGTTCACCCCCTCAAGATGACCCCAAGGGAAATACTTTTATCTGAAGGTACGAGCTTCCCGAAGCCATCCCCAGTGACCACCCCAGTCAAAAGGCGTCAAGGCAACTGGTACTATGAGTATCACAACGACAAGGGGTACGGAACAGATGAATGTGTCCAACTTAGGAAACACATCGAGGGGCTGGTCAAATCAGGCAAACTTAATCATCTCATCAAAGGTTCGAAAGACGGGAGGGACAACAAGAAAAAAGAGAAAAAAAAGACCAACCAAAGGATAAACCCACAACCATCTACATGGTGAAATCATGGTAGCATAGAACCAGACAAAAGATAAATCAAAAATTTTCTCGCGGAACAAAAATCTCATTCCCTCCCCTAACGTCAAGCAATGTAGTTGATGGGCCTTTAACCATAGAAGTAAACATGGGGGACAACGTTTTTCGCCGCATGTATATCGATGGGGGATCCTCAACAGAAGTCTTGTATGAGCATTGCTTCACACGGCTACGACCAGAGGTTAAAAGTCAGTTGATACCGGCCACGTCGCCGCTCACAGGCTTTAGTGGAGAAGTAATTTGGCTACTCGGCCAACTACGCATGTTAGTGATAGTGGGGGATGACGAACATTCAACCACGACATGGATGAACTTTATGGTGATACGCTCACCATCCCCATACAACGACATCATCAGAAGACCAGGAATCCTGGCCTTGCGAGCCGTATTATCCACAGCTCACGAAATGCTCAAATTCCTTGTAGAAAGGGGTGTTGTCACAATCTTCAATACTGTGATACAACCAGCTGAGTGTAATGCAGTGTCAGAGCCACTGCAGTCAGTTTTGAAACAAAAGGAAGCATCACCGCCTGACCTGAAAGTGGCGATCAACCCTGACTATCCTGAACAGGAGGTATGATCGGAGGGACCCTATCTAATAAAGGTAGAGAAGCCATGTGCACTCTCCTCAAGGAAAACCTCAATGTCTTTCCATGGGAGCCAAAGGACATGACTGGAGTGCCTCGACCAATTGTTGAACACAAACTGCAGATTCACGAAGGATATCCTCCAGTGGTTTAGGGTTTATGGTTAAGCGTTAAGGGTTTAGGTTAAACAAAAGAAATGTGGGCAAGACCCCGAATGCAGCACAACAATACTAGAAGAGATAAAGAAGTTGGTGTATGCAGGGATCACGCGGGAGGTTTAGCACGACTAGATTTCCAACCCAGTCATGGTCAAAAAGCATGATGGCAGCTGGCGCATGTGTGTGGACTTCATGGACCTTAACAAGGCTTGCCCTCAAGACTGTTATCCGCTGCCAGAGTTCGATTGGAAGTTTGAATCCCTATGTAGGTATCCCTTCAAATGCTTTCTGGATGCCTACAAAAGGTATCACCAGATTCAGATGTCGGAGCAAGCCGAGGAAAATACGGAATTCTACACAAGCCAAGGAGTCTATTGTTACACAAAGATGCCTTCGGCTTAAAGAATGCGGGAGCCACCTATCAACGGCTAGTAGACAAGGCCTTCGATAGTCAGATCGGACGTAACCTGGAAGTCTACGTAGACGATCTGGTAATAAAGAGCCATACAGAGGAAGAACTTATGCGAGATATCCTGGAAACCTTCGAGACATTAAGGAGAATCAATATGAAGTTTAACCCCAAGAAGTGCACTTTTAGAGCGACTGAATGAATGTTCTTAGGATACATTATAGATCCTAATGGCATCAAGTCGTACCCAGACAAAACAGAAGCCGTGATACAGCTTCCGTCTTCACAGAAAATCAAGGAAGTGCACTCTCTAAACGGAAAGCTGACAGGACTGAACAGATTCCTCTCCAAATCCACAGAGAAATAACTTCCCCTATTCAAAACACTCAAGAAGTGCATGAAAAAGGGAGATTTTCATTGAACGACTGAAGCAAAAGAAGCTTTAGACTAGCTCAAGAAACAGTTAGTGGCGCTGCCCATGTTGGTCGCATCATGACCTAAAGAAGAGTTGATTGTATACCTATCCGCCACGTACGAAGCAATCAGCGCAGTCTTGGTGACGGACAGAAACTCGGTCCAAACACCAGATTACTTCGTGATCAGGGCGCTACAAGGTCCAGAATTGAACTATACACCAATGGATAAGCTAGTATTGGCACTGGTTTACGCTGCAAAAAGATTACGCCGGTACTTCCAGGCACACCCCATTGTGGTGATCACAGATCAACCAATCAAGCAAATAATATCGAAACCAGATGTTGTAGGTAGGCTGTAGAAGTGGCGTGTCCTGCTAGGTGAGCACAACATCTTGTACAAACCACGCACGGCGGTTAAGGGTCAGATCTTGGCAGATTTCATTATAGAAAAACCAGAAGAGGACGAGGCTCCTACAAAAGTGGAAGAACCCCAAGAGCCATAATTCTTGTTTACGGACGGATCCTCATGCGTTGATGGGTCAGGCACACGAATCGTTCTCACGAATCCAAAAGGTATGGAATTTACTTACGCCTTGCATTTTGAGTTTACAACCACAAATAATGAGGCTGAGTATGAAACATTAATCGTTGGACTATGAATCGCAGCTCGCATAGGTGTACGCAACCTAGAGGCGAATGTGGATTCTTGGTTGGTAGCAAATCACATCTTGGGAGAATACGAAGCTAAGGAAGACAACATGATTCAGTACTTACATAAAACTAAGTCATTGATTGACGACTTCAGCAAGTTCACCATACGCCAGGTCTCAATGTGCGAGAACCAGAAGGCTGATTCCCTAAGTAAGATCGCATCCACTAGCTTCGCGCATCTATCAAAGCAGGTGTTGGTAGAGATTTTAAAAGATATATCCATAGCGGAAGAAGAACTATCCGTAGTCGTGGAAGAAGGGGGGCCTACATGAATGACACCGATAGTTGACTTTCTAACTACCGAGACACTCCTACAAGATGAAAAGGAGGCGCGACAGATTTAGAGAAAGTCATACCAGTTTGAGGTTCAAAATGGAGTACTATACAAAAGATCGTTCTTACAGCCATGGCTACGATGCGTAGGACCTCGACAAGCGAACGATATCATTAGTGATATACACGAAGGGTCTTGCAGCATGCATGTAGGACCCGGGTCAATAGTTGCGAGGGGCCTGTGTTTCTGGGATATTATTGGCTGACCATGCATAAGGATGCACGGTGTTTGATACTCAAGTGCAATGATTTCCAGCTCCACAGACCAGTGCCGCACCATCTACAACAGAAGCTAACACTCATCACGTCTCCATAACCGTTCTGCAAATGGGCAATAGACATTGTAGGTCCTTTTCCTGTAGCAGTTGGAGGAGTTAAGTTTCTCATAGTGGCTATGAAATACTTTACTAGATGGATCGCAGCAAAAGCAGTTGCGACCATCACGGGTAAACAGGTAAAGAAGTTTGTCTCAGAAAACATCGTATTTAGTTTTGGCTTACTAGGAGAAATAGTCTCGAACGACGGCAAATAATTCAGTGACAACCCGTTCAAAGACTGGTGCGTAGCGCTCAACATCACGTAGCGATTCACATTAGTAAAGCATCCACAGGCTAATGGATTGTTGAAAAGAGCCAACCGAAGTCTGGGAATGGGATCAAGGCGCGCTTAGACAGGTAATGGGGACACTCCATTCGCTCTAGCGTATGGTACAGAAGCATTCATCCCGATTGAGATAGGACTGCCAACGATCCGCACAGCGGAAGTGGACATCGTGACGTACGATGAGGAGTTGCGGATAAATTTGGACTTGCTTGAAGAGAAGCGGGAGTTATCCGCAATTAATGTAGCCAAGGCCAAGTCAAATATGAAAGGTTACTATGATGCTAGAGTTCGAGGTGTTTCCTTCAAGCCAATCGATTTTGTTTATCATGCTAATGAGGCGAGCCACGCGGAGAACACAAGTAAAGTGGAACCAAAGTGGGAAGGACATTACATGGTGACTGAGGCTTTAGGGCAAAGCGCGTACAAGTTACATGACATGGATGGCTGTGACTTGCCCGTACATGGTATATTTGCAACCTCAATTGGTGTTATATTTAGGACTATGGTCTACGCATGGATGCTCTTTAGCTGTAGTTAGCTATCAATAAATATCCACGTATTTCTTTTTCGTGCATTATGTTTTTTGTATTTCAAAACTTGTAAGTATGAATAAAATGTTGTGATCCCTAAGTAGTTTCACGGCCCTTTCTCCCATATGATTATAGTTTTTAATTATGTTATTTAATTATCATTTGTCATTATCTTCTGCCCACGGGCGTACATGTACTTAACGTTTCCATGAGAAATAAGAGGATTGAGTGAACCTAATAATTCAACTTGTCGTATAAGAGGGATGCAACCCCAACGACCATGGATCATGTATCCTTATCAAGACGTTGTAATAAGTTATGCATACCACATAACTTGTGGTGGACTTGCTAAAGACACACCGTGCATGTCTAACAATATTTTGTCAAAAACTTGACACCACTTATGGTAGTAGTGGTACGTCGCACGCAATGACATAGCTCACCTTATAAGTTAATTAAGATACGTCTTATGCTAACCTGAGTCTAACACTTTGCAAATATTTGTAAACAAATACCTAATGTAAATGCAAGTACCGCGGACATTCGCATGCAAAAATAAGTTATAAAGACTTAATTTAACAAGTCACCACAAGCGGTGCATATGAATAAATGCACAAATGTTTTAACAAGCGCAATATAATACAACCCTACATTGATCTTGGAGAGTGCTGATGAAGGGCCTTCCTTTGCTCCAAATGGCTGATGGATGTTGAGGCTAATGCAGATGTTGTGGGATCAGGATCAGGAAGGGCTACGGCCAAGCCAACTTGGGTGGGAGCTGATACGGCCACACCATCAGAGCGAGACAAGTGGGAAGATATGGCGGTAGGAGTCCTGCATAATATGTGGTTCTCTCTCTTCGACTTTTCCCTTGCCTTGTTGGCAGCTAAGGCCTTCTCTAACCTGATCTCACCCTTAATAGCCCAAGGATCCTCTCGGGTAGGGTTTTCGGCATATATAGTGATGCAGTATTTTGCAACACTTGGTCGTTGGATAAGTATTAAGTCAACGTAAACATTAGGAAACGTAATAGATAACCGACGAGTCGAGATCATTCCTAGCGAGATGATGTTTTACCCAATTAATACGAATCTGGATTAGTCACGGATTTGGGAATCAAAGAATAAGAAAGTAAAGACGAAGCTACACTAAGACAAATAAAACCTAAATCAAATTACGCGGGCACGCAAAACGAGGAAAAATAATATTATAATAATACAAAAATGAAAAATTTTAAAAACTCCCAAACTAATTAATACAAAAATGCATTTAAAAAACTATTGAAAATTGCACATGTAAAAACACAGTCTGACCTAAAATTTAATTTTAAACAACTTTTCTTAAAGGCCCAAAAGCCAAAAATAAGCTTATCACTCACTTATAAGCAATAAGCTAACTTATTAAGCCTTGATAAGCCCAATAAGCTTAAAACTTATTGTCACAAGATGTAAATAAGCACACCCAAGTATTTTGGCCTAACTAAGATTATGCAAAAAGAAATTTGATAAAAGATTAACTAATAAGCTGAAATAAGCAAAAAGCAATTTTCACTACAAGACAAGATAGTCGAATTTCTTAAAAACTTGACTATAGGTACTGAATTTTTGCAAAAAAAAGCTTGAAAATGGATTAACTAAGACCAAGAAACAAAGAAAAGTCCAATAAGCCCACAACAATAAGCTATGAGACTCAATAAGTACAAAAAAGAAATGTAAACTAATTCGAATCCTAATAAAAACTCAACCAAATGAAACAAACACTGGAAAAATGTTAATAAGATGAAAAAATAAGATTGACTACGAAAAGTTAAGTTGTGCACAAGTCGATAAGCTGGAATAAGCAAATAAGCCAATTGGCCACTTTTGTACAAGTTTGACCAAAAAGTCAACAAAAAGAAAAATGAAAGGAAAATAAAAAGGAAATAAAATAAGCTGTAAAAAAAGGTATGAGTTGATGTTGTGAGGTCTAGAGGTCAAGACCTCTTGGCCACCTTAGACAGTTTAAGCTTATTTAGATTTTTTGGACAGTTCAAGCCAAGAATAAGCAGTGGGCTTATTCTTAGGGTCAATTCAAATAAACTGCACAAATAAGCACTCCAAACAACCACACAAACACATATAACACAAAGAAAACAACTAAATTGCAAATAAACCTAATTGGTGTTACAGTGCAACAAAACAAACTTGTTTTAGTCTTTTTTGTGATTTAGACTTATCAGTTAAGCATTAATAAGTTATTCAATCCCCAAATAAACCTTAAACAGATTTGTATCAACACACCTAAACTAGTTGCTGACTAAAAATTAAGTCCTATCACTAACCTATGAGAAAATTATACTAACTGATATGATATGCAATGGTTATGGGCAGTTTTAGCAAAATGACATGCTCAATTACTAACAAACTGATTCCTTTCACTAGAAGCTATGTCTGAGGTATTTATACCTCAAACAACAAGCAATAAGCACATACCAAACACATCAGATATCAGTCAAGGATAACGATCACTATCCCATGTTCTAATTCATACAAAAAACAAGTAAAGAACACAAAATCAATTTTGCACTAGAATACTTAAACAAATGATGGAATAAGACCTATTTAACCTATACTATTGTGACTCCAAAAGCTCAGACCACCAAAAGCTAATAAGCTTAGGATTAAATCTAATCCCAAACACCCTAATAGTAGTATTCTTACACTTATTTAGGAAAACAAAGCGTAAATGAAGCGGTAAGCACTAAGCGTACGTTTAGGAAAACGTAAACACTTATGACCCTTTTGTGAGTTCGTTCTCGAGGAGGATTAATGTGTGTGTTAAACTTGATTATATTTGAGATTAATATTGATGAGACAAAGGAAAAATGAAAATGATGACGGTTACGATTAAAATTAAACTACGACGAATAATAAAACGTAAAACGTAAAAACGTGACGAAATTTAAAAATTACTCTAAAAATCCCAAGATAAATCACAAAAAATTCCTAAAAATCCAATTAGAGTCTACAAATAATCAAAACTTTTTCAAACCTTTTATTTAATTAATAATTAATTTTTTAATGCTAATTAAAGCCCTAAAAATCAATTAAATTAATAAAAAGCCCTAAAATCAATTAAACTAATAAAAAGCCCAAATAAAGATTTTTCAATTTGTAAACCTCCAAAATAACTTAATTAAACTCAAAAGTAATTTTGCAAAATTTAAAACCTATTAAAACTATATAAAATGATTAAAAACTAGAAATAATATTAAAATAATATTAAAAATTCTAAATTTATAAAAAATTCTAAAAACTTGCAAACTAATTTATTTTAACTTAATAAAACTAGAAAGGAAAGTGAAATGACCTAAATACCCCTACTGGGCCTCCAAATGGGCCAAAAATGAAAACAGGCCAAGTTAAATGGGCTTTTTGGCTCAATAAGACAAAAATCTACCAAATAAGCCCAAAACTTCCAGTCTAGCTTAAAATTGGATTTTAAACAAAAAACTCTAAAGGCCCAAAAGCTGAAAGTAAGCTTATCACAGTTTGTCAAACACCCAACTTATTCTTAATGGGCCAATAAGCCCATTAAGCCATAAGCTAATGCCATAAGCTGCAATTTTACACACATCCTTCTCTTGTGATTATAAAGCAGTTTGTAAAAAGAATTTTTGAAAAAGCTCAATAAATAAGCATGAAATAAGCCAAAGCCCTCTACAGAAAACGACAAAATAGTCGTTTTTGAGTTTTAGACTGATTCAAGAGTTGATTCAAGTTGCAAAACGTTTTAAATTACTTAATTAAGCTAAGTAAGCAAAAATATTTTCAATAAGCACACTCAATAAGCTGAAATGAAGAATAAGCACTTTTGGAAAAAGACAAAAGGGTTTGTTTTCTAGTAAAATGCTAAAACCAAAAGCTGTAAACAACCAGATAAGCTAATGAGATGAAAATAATGAGATATATCACAAAACAAAAGTTGTTGCACAAAGAAATAAGCTAGAAATGCTTATTGATAAGCTGAACACAATTTTGCACTATTAGTGGCAAGCAGCAGTGGGAAAGGATTTCCCACTGCTTGAAATGAAAATTTGGATTTAAGCCTGTTTTAGTTGGTGTTTTTGGACAATAATGGCACCCCTACAACCAGTGAGTTGTGGGGAGTCAAGAACAAGCAAATAAACACAAATCCACACAGCCAAATGATACAATTCAATAAAAAAATGCTCAAATATGCAAGAAATAAAGCTGGTGTACTCTTTATGATGTAATTAACAATTAAGCGAATTTTGAAGCCTCAAAACTAATAACCTAGTATTCAAAAATCCAAACTAAGAGCATATAAACCTAGTTTAGCATGATATCTAAATGGTGACCAAGTTTCAGTTCATAAACAACTAAAACAACATTGTTTCAGACAAAGATTCAAATTGAGTGTTTTTTATCACAAGTTATGCAGGTTTAGAAGCTTATCTTCACAAAAGCAAACACACTAGTGACCTAATTACTTACTCAGTTTCTTTTACCACCCTCAAAACATGCAATCCCAAACACCCTTTTAAAACTTATATCCAAAAAATTTCAAAGACTTTTTGTTTAACAACCCTAAATCAACCTAGAGAGCACTAGTCCATAACTATTATGATCTAAGAAACCAGTTTCATACACCAAGAACAATCAGTTAACAGCTTTTCACAAATTCACTTAACATGCAATTTTTCAGGCAGGGAATTTAAAAAGAGGGAAGAAGGTTGAACATGCCTTGATTTACATCCAAGCAAGGCCAGCAAAGCTTCCTTGGACTTGGCCAACAACTAGGCTCAAGCCAATAAGTCTTGGGTGGTAATGAAGGTGTGATACTTGGAGTGGTTCTACAGCAGAACTAAGCACCAAGTATTTTGAGTAAATGATTGTACCTGGTTTAATCACAACACCACAAACTAAACAAGAATGGCTAAGCAGTTAAATAAATAAATAAAAAGCTAAGGCCAAAGATTAAAGAACTTGTCTCACAAGTGTCCTTCCTCACACCAAAGCACCTACTGATGCTTGATATAGAGTGTATATCAGGCATCCATAGTCATGCCCCTATGTGAAAAGTGACCCATATGTGACCTCATTCTCTTTTCAAACTCAAAATCCAACTTAAATTCGTTTGATGTCAAACTATATCTTCAATGCTTAAAAAAAATTAAACAAAAAGAATTTTCAGAAAAACTTTAACACTTGTTAACCACAAACCAAAACAGATAATAACTTATAAAAAGTAAATTGGAACTTGATTTTCTTCACAGAACACTTAACCAAATTTCATTCATAGAAATGGGATTTACAAGGCTGGGAACATAGGAAAAGCAAGAACAAGAACTAAATCTAACACTAAGTCCCTTTATATATAGGGTTACATGAAAGAGGAAAAGATGTAAACCCTAATGTATACAATCCTAGAATTGCCCTTGGGTCTTGAAAATTCAAACTCAGTCAAAAAGATCATATGAGGGTTCTTTGTTTGCTAGTGAGGCTGCCAACTTGGTAGGAGTGATCCTAGACGTCCAATGTGAGCGTAGGAGTGAAGCACAAGTTGTGAGGCATTGATTCTCTGGCAATTTATTGTTGGCTTGTGAAAAGTGTAGCAGGGGACCTCGTGGGAGGGTCCACTGGGTGACATGGAGGTGTTTTGGTAGGTGGGAAGGGTTTAGGGAAGGTTAATTTGGTATCTGGAGGTGCACAAACAATACCCCTTGGTTTAGTTAAGAAACGAGATTAGGGTTTATAGTTAGTATGAAGGGTGAATAGTTAGGTTTAGATCGAGATTAGGGAAAATAAGGGTGTTTGGCGCTAGGGTTAATGATTTAATAATCAGTTTGAAAACTGATTATATAAATCAGTTAGTGGGAGTGTGAAGTGGCAAGGAGGTGAGTGTTGATTGGTGGAATAGGTTGAGTGGGTGAGGTGGAAGCATATGGTTGGTTAAGGTAAGTTTGTTGGTCGGCCAATTTTAGTCCCTCATTTCTTCGTTTGTGTTCAGCTTGAAACTCAAATCCCCTTTGTAATTAAAGTTTCAGAAATTACACTTTGGCCACAAATATTTTTGCAAAGTATAATCAAGGATATATTTTTCCATCTCTTGATTCTTCAAGGACCATTCATGACATATATTCAACTTTGAAGGTCTTTTCTTTTCTACTTGACTTTGTGGAGGACTAAAAGTGACAAGTCTTCATTTTGTAAGGACCAATCTTGCCAATTCTTCAAAGTTGAGGGTCCTTTTTTGTAATTTTGACAAACTTTAGGTACCAAACTTGTAATTATGAATATACAAGGGTATAAAGTGTCATTTCTTCAATGTTGAAGGACCCTTCTTGTACATCTTCAATTCGTCAAGGACTTTTTCTTGGAAAATCAACACTAAGGTCCGGTTCATTGTGCGACTTCGTTTCCCGTGTTCGTTTTTTATTGATTCTTGTGATCTTTTGTCATTTCTCGATATCCGTACCTAAAATACACATTGAACAAACACAAGCATATTTTAGGGTATTTTATGACATTTTTAACCGTTTTAAGCCCGATTTGGACGATCAGACTATGTATAAATGCAGTCTCATCACTCCCCCATACTAAACCATTGCCGTGCCCTCACACAATGCTAGAATAAAGTATCTTAGCATCTCCAAAATAAATTTTTATCGAATTGTATTGAAACGTAAACTTACTACACCACTACTACTTGCGTTTTAGACATATTGTATGATTTTCATCGCAAAATGGGACGTTTAGGTTCATAGAACAAGAACACGTGAATGCTTCAATAGAAATAATTTCGTCGTCCTCGATTTTCACCCAATTCCATGCTAACGTGTAACGAGATCATTGTCATTATAAGTTAGTAATGCTAACACTACTCATATGCCCTAATCATGTACTTAGAACTCCTTAATCCTAATTGGTATCTCTTATATTTTATTTTTGTCTTGAATGATCATGAGGATACATTTTTTACTTATGCGATGAAAGAGTCATAACGGTGTAACTAAAACCATCGATCTAATAACCACCCCTAATAGACAATGATGTCAAAAAATTAAGTCACCAAGAAGGATCGATAAACACGGTTTTATAACGGTTTGAACATGAGACTTGTTACCAAGACTTTTATACGCCCCCTAACGGATGGGCCTTATTATCATAGGTTTACCTCCATCTTTTATTCAACTCCGCCATAGAGCTTTTATTATGACTTCGGTCTTGCCTTGCCTTTTATTTAACCTCGCTATGAGGTGTTTATTATGGCCAAAGACGTATATCCTCAACGTAAAACGTAATTTTGGATCTTTAAAGCTTCAAAGAGGCTTTCACTTTCAATTTTCGCATAGATTTTTCGGCCTTGTGAGCTTTGAATTTTTGCTTGATTTAGGTGAGTGAGCACTTAAAATTATTATTGGGTGAAGCTTTCGATTATTCGGGGTGCCAATACTTAAAAACCGTGACGCTGGCGATACCTTAATGTTTTCCCAATTTAATTACATGGAAACTACTAGAAAAAACTAGAAACCAAAAATCAAGACTAAACCGCTAAGCCAATACTTATTAGCAAAATGTATACAAGCGAAGGGAGAATAAGCAAACAATTAGAACACATGAGTTTTTGAAAGAATACGAGTACTCAACGTTTAACATAGTAAATTATAATTAACGCTATCATTTGTCGTCCTCATTTAAGAGACTTATCCTAATATAAGTTAAGGAATCGAAGCTAAGTGCTCAACACGCACGGTCGAGTAAAAAATTACTCTTATTCTTGCCATCGGAAAATCTAAATTTGTGTCTTTAAACACTTAAGAAAACATGAGAAAATTTTAAAATTTGGCCATTTTAGCCTTATTTGCAACAAAACGATAACAAAAAGAAAAATTTTGGAAAGCGTGAAGACGTAAGCAAGGCAAGTATCTATTCACTCCCCCATACTAAAGTTAAACATTGTCTTCAATGTTTCGAGTATAAGGGTAAGATACCCCCATACTAGAGACGAAGTCGAATGCTTAAGATCTAGTATGGAAAGGGTGGAACCAATAAATCTCTAGCCGTTTATGAAGTGTGCTAAAAGACCTAAGATTAGAACAATCAAGGATAAATCATATGGATATCGAGAAAATCTTCAAAGCAAATGATCGAGTGCTCACGTAAAACGAATACGAGAGGATCCAATCGTAAAGATGATGATCTAAAAAACACAATTCACAAACAACCACGGAACAAAGGTTAGAAGGGCACAAATCCCCTCACATTAGCTACATTATAAAGCGATAATATGTACATGGATAAGCATGGGATCTCCCCACGAGGCAACTCATTTTTTATTACCGAGTCATGACCTCGACTCGATCCCCTCAATACTAATTATCAGTGGGGAAGGTGACTTGGTCGAGGTAGTCCAAAGAAGGGACTTCCCCACCAAAGTAGTGCTTAACCCTATGACCATTCACCTTAAAGTTAGGACCATTATTTTGAGATAGCTCGATGGTCCCATAAGGAAACACTTTGGTTATGATGAACGGTCCGGACCAACGGGATTTCAACTTGCCGGAAAATATATTTTTTAATCTTGAGTTAAAAAGCAACACTTGATCCCCAATGTTAAAAACCCGGTTTTTAATTTTTGAATCATGAAATTTTTTAGTTTTCTCTTTGTAAATCAATGAATTCTCATAAGAAATGTCCCTCAATTCATCTAATTCATTCAATTGCATTTTCTGGTGTTTTCCCGCGGTCTCAATGTCATCATCACAATGCTTTAGGGCCCAATAAGCCTTGCGTTCGAGTTCAATGGGCAAGTGACAATTCTTCCCATACACAAGCTTGTAAGGAGTGCACCCAATGGGCGTCTTATAGGCGGTACGAAAGGCCCATAAAGCATCATCTAACTTATCCGACCAAGATTGTCGGTTCTCTCCTATCGACCTTTCCAAAATTCTCTTCAAAGCTCGGTTTGAAACCTCAACTTGCCCACTCGTTTGTGGGTGATAAGCCGTAGAAAGTCGATGTGTAGCCCTATATTTCTTTAGAACCTTTTCAAATTGGGCGTTATAAAAATGGGTTCCACGATCGCTTATGATTGCACGAGGGGTTTCAAACCGAGAGAACAATTGTTTCAAGAACTTGACTACCACACGAGCATCATTCGTGGGCAAAGCCTTAGCTTCCACCCACTTGGATAGGTAGTCAACGGCGACAAGGATGCACTTATTATCACGAGATGATGGGAACGGCCCCATAAAATCAATGCCCCACACGTCAAAGATCTCACACACTAGGATGATATTTTGCGGCATTTCATCATTTTGTGAGGCTTTTCCTTGACGTTGGCACGAGTTACATGACTTGATAAGTGCGTGCGCATCTCAATAAGAAACCGGCATCAAAGACCTTCTTCGTCGTGAGATTAGCACCATGGTGACCACCCGTGGGTCCCTCGTGACAAGCTCTAAGGATATTAGTAGCTTCGGTGCCAAACACACAACGTCGAATAATTTGATTCGCACAAGTCCGAATAGATAAGGGTCGTCCCAAAAATAGAACTTGACGTCACGAAAGAATTTTCGTTTTTGTTGAGTCGTCATACCCTTAATGATGAAGTTACCCGCATGGTAATTTGCGATGTCCGCAAACCTTGGGGTGGTAGAATCATCCTTGGAATTCACTACACCAAGTGTCTCGAGAGGAAATGTTTCTGTGATTTCCTTGTTCTCGTACACACTTTGGTGAGGATCTTCCAAACGAGAGAGGTGATCGGCCGCAAGATTCTCGTCTCCTTTTTTGTCTTTTATGGTGACATCATATTCTTGTAGGAGGAGAATCCAACGAAGTAATCTCGGCTTTGAATCAAGCTTAGAAAAGAGGTACTTGATAGCCGAATGATCTGTATACACTATGCTTTTGGTCAAGACGAGATAAGGTCGGAATTTCTCAAATGCATACACCACAGCAAGTAATTCTTTTTCCGTTGTGGTGTATTTTAGTTGAGCCTCAATCATTGTCATACTAGCATAGTGAATAGGCAAGAAATGCTTATCATGACGTTGCCCCAAAACGAACCCAATGGCGTAATCACTTGCATCACACATAAGGTCAAGGGGAGGTTCCAATTTGGAGCAACAAGAATGGGAGTAATAACTCGGATTTACTTAGTATAAAAATTAAGTTCGTTGAAGTGGTCTGATCGAATTGATTATTGGTTAACGTGCGACTCAGTCGTCTTTTGGTGGGAAACAAATGGTTTGGTCGTTGTAGTATAATTAAATTGCAAAACTTTAAATAAATGACGGTTAATTAAATCTAAACTAATTAAAATGTAAATTGTGCAATATTTAAAACTTTGAAAAGTAAAGCGATTAAATGACTTAAAATTAAAGCGTGACAAAAATTAAATTGACAATGTAATAAAATGAAATTTAATAATCAAACAAAACAAATTATAATTCAAACCCACAACCATCAGAAAGTCAGATCGGAATGCTGTCACCATACCCTTCGGAATCCAGAACAGAATGTGCCATCGGAATCAGCCTATCGGAATAATTAAGATGCTATCTATCGGAATATTAAAATTACAACCTATCGAAATGTATAAAAACTAGGGCTATCGGAATGTTGTTCAGATCGCAAAGTCCAGATCGGAATGTTGCTAAGTAAAATTGGGCAGCACTTCGACTTAAAATACCTCAAGAGCCGTCGGAATATGCGATCGCAATGTGTGATCGCAATCCCAGATCGGAATGAGGGGGTTGATACAAGTGATCGCAATGTCAGATCGGTAAGCACCGTCGGAATGTTAAACCCTGGTTCCAATTCTGTCACAATCGGAATGTGGAGAAAACGAGTTGTCGGGAATGTACAAAACCTTCCGATGGAGTACAATCCGCAATAAGCAAAAGCTAAATAAGCTAAAACTAATAAGCTAATCTCAAAAACTTAAATGAAATAGAAATAAGACGAGACAATAAGCTACAAAATTAAAGACCCTTTTTAAAGCACAAAATAAGTAAACAAAATAAGCAAACTTTTAGAAAGATGAAACTTTTAGAAAACTTAGAAAAGCAAATAAGCTAAGTACAAAACAAGCCAATAAGATTGTCAAACTTATAGCTTATCTCATACAGAAACTTAGATAAAAGTAAAAAGGTGAACTTTTTACTTAAATAAGCAAACAGATTAAGCAAAACCTTGCTTAATCCGAAATTGCAATGAACCAAAAACTAGAAAAGTAGAATGAGAAAGATAAAAGAAAGCTTAATTAAAAGTAAAGATTTAACAACAAAATTAAAGATTAAACTTACTTGGATTAAAGGAATTAAAGTGCAAGACAAGTATTTAAAATGACATGAAAATAAATTTGCAAGAAAATGAAAATGGTGGAAAGTATAATTTGTCAAATTAGCTAACAAAGTGAAATGAAATGAAATGGATGCTATTTATAGGAGATTAGGGAGGTTAAGCATGTGTTGCTTCCTTCTTTCTTTCTTTCTCGTCTTTTCGTCTTCTTAATTCTACGAATTTTTCGACTTTGTCTTGGGATTATTTGAACTCGTCTTATAATTTCTTCATTAATTAGACTTGAGTTCCTCGGCTTTATTAAACTTCCGTCTTTAGACTTGTTCTTCGATAAATCTTTAGAATAGGTCTTGGACTTCCGTTCTTTTTGCACTCTTGATCTCTTGACTTCGTCTTTTGTCTTTTTCTTCGATAAAAGCCCGTGAAAGTCCGTGTTTTCCTCCCTTTTCACAATTTGGTCCTAAATCACAACAAAAACACAAACCACGCATAATTCAGACATTTACGACATAAAATACACGTTTCGGCTTGTTATTATTGTAATTAAGTGGTGAAAGGATGGGTGTTTTCACACCTATCAAATCCCCTACACTTGACCATTGCGATGTCCTCATGCAATGGATTAGTTACAAAGCACGTTTTACATTTTTCATCATAATCAATCCACATTAGCCTTTATTAAAGAGATAGAAAATTGTAAACATTCAAAGGAAGAAAGTAAGTAAAGAAATCAAAGACATACCTCAAGGTTTTGGAAATGTCATGAATGATCATCATCCTCAAGTTTTCACGTTCCCCATACCAAGCTTAAAAACGAGATCATTGCTATTATAAGTTAGCAAACTAACACGAACTCATGTGGGCCAATTATTCACTTAGACTCCCTTATTCCTAGGTGTATCTCTTATATTTTATTATTGTCTTGAATGATCACGAGGATGCATTGTTGACTTATTTCGATAGTTATTAGGCTGAAAATAAAGTAGGACGATTTAATCAATAGTTAGCTAAAGGATAAAATCTTTTAAAACTGTTTCTCGGAACCTCATAAAGTTCATATCTTGGCATAACTCGCTTCACGATTTGAGACCTTTCTCGGACCGATATTTGGCAGCGACTTCATACTTCAAATCTTGAGAGACGTTCTTGAAATTATGGTCTTCTCTTCATCATAGGAATTTCTTCTCTTGAAGTTTTTGAGAGATTCTTCATATTTGGACCACGACTTCTTCATTTTTCTCCAATCATTATTTTGGACTTTGATATACAACGATCCTCCTCCTTTTAGGACTTAGATCTATTTATCCTCATACCTTGTTAGGGCCTTTTTGGATAGACTTCTCCATCATCTTATTGGGAGTATTTGCTTTTCGTCGTGTGTCTCGATACTTCATATTGATTTTTGATAAATGATTATTCACATCACTTTTGGATCTTCAGCAACAAAATATAGCCCTCATGCCTTGTTAGGGCCTTTTCGGACTCGCCAATCTTCCCATCCCGCTTCAATAAGTTATGCCTTAGCTATGAACTCTAATTAATACCGAGCAACTTTTAAACGATCCTGTGCTAGAAGCTAAGTAACTTTTCAAATCGTACGACCTTATTTATTGCAATTAAATTATTAACAAGCGATGGGAGAATAAGATTATAATCAACTCACATAAATTCACGAAAGAATACCAAACTTATAATAGACTCTATCATCTCTCGTTCTCCACAGTTTAAAATCTCAAGGAATGAGACTCGTGGATGCTTAGCCAATTAAATCAAAGTTTTGGGTTTTCGAGTCGCCTATAGGATCTTGCGTCTTCTTAGACTCTTTCAAGTTTAGAATTTGTGTTTTAAAGTTCCCTTGATAAACGACTCTCTAGGATCAATTATAGGAACTTGCGAAAAGTTCTTGTTCTTAACACGTGAGAGTTAAGACTTTCGCGTTTTAAAGCTTCCTATATAAAAGCCTAGCAAAACTTGACTTAAACACGTTAAGGATACTAGCTAGAGTAAACTTAGATAAGTAAACTCGGATTGAGTCAAAAGATTCACGACGTTTGAAAATTAAAACCACTTTATTAAAATTTATTCTAGCAAGGAAGGAAAATAACTATAACAAAGGAAAAACTAATAGGCCAAAATAGATTAAAAATTTTGAAAAATGTCGAAAAATCAATTTTCCGGTTAAAATGAGGAAAATACAAGGAAAAGCCCACTTAACTTCGATAGAAATCCCCCCTACACTGAATATAAACATTGTCCTCAATGTTTAAGCATGTGGAAGTAACTCCCCTACATTTAGGACATTGTGCACGTTGTTTAAATCTTGCTAAGGAAAGGACAACTAAAGTGATTCCTATTTTAATATAGAAAAATATAAAATAGTGAATCAAAAGAGTTTAGGATAGAACCAGGAAGAAGGGAACACGGAATCACGGTTCGTCAAAAGTCATCAAGAGTGGATCTTTGAAAGCTCGAATCCCTGCACATGATTAGAAAGAAGACAACAAACACATACTAGGGTCTCCCCCTACACTTATTGTGAAAACAGAATAAAATGATAGATAATTGGGTTGCCTCCCAAAAAGCGCTTGTTTTTTATAACCGAGTCGTGAGCCTGACTCTACCTTAATTAGCATAGGAAGAAGCTTGAAACACATCCATCGGGATAAAATACATGGTTTTCATCCATCAAATAGCACAAGCTTAAGGCGAACAAGGCAAGCCAAAGAAGAGTAGGCAAGGTTCCCTTAAGCAGTTGTTGAGCACGGTGGAAGAAAGTAGGATGAAGTGCAAGCATGTCTTCAGATGTTCCAAAGAGTTTTCCTTTTATTACATCATATGGATACTGAGATGGCTTGAAAAGTTCAATACCGGGGTCGAACACCGTTTCCTTTAGGGGAAAATAACACGCAGGCTCAGCAGATCTTGAAGAAGATCCGATCATAAATCTCACAATCTCATCCTCAGAAGGTGGATTTAGAGGTGTCAAGACATAATTGTTGCGGTTATCGGTGTCGGCCCGCTTTTTCTCCTTTGCAATGGGTTTCTTCATATCCAAAGTAGGATAAAGACCATAATCATCAAAGTCCAAAGGAGGAGCATCACTCTCATTTCGGAAGTAAGTGTTGAGAAAAGTAGCAAAGTCTTCCTCAAATGAGTAGTCATCCAAAGTAGGATCAAGTGTTGTTGGCGGAGGATCTTCATCATGTGAAGAATCACTCGAGAGAGTATCAGCCTCATCAAAATCATCATAAGTGGGCATGTCTGGATACTCAGAAGTAAAATCATCATAATCATCTCCATTGGAACTAGAATCGTCATCATAGTCATCATAAATAGGAGGAGATTCATGAATTGGTGGAGGATCAGAATTGGAGAAAGAATCATCCACGTCAACATGGAACAGTGGATTATCATAGCAAGAATCGAACAGAGGATTGTTGTAGACGACAAAATCATCAAGCACATTAATCATATTCGCAGATTCTCTTCCATTTGTTTTGGTAATGATCTTCCCCATTTTGAATACTTGTGCATCATTCCCGACTCTTAAGATTAACTCACTTTCGGCAACATCGACTAGGGCTTTTTCGGTTCTCAAGAATGGCCAAGCAAGTATTAATGGAATACGAGGGTCCATTTTATAATCAACAACAACAAAGTCGACCGGAAAAGTGAAGGTGCCAACTTTAATAAACACATCTTCGGCAATACCAAGCGGGTAAGCGAGAGTGCGATTTGCAAGCTCAAGAGTCATCTTCGTTGGTGTAAGGTCGGGTAATGATAACTTTTTCCAAACACTTAATGGCATCAGATTTATACTTGCCCCGAGATCGGCTAGGGCAGTAAATTCTTCGGTTTGGTGAAAAGTACATGGTAGCACAAAACGACCGGGATCTCCAAGTTTCTCCGGAAGTTCTTTAAGAAGGACGACAGAACAATTTTCATTCAATCGAGTATTAACAAACTCGGCCATCTTCTCCTTCTTGCTAAGCAATTCCTTAAACATCTTGACAAATTTAGGCATTTGTGCAAGAGATTCAACAAGGCTAAAAGTGATAGTCATTTCCAAAACTTTCTTCAAATAGTTTGACGCTTGAATGTCATCCTTGGTTTGCAGTTTGGCCTTGTCTAAGCGAGATGGATAAGGAATATTTGGTTTATAGGTTGAAGGTGTAGGTGTAGGGTTCTTCTTGGGTACTTCTTCATGACGAGGCGGAGACGGTAATGGTGAACTAATACTAGGCGTGGGAGTAGGAGGGATAAATGGTTGTGGAGGAGGTATAGATGGAGTAACTGAGGGAGGGATAGATGGTCCTACTAAGGTTGCTCCACTGCGTGTATTAATAGCCCTCACATTCGCTCTCGGTTTGGTGACGGTGTTTGAAGGTAGAGAGTCCGAAGTAGAAGGTTGAGTAGTTGGTAAGAAACTAGCCAGCATATTCTTCAAATCATTTGTTTGAGTGCTGAAGGAGGTTTGTATATCATGTCGAAGCTCGGATCTAATATCATTACCTTGCTTAGTGATATCTCCTTTCAAGTTAATAATTTAGCTTTGTAGATTCTTAATTTGCTCTCCTTGGGTTCTCATTAAAGCTTCAACATCTTGATTAATGGGTGGGGCTTGTTGAGCGGGTGGGTGATAAGGATTAGAAGCTCGAGGTGGGATTTGGTTGCTTCTATTGTAGTTGTTGGGGTTGTGGTTTTGAGGAGAAAAACCAGGTGTAAGATAGTTGTTAGAACGGTAACTTAACAAGTTACAATCACCTTGAGGTCGGGCTTGGTAATTTTCCGGTGAATAGTTACCATAAGCCGCATACACGTTTTCCGGATTGCCTTGAGTAGAAGGACAATCAATGTATGAGTGAGGACCGCCGCAAGTCTCACAAGAAATTTCTACAGATTTAACTTGTTGTTGATGATTTGTAGCTAAAAGTTGCATATTCTTGCTCATTTCGACCATTGCGCGGGTCAATTCGGTGATATCAGGGTTTGCAGAAGTAGAAGACACATTGACTCTCGGGTTATTCCTTGAAGATGCAGAAGAATCCCAGTTTTTGTGGTGATTAGTCATGTTCTCTATTAGCTCTCTACACTCCTCAGGTCTCCTTTTCATAAATGTGCCACCGGCGGCTGCATTAATCGTATCACGATCACGAAAAGTTAAACCATTGTAGAAAGTATCAATCAACATAACGGGGAGCATGTTGTGGTTTGGACATCGATCGATCAAAACATTATATCTTTCCCAAGCATCAAAGAGAGATTCATCGGGTTCTTGCATGAAACCGCTGATTTGATTTCGAAGGCTCGTGACCATGGATGGTGGAAAGTAGCGCGACAAAAAGCGTTGAGTCATGTCATCTCAAGTATGAATTGAATTCTTTGGGAGACGATCAAACCATTTTTCGGCATGGTGGGATAAAGTATGTGGAAAGAGCTGAAGGCGAAGAACATCCATAGTAAAACCGGGCAACTTCATGCTTTGAGTAATAGTAATGAATTTGTCGAGGTGCTTGTTGGCATCATCATCCGGCAATCTGCGAAATGGATTAGTTTGCACTTGTTGGATCATATGATGCTTCAACGAAAACTCCGGAGCCGTGATTTGCATCGGCGCAATCGGTCCTCCTCGTCCATACATTGTGGGTTGACAAAGCTCCTCCATTGTTCTAAGATCGGGCTGTGGAAGAACATTGTTGTTGTTATTGTTGAGGTGCGGTGGATTATTGTTTTTGTTCACACCTGCCATAGCTAAATCTTCACGAGTCTCGGGCTCTGAATAAGTTGAAGATCTAGTATGCATACACCTGCGAAAGCAAAAGAAAAAGATACCAAAGCAATAGATAATATATATACACTATAAAAAATAAAAATAAAATATTTTTAGATTTTTTGAAATTTTTTAATTTTTATGGATTTTTAACTATTTTTAATTTTTATGGATTTTTGAAAAATTTTGAGCAAGAAAAATAACGTTCACGAGTGAACGGGTCCCAAAATTCAGCGCGTCTCTCACAGAAAACCGTTAATCTTCACGAAAAGAGCCGGAAGCGGCGCCATTTAATAACTCAGATTTACTTAGTATAAAAATTAAGTTCGTTGAAGTGGTCTGATCAAATTGATTATTGGTTAACGTGCGACTCAGTCGTCTTTTGGTGGGAAACAAATGGTTTGGTCGTTGTAGTATAATTAAATTGCAAAACTTTAAATAAATGACGGTTAATTAAATCTAAACTAATTAAAATGTAAATTGTGCAATATTTAAAACTTTGAAAAGTAAAGTGATTAAATGACTTAAAATTAAAGCGTGACAAAAATTAAATTGACAATGTAATAAAATGAAATTTAATAATCAAACAAAGCAAAATATAATTCAAACCCACAACCATCGGAAAGTCAGATCGGAATGCTGTCACCATACCCACCGGAATCCAGATCGGAATGTGCCATCGGAATCAGCCTATCGGAATAATTAAGATGCTATCTATCGGAATATTAAAATTACAACCTATCGGAATGTATAAAAACTAGGGCTATCGGAATGTTGTTCAGATCGCAAAGTCCAGATCGGAATGTTGCTAAGTAAAATTGGGCAGCACTTCGACTTAAAATACCTCAAGAGCCGTCGGAATATGCGATCGCAATGTGTGATCGCAATCCCAGATCGGAATGAGGGGGTTGATACAAGTGATCGCAATGTCAGATCGGTAAGCACCGTCGGAATATTAAACCCTTGTTCCAATTCTGTCACAATCGGAATGTGGAGAAAACGAGCTGTCGGAATGTACAAAACCTAACTTTCCGACGGAGTACAATCCGCAATAAGCAAAAGCTAAATAAGCTAAAACTAATAAGCTAATCTCAAAAACTTAAATGAAATAGAAATAAGACGAGACAATAAGCTACAAAATTAAAGACCCTTTTTAAAGCACAAAATAAGTAAACAAAATAAGCAAACTTTTAGAAAGATGAAACTTTTAGAAAACTTAGAAAAGCAAATAAGCTAAGTACAAAACAAGCCAATAAGATTGTCAAACTTATAGCTTATCTCATACAGAAACTTAGATAAAAGTAAAAAGGTGAACTTTTTACTTAAATAAGCAAAGAGATTAAGCAAAACCTTGCTTAATCCAAAATTGCAATGAACCAAAAACTAGAAAAGTAGAATGAGAAAGATAAAGGAAAGATTAATTAAAGTAAAGATTTAACAACAAAATTAAAGATTAAACTTACTTAGATTAAAGGAATTAAAGTGCAAGACAAGTATTTAAAATGACATGAAAATAAATTTGCAAGAAATGAAAATGGTGGAAAGTCTAATTTGTCAAATTAGCTAACAAAGTGAAATGAAATGAAATGGATGCTATTTATATGAGATTAGGGAGGTTAAGCATGTGTTGCTTCCTTCTTTCTTTCTTTCTCGTCTTTTCGTCTTCTTAATTCTTCGACTTTTTCGACTTTGTCTTGGGATTATTTGAACTCGTCTTATAATTTCTTCATTAATTAGACTTGAGTTCCTCGGCTTTACTAAAATTCCGTCTTTAGACTTGTTCTTCGATAAATCTTCAGAATAGGTCTTGGACTTCCGTTCTTTTTGCACTCTTGATCTCTTGACTTCGTCTTTTGTCTTTTTCTTCGATAAAAGCCCGTGAAAGCCCGTGTTTTCCTCCCTTTTCACATTTTGGTCCTAAATCACAACAAAAACACAAACCACGCATAATTCCGACATTTACGACATAAAATACACGTTTTGGCTTGTTATTATTGTAATTAAGTGGTGAAAGGATGGGTGTTTTCACACCTATCAGGGAGCTTCGGTAAGTTTCCTTTTAAGAATTTCAAAGGCTCGTACACAATCTTCGTTAAATATGTAAGGGGCATCTTTTTCTAGAAGGTGTGTAATGGGTCAAGATATCTTTGAAAATTCTTTGATGAAGCGATGATAAAAGCCCGCGTGGCCTAGGAAACTCCTAACTCCCTTAATGGTTTTGGGATGAGGTAATTTGGCGGTGACGTCTATCTTAGCATTGTCTACCTCAATCCCCGTTTTCAAGACCTTGTGCCCTAAGACGATTCCCTCTTTACACATAATATGACATTTTTCCCAATTGTGCACAAGGTTGGTTTCCTCACAACGTTTCAACATTCTCTCCAAATTTCCTAAACACGAAGTGAAGGAACTACCAAACACGGAAAAGTCATCTATGAAGACTTCCATCATCTTCTCGATCATGTCATGAAAAATAGCCATCATGCACCTTTGAAAGGTTCTCGGTGCATTGCAAAGTCCGAATGGCATTCTACGATAGGCAAACGTTCCATATGGACACGTAAACGTAGTTTTTTCTTGATCACGAGGATCGATGGGGATTTGAAAGTAACCGGAAAAACCATCTAAAAAGCAATAGAAATCGTTTCCCGCAAGACGCTCTAACATTTGATCCATGAAGGGCATGGGAAAATGGTCTTTACGAGTGGCGTCATTTAACTTACGATAGTCAATAAACACCCTCCAGCCGGTCACGAGTCGAGTTGGAATTAACTCGTTGTCATCGTTTGGCACAACGGTCATTACTCCCTTTTTACGGACACAATGAATGGGGCTCACCCAAGGGCTATCAGAAATAGGGTAAATCATTCCCGCGTCAAGGAGTTTAAGGACTTCCTTTTTGATGACATCGTGAATTTTGGGGTTTACCCTTCTTTGAAATTGGATTGCGGGTTTGTAGTCCTCCCCCATTAAAATCTTATGTGTACAAAATTTTGGGTTGATACCCTTAATGTCGGATAATTTCCACGCAATTGCCCATTTGCGAGCCTTCAAGACATCGATAAGTGCGGTTTTTTCATCATCCAAAAGATCTTTCGCAATAATAACCGACAACTTACCGTCTCCTTCCAAGAATACGTATTCGAGGTGAGGAGGAAGATCTTTCAACTCGAGGATTGGTGGTTCCTCGATTGAAGATTTAGGTTCAATACTCATAACCTCCACCGGTGGAGGAAATGGAAAGTCGTTTAGAAAATCCTTGATAATCAAAATATCCTCATCGTCATCGAGGTCTTCGTTAGAAGTTCGAGGTACATCAAACTCTTCCAAATTAAAACCACCTCCTTCAAATGGAGTGAAAGATGGTGTCGAATTATCAAGAATTGGATCGAGCATAGTGGGATTGCCACTATTTGCTTCATCGGTAGAACCAAAAATTTCTTTTGAAAATTCTTCGCAAACGACATCGATTAAATCAACATGGTTCATAGTTGCGATAGAATAAACATGAGAAAGTTTGGAGTTTTGAGTTGCGTTTATAACAAATTCCTCGTCGTTAAAGCGTAAGGTGATTTTTCGATCATGCACATCAATGACCGCTTTCGACGTATCTATAAACGAACGACCTAAAACGAGAGGAACTTGAGGATCCGTTGGAACAGGGCTACGATAAATTCTACCGGATAATAGAACTTTCCCACTTTCACAAAAACGTCTTCGTCCGTTCCACATGCGGGAATTGTAGAATGATCGGCCATCTCGATAGACATCTTTGTAGGAGTAAGATTAGGAAGATTGAGTGACTTAAATATTTCAAGAGGCATTAAATTAATACTAGCACCAAGATCGGCCAAGGCATAACATTCTTCCATATCTTTGATACCACACGGAATTAAAAATTTATCGGGATCACCGACTTTTTGAGGTATGCGGTTAAGATAAACCGATGAACAACTAGACAATTTTTGCAATTTCTCCTTATCGTTCAACATACTCTTAGAGTTGGCGGCAAATCGAGGCATCATAATTAAAGCGTCAGCAAAATTTATGTTAAAATGCAAATCACGAAACATCTTAATAAAAAGCTCAAATTGATAATTGTTACGTTCTTGCAATTTTTCCTTATGACGTCTCCATGAGTAAGGTAAGGGTGGTGTTGGATGGGGCATAGGCATAGCCTTTGGAATCTCGGGTTCCAAGCTTGGTAAAGGGTCGACCGTAGGTGTGGTTTGGGCGGTACTTCGTGGTATTAAGATTTACTCCTTTTCGACCACCACCTCGGGTTCTTCCTCAATTTCCTCATCCTTAGGAGTAATTGGTTGAGGATTCGGCTCCTTAAAGGTCTTACCACTACGTGTGGTAATCAATTTCATCTCTCCCTTCGGGTTTGACACGGTGTTGCTAGGAAGACTACCCGAAGTAGAGGCTTTGGTCATCATAATAGCATCCAAAAGTCTATTTTCCGTTTTTTGACGTTCTTGCCTATCTTGCTCTTGCTCTTTTTCGTCCTTTTGATTTTGCTCCCACCTAAGCAAAGTTTATTCAATCTTATGTTGGCCTTGTTCCATTTTTTGTTGGTTTTGTTGGAGCCTAACCACATTTCCTTCCATCTTGTTACTATGAGTTTTGAACTTAGTCCTTAGGTTTATCACATCATTTTCCATGTTTGTGTACCTATCGTCATTAGCATTAAAGTAGTTCAAAATCTCATTTGGAATATCTTTTGAAAATGCATTTGAAAGCCCTTGATTGACATTTTGAAAATCACGATTTTGGTTTTGATTTTGCAATTGACCACCAGTCCCTTGATTCCCATTGTTGTAATTGTTACCCTTATAGTTGTTCCTTTGATTTCCTTGGTAACCACCTTGATTGTTGCGATAATTGTTATCATTTTGATTTGGTGGAAAACCCAGTGAAGTCGATTGATTAGTGTGGGTAACTTGACCGTTTTGGTTATAAGTTCCCACGGCCGCGTAGGCGCTCGAAGTGTTACCACCGGCGGTAATGCACTCGGAGAAATTATGAGCTCCACCACAATAAACACAAGAAACCTCAACCGCTTTAGCCGTAGCGGGAGTGGGTTGTTCACCAACTGTAAACTCTATCAATAATCCCTTAAGCTTATCAAAAATCTTGTTTTCTAAATTAGCCTCTATTTGGCAAGCATCAATGGTATGTGACAATGAAGGCGAAGACGAAGCCTTGTTAACACTCGGTGTCCTACGAGGGCTATAAACCTTACACCTATTTTCAATGATCAACAATGCTTCCTCGACCGTTTTACACAAAAAATTACCACCCACAACGGCATTAAGATAATCTCGTTCATGATCGTTCAAGCCATTGTAAAACGTGTCGATTTGATGTATGTCGGAAAAACCGTGATGAGGACATTCATGCAACATTTCCTTAAACCTATTCCAAGCCATTGAAAAACTCTCATTATATTACTGTGAAAACTTTGAAATCTTGTTTTTCAAATGAGTAGTCTTAGAGGGCGGGAAAAATTGGTTCACGGACTTTGAAATGAGATCTGATAGGTGTGAAAACACCCATCCTTTAACCACTTATTTCTTGCTAAAACAAGACCAAAACGCGTATTTAATATCATTTGTTTGGAATTATGCGTGGTTTTTGTGTTTATTGTGTTTTCAGAGTCAACCGGATGAATATTGAAGAAAACATGGGATTGCACGGGATTTATCAAAGAAAAAGACTCAAGACGAAGTCTATTGTCCAAGAGATGCAAAAGATTTGAAGTCAATGGGCCTATTTGAGAATTTATCAAAGAAAAGGACCAAAGATGGAAGATTTACATATGTCGAAGAAACTCAAGTCTATTAAGCGAAGAAATTAAAAGACGAGTTGAATTTAATCGTCGACAAATCCCGAATCAGAATCGAAAACGTCAACTTTTCTGAAAAGACGAGAAGAAAAGAAGAGAGGAAGAAAGCCCACTTCACCAACCAACCACTAGCCTATATAAGGACAAACCCCTCACACATTTGGGGCTAGTTTTTCATTTTCCCAGTTTCTTCTTTTCTTTCGTAGGAAGCCAACACCACTAAGGTGTTGGTGATTTTTTATTTTGTTGAATCCTTCATCTTGTAAGCTTTTAATCTTTCCCTTTGTTTGTTTAAACCTTAATCATTTAATACAATCCTTCCATTAATCTTGTTCATCTTCATCTTTTTGGTTTAAAGCTTAAAGTTCTTATTTGGTTGATTTGATCTTCAAAAGATATTGGGTTTTGTGTTTTTATTGTTGGGATTTGATACTTATGGTTAATAGATGATTATGGTTAGCTTGGTTTAAACCTTTTGGTTTATTTGGTTTGATTTTGTTAAAAATCGTGTTCCCCTGTTTTCTTGCTGTTTCTGTTCTTCATTTCCCCAGATATTTCGAACCAACCGTTTATTCAGTATAAGCATTGTTCATTTTTTATTCCGAATAGAGTTTTTCCATCCGGAATATTTATTATTCCGGATAGCCCATTTATTCCGAGTAGCCCAGTCATTCTGAGTAGAACTTTATTCCGCATGACCTTAATTCCGGATAGCACCTTATTCCGAATAGCACCTTATTCCGGATAGCTTAATTATTCCGAGTAGCAGCATTTATTCTGAGTAGCATTTATTCCGAATAGCACCTTATTCCAGATAGCTTAATTATTCCGAGTAGCAGACTTATTCCGAGTAGCATTGTATTCCGAGTAGAACCATTATTCCGAATAGCCTTTTATTCCGCATGACCTTTATTCCGAATAGAGCATTTCTTCAGTTATTCCACATCAACATTATTCCGCATCAAGCAAGTTTTCAGTGAGGTTATTTTACTATTTAATCGTTTAATTGTTTAATTTGAATTCAAGTTTGATTTTATTAACTGTTTTTTGTTTTAATCTTTATTTACTTCATTCATTTACCTTTTTAGTAGAATAGAAAACCAAACCCCCTATTTGTCACCAAGAACAATCATTCCTGTGACAAATCTAACATTTTCAGGTAGTTAAATATTTTCTCGTATAATATTTTGAAACTTATTTTTATGTTGGTTGACGAACTCACAATTTACGGATTTAAATTTGGGCTTACGTGCAAAATTTGGCGTCTTTTACGACTAAACCGGAAACCTTAGGATTACGTATTTACGTTTTTGAACTCCGTTTTTGATGAGACAATTTTTATTGGATTCGTTTTGTGACGGTGATTCATAATTTATAAAAACGTTTTTCGTAAAACGACCCGAGGGCACGCAAATCGAGAAAACTAGAATCGAGAAATACCCGTAAACTAGTGAGATGGGACAAAACACTTTGCCCCATCCCACTAGCTTACATGGGACGGCCAAAAACACCTCACCACCATAGGTGGCACAAACTTAACTTGTTTATAACAAGTGTAAGCTTTAGCTTACACTTTAAGCTAAGCCTTCCACCAAACTACACAAAACCAACACATGGTTTTCACTTAACCATTTCATCCATGCATTTCACTCTCAAAACTCTCTCAACTTCATCTATGTGCCGTCCCAACTCAAGCCACAAACACCATCTTTGAAATCTTCCAACTACAAACCACATGTTTACTAGTCCTATTAAGGTGTTTCCTTGAAACCTTGATCATTTGGTGGCCATATAACCAACTTTGGAGGTGATTTGCTTGTGTCCTAGGGCTGATTTTCCAACATATGATCTTGCTATTTGATGGTCTTGGAGATACTTGTTGTGTTCATCAAGTTCTTGCCTTCCTAAAACAAGAAATCCACTTGGATTGGTAAAGAAGATCATCCTCTACATTTTTCTCTTATTATTTTGTAAAGAACAAATGTATTTTCTTTCATTTTGTATATGTATATGATGTATATATGATGATAAAAATGTTGTGTGGGGATCAAGTGTTGATAAACATGCTTAAAAATGATGATAACCATAAGAAATGAAGCTAAAATCATGTCTAATTAGTTGGCTGTATAAAAACAGTAGGTAACTAAATGAAGAACTGATAAAAATGCATGGTTTGATCTATTTACAGTAAAGTAGATGATGTTATACACATGTGAGAGTTGGCCATGCAATGGAATTAAAATAATGAGTGAGATATGATCAAAACAAGTTAGGTGGTACAATCTGAATAAGCAGTTTTGTAGGGACTGTTAAGGCAACTTAAACTTAAAATGGGCAGTAGCTATAACTAAGTTATATTTAGCACATATCATGAAGAAGTTGTCATTTAAAAATGAGCTTCTAAGTCATTGTAGAACTCTAGATATGATAAAAATGGTGAATGTGAAGTTAAAAATCAGATTTTGGAAATAATGTTTATTATTATTATATAAGCACTCACTTTATAATTTATAAAATGTAAAGTATAAACCCACTAACTTATAAAACTTATTTATATAAATGTATAAAAGGTTAATTAAATGGGTAAAATATATAAATGATGGTAAAAGTAATATTTATAAGTAATAAAAACTATAAACTTGATTTTTACGACTTTTTCGGCTATCGCCGTGAAATTAACGTGTTTCATCAAATAAAACTTAGACGACCAAACCCGTCTAATGTAAAGTTTATAAAAGTTATATACTGATGTATAAGTAACTAAGACAAGTAAAAACCGATAAAACCCGAACTATAAGAATTACGGACAATTACGAGCTAACTAAACCTATTAGACTAATAATTGGACTTAATAAGATAAATACTTGTAAAAAGAATTATTTGGGCTTAACCCAATAGGGCCCAACATGAAAAGTATATATACTGATCATATAAGTATATAATAGGTAAAAACAAGTAAAAGAACTTATAAAAGACTTAATGAACTTAAAATAGGTAAAATCGGTAAAACTAGTAAACTAGTAAGACGATACTAAAACGTAAACGCTAAAATGAGTAAATGAGGATTTATAAACCCACTTGATCATCATCATATGTACAATAATCATATATATGTATATTGTTATTTTGATAAAAGTCATTGGACCGAGTCTAAGACCGATTATTATTTATATAGGTTTCCGTGACCGAAGCACGCCCGTAGCCGATAATCCGCCTTTCATTAACAACGTGAGTTCATAGCCTCGCACTCTTTTAAATGTTTTATAAAATGATTTGTAAACCCGCGAGGGAGATAACATGCTAGATTTTTATAAATAGAACACAAGTAGTCCCGATTGTATGCTTAAAGAGATGGACCCGAATGATGCTATGACCCTATATTCGAGACTAAAAGGATTATTAGTAGTTAGGTTATGTCACTTAAAGTCCCATTAGCATGAATTGTGAACTACCGGGTTTTGGTAGACGCTTATGCATTTGATAGTACTATTTGGGGACGATCACCCCAGTTCGCGCCTTGACGGTTGATCCCCGTCGTACCACATTGATTGGTAAGCGAATTTATGTATGAGAAGATTCCATAGCGTGATTTTTGTGACGACACGCTAACTTAGATGGGCAAATTGTTTATCGGGTTCGCGGCCCGCTGTTTACACAGTAAGGTAACAATGTCATGCGGCTAATAATAATCCTAATTCAGATACTATAATCTATACGACATGTATAATCTAAATAAACGATAACGACGCTATTACGATGAATATATTACCTATCATGGTAATATAGAGACTACGGTCTCATGGACGGTTTCAGATGTATGCTTGATATATATTGCCTGACTAGCAATATGTGGACTTACTTCCGATATTATACTTGTGTTCTGATTTTAAATGATTGTAAATGATTGTTTTATATAACGGTTTTCATTAAACTCTATGAATTCACTCGGCATTCGCTGATATGATTTTTGCATGTTTTTTATCTCAGGTGCTTGAAGGTAATCCGGATGGAGATCGACTCTGATGGCCCACACTAAATATTAAAAATGTTCATTCGATCTGTGTTTTGTAAACTTAATGACCTGTATAATTTGGGACCTGTTGTACACTTTTAAACCTTTTTATCGAATGAATGTTTGTTAAACCTTGTACAACCATTTTTATGTGTTGTCTATGATTGGAGTTATTGTGCTATCCCGTAACACTCTGAAAGACCCTTCCGCTGTACCGATACGAAAAATGAGAGTGTTACAGTTTGGTACCAGAGCTCTCGTTATAGAGAACAAAGGATTTTAAAAACCAAGGTTTTGAGCAAAACTTTTCAAAATCTTTTGACAATGAACATTTGAGAAAATATTTGAAAAATCTTTTGACTATAACGGTGCCAGAGATCTCCGGCGTTACCAACAAGCCTTATTGAGAAGATATATATTTTGATATATATAATATAATTTATATATATGTATATATCGTGATTTCATTATGTAATTGTTTAACTAGTATGTTATCCTAATACGAGATAAATATATATAAATGCAGATTGTCATGGCTGACCCTAATATTCCTGTAGAAAACCATGTTATTCCCGAACCTAATATAGAAGATGATCCTTATTTAGACTTAGTAGATTTTGATATTGATGACGAGGAGGAACCATTTGAGGATCCCGAGCCCGAGTTAGGACTAGGAGATCAGATTGCCCCTCAGGTTGACTTAGTAGAGAATGAGATTGAGAATGTGGGTAATGAGGACGTGGATATTGAGAATGTTGATATTGAGAATGAGAATGAGATTGGGTTAGATGAGTTAGAGGATGAGATTGACGACGAGGATGTCGAGGAGGATGTAGGTATAGATGTTGAGGTTGATGACGATGAGGAAGCTGAGCTTATATATCCGTATGATGTTCCAGAGGGCGAGCCTTTGCCCCCACCAGTTTGTTTGTCTGATTCTGAGGATGAGTTACCTAGGGATGAGATGTCTGAATCGTCTGAATCTGATTCTGAATCAGAGGAGGATGAGGATGACGATGCACCTGACGGTACCGATGGTATTGCTGCTCGTAGACGTGAGATAGGAGAGTCGTCTAGTGCTCGAGAGGCTACTCATATTGATGGTCTTGCACCATGGGCCTTGAGACGTGATCTAGATGCTTCCCGTGTTAAGAGTTGTGTGACAGAGGTTGGATTAGGTGTTGTTCAGACTCAGGTTGCTTATTTGGAGTCGAAGGCAAAGGTTGGCGAGAAAGAGCGGGAGTTGCTTAGTTTGGATTTGAGTGATGTAGAACGTGGTTTGAATGAGGCTTTTAGGAGGTTATCGGTATTGGAAAGTGGTGAGTATGCTGCTATGAAGAGAAAGGTGAATTCCTTGGAGATTCAGTTGAGTGTGGCTCGTGCGATGCGTGAGAAAGCCGAAAAGGAGTTGAATATATCCGTGGGTTGGAACAGTAGATTTTATGCCGACATGGTTGAAAGAGGAGTAATCCGTAAGCGCCCAGCTAAAGATGTGTCTAGTGATCGTCCGGCGAAGATCCAGAAGACGATGGATGATGGACCATCTGGCGGTTCTCAGTAGACCAGTCTGTGTTTAGTAGTGACCTTTAGATCTTTTGTGTTTGTAGCTTTGACTGAACCGACTTGTTAGTAATAGACTTGGCACGAATTTTGAGTGTTTATAGTGTTAGAACTTTGATATGGATGTACTAAGACAATACTTTTGTTTCAGATCGAATGAAATATGTATCTTGTCTTGCATTCCATATTGTGCCTTATTTGTATCTTGATTATGAATTCGATCCATATTATATGAATCCTTTGTTGGATGAATGCTTAATATTTTGAAATTGTGGAATTATAGAACTATGCCGCCCAAGAAGGCTGTGACTGAGGATGATGTACGTAGGATTATTACGGAGCAAGTTACCGCATCTATGACAGAATTTATGGCAAATGCTAGAAATGAAGCTGGCGGTAGTGGAGCTGGCGGTAGTGGAGCTGGCGGTAGTGGAGCTGGCGGTAGTGGAATTGGCGGTACTAATGTGAATGTGAATGCTAATAATGTGAATGCTAATGCTGGAGGAAATGTAGGAGGACTTGGAACGAATGCACCTGAAGTTGGTGGCTGTACTTATGTGACGTTCATGAAGTGTGAACCTCTACCTTTTAATGGAACTGAAGGTGCTGTAGGACTAAGCCAGTGGATCGAGAAGATTGAATCGGTGTTTAGGATTAGTAAGTGTAAGGAGGAAGATAAGGTGACTTTTGCTATGGCTACTCTTAAAGGTCGTGCGTTGACTTGGTGGAACGGGAGAATTGCTTTCATGGGTCTTGATGCTGCTAATGCTACTCCTTGGGCTGAAATCAAGAAGTGGATGACTTTGGAGTTTTGTCCTCGTAGTGTGATCATTAGGTTAGAACAGGAGTTGATTCATCTGAGAATGAAAGGTGTGGACATTGATAGTTACACGAACCGATTCCATGAGTTGGCCTTGCTATGTCCTCGATTGGTTGAACCCGAAGAGATCCGAATTGAGCAATATGTGAAAGGGTTGACCAAGAATATCCGGGGGGACGTGACATCATCGAAACCACTGACCATTGATGATGCTGTTCGAATGGCTTACCAACTCATTGGACAGATAATTCAGGATAAGGAAGATGAAGCCCGTGTAGGTGAGAAAAGAAAGGGAGACGGTGATCGTGTAGAAAGAGGTGATTATAGGAAGAATTTCAATCGCCGTCAGAACCAGAGAAAGGGGAATGCAAATGCTATTACCAACAATGCACCGCGCAACGATGATAGATGTCCTAAGTGTGGCAACAAGAGGCATCCTGGCGACTGCTGGAAGTGCCGAAATTGCGGAAAGCTTGGACACAAGGTTGAAAGGTGTAAGAAGGGAACGATTTGCTTCAACTGTAATGAATAAGGTCATAGGAAATCGGAATGCCCCAAGTTGAAAGCGATTGTACCTGGAAGAAACCCCCAGGGTGGTATCTACCAACTTGGAACAATTGAGGTGAAGAAAGAGGATCCGAATGTCGTTACCGGTACGTTTTTACTCAACAATCATTATGATGTTGCTTTATTCGATTCGGGTGCCGATAGGAGCTTTGTATCCACTAAATTTAGTGCCCTTATTGATATTGAACCTGTTGAGATAAGTACCAGTTACGAGGTGGAATTGGCTGATGGTAAATTAGTGAAAACTAATAAGCTATTAGAAGGATGCTCTCTAAATCTCTTGAACCATTCCTTTCCGATTGATTTGATGTTGATAGAATTAGGTAGTTTTGATATTATTATTGGTATGGATTGGTTGTCGTTGAATAATGCTACTATTTTATGTGGAGAGAAGAAGGTTAAGATTCCTCTTAGGAATAGAACGTTAGTAATTGATGGTAGTCGAGGTGAATCCCGTTTGAAAATCGTTTCATGTATTAAAGTCCAAAAGTACATCAGGAACGGTTGTGAGTTATTCTTAGCTCAAGTGACCGGGAATGAGTCTAGGGAGAAACGATTGGAAGATGTACCTATTATTTGTGAATTTACTGAGGTATTTCCTAAAGATTTACCCGGACTTCCACCGATAAGGCAAGTAGAGTTTCGAATCGATTTAATTCCTGGTGCTGCACCGGTGGCACGTGCGCCTTACCGATTAGCCCCTTCTGCATTAAAGGAGTTATCTGAGCAACTTAAGGAGTTGTCTGATAAAGGTTTTATTCGACCAAGCTCGTCGCCTTGGGGAGCTCCAGTCTTGTTCGTTAAGAAGAAGGATGGATCTTTTCGTATGTGCATTGATTATAGGGAACTGAATAAGTTGACAATTAAGAATCGATATCCTTTACCTAGGATTGATGATTTGTTTGATCAACTGCAAGGATCTAGTGTGTATTCTAAGATAGATTTGCGGTCAGGATATCACCAACTTCGCGTCCGTGAAGAAGATATTCCTATAACTGCATTTAGAACTCGTTATGGACACTATGAATTTCAAGTAATGCCATTTGGGTTAACTAACGCACCTGCGGTTTTCATGGATTTAATGAATCGAGTGTGCAAGCCCTACTTGGATAAATTTGTGATTGTGTTTATCGACGATATTCTAATCTATTCTAAGAATGAAGATGAGCATAGAGAACATTTGAGGATTGTTTTGAAGTTGTTGAAGGATGAAAGGTTGTATGCTAAGTTTTCGAAGTGTGATTTCTGGTTGGATTCTGTGCAATTTCTTGGTCATGTGATTAACAGAGATGGAATTCATGTTGATCCTGCAAAGGTTGAAGCTATTAAGAATTGGTCTGCACCGACAACGCCAACGGAAGTGCGACAGTTCTTAGGATTAGCTGGCTATTATAGGCGATTCATTAAAGAATTTTCTTTGATAGCTAAACCCTTGACTAAGCTTACTCAGAAGAATAAACCTTTCGTTTGGGGAAGTGATGAAGATGGAGCATTTCAGACATTGAAGCAAAAATTATGTAGTGCGCCAATCTTATCATTACCCAAAGGGAGTGAAGATTTTGTAGTGTATTGTGATGCATCTCTTAGAGGTTATGGAGCTGTCTTGATGCAGAGGGAGAAAGTGATAGCTTATGCTTCTAGGCAATTGAGGAAGAATGAGGAGAATTATACTACTCATGATCTTGAGTTAGGAGCTGTGGTCTTTGCTCTTAGGTTGTGGAGACATTATCTGTATGGCACCAAGTGTACGGTATTCACCGATCACAAAAGCCTACAGTATATTCTCGACCAGAAAGAGTTGAACATGAGGCAACGAAGATGGATAGAGTTGTTAAGTGACTATGATTGTGATATAAAGTATCACCCAGGAAAAGCCAATGTTGTTGCTGATGCGTTGAGTAGGAAAGATAGAGAGCCTATCAGGGTGCGTTCTCTAGTCTTGACCGTGCACAATAATTTGCCTGAGCAAATTAGAAATGCGCAAATAGAAGCTTGTAAGAAGGAGAATTTTGTTAATGAAGGGTTCCGAGGAGAAGGAGATCCTTTAGAGGTTAGAGCTGATGGAGTGAAATGTTTAAGAGGTCGTATGTGGATACCTAAGTTTAGAGGCTTAAGAGATTTGGTTATGTTAGAATCCCATAAATCTAAGTATTCCATTCATCCGGGATCTGATAAGATGTACCATGATTTGAAGAAGTTGTACTGGTGGCCGAATATGAAAGCTGACATAGCTATGTATGTTCTTCAATGCTTGACTTGTGCTAGAGTTAAAGCTGAACATCAAAAGCCATCAGGACTACTTCAACAACCAAAGATTCCTGAATGGAAGTGGGAGCGAATTACGATGGACTTTATCACCAAGCTTCCTAGAACATCATCTGGAAACAATTCGATTTGGGTTATTGTCGATAGACTGACCAAATCAGCACACTTCATTCCGGTTAAGGAGCAGTTCTCACTGGAGAAGCTGACTCGAATATACCTTGATAATGTTGTATGCAAGCATGGAGTGCCTGTATCGATCATTTCAGATCGAGATCCTAGATTCGCATCGAATTTTTGGAAATCTCTCCAAAGATCTTTGGGAACGAGTCTCGACATGAGCACTGCTTATCACCCCCAGACTGATGGGCAGAGTGAAAGGACGATACAAACACTTGAAGATATGTTGAGAGCTTGTGTGTTAGACTTTGGTAAGAATTAGGATAAACATTTGTCGTTAGCAGAGTTTTCGTATAACAATAGTTACCATTCTAGTATTAAGGCTGCACCGTTTGAAGCTTTGTATGGTAGGAAGTGTAGATCTCCTGTATGTTGGAGTGAAGTTGGGGATACCCAGCTCACGGGACCGGAATTGATCCGGGAGACTACGGAGATGATAGTTCAGATTAAGAAGAGGTTGTTGACTGTCCGTAGTAGACAGAAAAGTTACGCGGATGTGCGGCGGAAGCCAATGGAGTTTGAAGTGGGTGACCGAGTAATGTTGAAGGTATCGCCATAGAAAGGCGTTATAAGATTTGGAAAACGAGGAAAATTGAATCCCCGTTATATTGGACCCTTTAAGATTCTATCTAGAGTAGGTCCGGTGGCTTACAAACTAGAGTTACCCCCAGAACTTCATGGTGTTCACAACACATTCCATGTATCTAATCTGAAGAAATGTCTAGCAGTGAGTGATGAGAAAATTCCGTTAGGTAAGGTTCGAATAGATGGGAAGTTGCATTTTATCGAAGAGCCCGTAGAAGTTATGGACCGTGAGGTAAAGCAACAGAAACAAAGTCGGATACCTATTGTCAAGATCCGATGGAATTCAAAGCATGGACCGGAGTATACTTGGGAACGAGAGGATGAAATGTGGAAGAAATATCCGCACCTCTTCGATTTCAATAAGAAACGGACATCCAAATGAAATGGATCACGAGGACGTTGATCCCTTTTAGGAGGAAAAGCTGTGACAAATCTAACATTTTCAGGTAGTTAAATATTTTCTCGTATAATATTTTGAAACTTATTTTTATGTTGGTTGACGAACTCACAATTTACGGATTTAAATTTGGGCTTACGTGCAAAATTTGGCGTCTTTTACGACTAAACCGGAAACCTTAGGATTACGTATTTACGTTTTTGAACTCCGTTTTTGATGAGACAATTTTTATTGGATTCGTTTTGTGACGGTGATTCATAATTTATAAAAACGTTTTTCGTAAAACGACCCGAGGGCACGCAAATCGAGAAAACTAGAATCGAGAAATACCCGTAAACTAGTGAGATGGGACAAAACACTTTGCCCCATCCCACTAGCTTACATGGGACGGCCAAAAACACCTCACCACCATAGGTGGCACAAACTTAACTTGTTTATAACAAGTGTAAGCTTTAGCTTACACTTTAAGCTAAGCCTTCCACCAAACTACACAAAACCAACACATGGTTTTCACTTAACCATTTCATCCATGCATTTCACTCTCAAAACTCTCTCAACTTCATCTATGTGCCGTCCCAACTCAAGCCACAAACACCATCTTTGATCTCTTCCAACTACAAACCACATGTTTACTAGTCCTATTAAGGTGTTTCCTTGAAACCTTGATCATTTGGTGGCCATATAACCAACTTTGGAGGTGATTTGCTTGTGTCCTAGGGCTGATTTTCCAACATATGATCTTGCTATTTGATGGTCTTGGAGATACTTGTTGTGTTCATCAAGTTCTTGCCTTCCTAAAACAAGAAATCCACTTGGATTGGTAAAGAAGATCATCCTCTACATTTTTCTCTTATTATTTTGTAAAGAACAAATGTATTTTCTTTCATTTTGTATATGTATATGATGTATATATGATGATAAAAATGTTGTGTGGGGATCAAGTGTTGATAAACATGCTTAAAAATGATGATAACCATAAGAAATGAAGCTAAAATCATGTCTAATTAGTTGGCTGTATAAAAACAGTAGGTAACTAAATGAAGAACTGATAAAAATGCATGGTTTGATCTATTTACAGTAAAGTAGATGATGTTATACACATGTGAGAGTTGGCCATGCAATGGAATCAAAATAATGAGTGAGATATGATCAAAACAAGTTAGGTGGTACAATCTGAATAAGCAGTTTTGTAGGGACTGTTAAGGCAACTTAAACTTAAAATGGGCAGTAGCTATAACTAAGTTATATTTAGCACATATCATGAAGAAGTTGTCATTTAAAAATGAGCTTCTAAGTCATTGTAGAACTCTAGATATGATAAAAATGGTGAATGTGAAGTTAAAAATCAGATTTTGGAAATAATGTTTATTATTATTATATAAGCACTCACTTTATAATTTATAAAATGTAAAGTATAAACCCACTAACTTATAAAACTTATTTATATAAATGTATAAAAGGTTAATTAAATGGGTAAAATATATAAATGATGGTAAAAGTAATATTTATAAGTAATAAAAACTATAAACTTGATTTTTACGACTTTTTCGGCTATCGCCGTGAAATTAACGTGTTTCATCAAATAAAACTTAGACGACCAAACCCGTCTAATGTAAAGTTTATAAAAGTTATATACTGATGTATAAGTAACTAAGACAAGTAAAAACCGATAAAACCCGAACTATAAGAATTACGGACAATTACGAGCTAACTAAACCTATTAGACTAATAATTGGACTTAATAAGATAAATACTTGTAAAAAGAATTATTTGGGCTTAACCCAATAGGGCCCAACATGAAAAGTATATATACTGATCATATAAGTATATAATGGGTAAAAACAAGTAAAAGAACTTATAAAAGACTTAATGAACTTAAAATAGGTAAAATCGGTAAAACTAGTAAACTAGTAAGACGATACTAAAACGTAAACGCTAAAATGAGTAAATGAGGATTTATAAACCCACTTGATCATCATCATATGTACAATAACCATATATATGTATATTGTTATTTTGATAAAAGTCATTGGACCGAGTCTAAGACCGATTATTATTTATATAGGTTTCCGTGACCGAAGCACGCCCGTAGCCGATAATCCGCCTTTCATTAACAACGTGAGTTCATAGCCTCGCACTCTTTTAAATGTTTTATAAAATGATTTGTAAACCCGCGAGGGAGATAACATGCTAGATTTTTATAAATAGAACACAAGTAGTCCCGATTGTATGCTTAAAGAGATGGACCCGAATGATGCTATGACCCTATATTCGAGACTAAAAGGATTATTAGTAGTTAGGTTATGTCACTTAAAGTCCCATTAGCATGAATTGTGAACTACCGGGTTTTGGTAGACGCTTATGCATTTGATAGTACTATTTGGGGACGATCACCCCAGTTCGCGCCTTGACGGTTGATCTCCGTCGTACCACATTGATTGGTAAGCGAATTTATGTATGAGAAGATTCCATAGCGTGATTTTTGTGACGACACGCTAACTTAGATGGGCAAATTGTTTGTCGGGTTCGCGGCCCGCTGTTTACACAGTAAGGTAACAATGTCATGCGGCTAATAATAATCCTAATTCAGATACTATAATCTATACGACATGTATAATCTAAATAAACGATAACGACGCTATTACGACGAATATATTACCTATCATGGTAATATAGAGACTACGGTCTCATGGACGGTTTCAGATGTATGCTTGATATATATTGCCTGACTAGCAATATGTGGACTTACTTCCGATATTATACTTGTGTTCTGATTTTAAATGATTGTAAATGATTGTTTTATATAACGGTTTTCATTAAACTCTATGAATTCACTCGGCATTCGCTGATATGATTTTTGCATGTTTTCTATCTCAGGTGCTTGAAGGTAATCCGGATGGAGATCGACTCTGATGGCCCACACTAAATATTAAAAATGTTCATTCGATCTGTGTTTTGTAAACTTAATGACCTGTATAATTTGGGACCTGTTGTACACTTTTAAACCTTTTTATCGAATGAATGTTTGTTAAACCTTGTACAACCATTTTTATGTGTTGTCTATGATTGGAGTTATTGTGCTATCCCGTAACACTCTGAAAGACCCTTCCGCTGTACCGATACGAAAAATGAGAGTGTTACAATTCCACTTTGAGCTGTGATCAATTTGAGAAGATTCCGAGAATTAAATATTGAACCCCATACCAAATATCATGTATCAAATGGCGCCGCTGCCGGCTCTTCTCGTTAAGATTAACAACTTTTTGTGAGAACTTGGATTTTGGGATCCGTTCACCGTGAACGTTACTTTTTCATAAACATTTTCAAAAACCCTAAAAAATATAAAATTTTCAAAAATACAAAAAAAATTAAAAAACCATAAAAACCAAAAATATTTCTTGTTTGCCTAATGAGTTCTTTTGTAGGTGCATGCGTACACGATCAACGTCTTATCAAGAGCCCGAGCCTCTCGAAGACTTAGACATGGCCGGTGTACACAACAACAACAATAACCCACCTCAAAACAATAACAACAATAACAATCCACCTCTCAACAACGATAATAACAACAACAATGAGCCTCTACCGGACAATCGCCCTATGATTGAACTGTTACGAGCACATGTGGAGGGCAACAATGATCCAATTGTCATACCCACGATTGCAGCCAACAACTTTGAGCTCAAATCCGGCTTTATTCAGATGGTCTCTGCTCAACCATTCTTGGGGCGTACCATTGATGATCCACATGACCACATCAAAAGGTTCTTGCAACTCACAAATACGGTCAAATTCAATGGTGTTCCACAAGAGGTAATCCGTTTACAACTTTTTCCTTTCTCCTTAGAGGGACAAGCCCGGCATTGGCTTGCAAAGGAACCGCCACAAAGTATTCTTACGTGGACGGATTTGGAGACCAAATTCATAAACTACTTTTTCCCACCCTCTCGTACTACCGCTTTGCGAAATGAAATCATTAATTTTGAACAAAAGTACGATGAATCTTTTAGTGAATCTTGGGACCGTTTTAAAGATCTTTTAAGAAAGTGCCCACAACATGGTTTTACCAAAGTGCACCAAATTAACACTTTTTATAATGGTTTAAGCATGAATGACCAAGATTCACTAAACAGTGCCTCGGGGGGTAATATTTTGGTTAAGACTTCTAATGCTGCTTGGGATATCATTGAGAATAAGTCTCGTGTGCAAACCAAGAGTGTTCGGACCAATGCCGCTAGTGCTAGTACTAGTGACAACGACAAGCGACTTGACAAAATTACTACGCTTCTTGAATCACTTGCCGCCTAAACCGCTAGCAACACCAACAACATCAACGCTAAAAATGCTCAAGTCAATGCTGTCAGCCAACCATGTGAAATATGCGGTGGTCCTCACTCTTACACCACTTGTACCACCACCCAAGACTATCCTTCTGAGAATGTGAATGCAACATACGGTACCTATCCTCCGGCCGCTTATCAAGCTCGTCCTCAAGGTGACCGCAACTTGCTTAGCTACCGCTCAAACAACTTTCTTTCCCCGCATGGTTTTCCTCCTAACAACCCAAACCAACAACAAAACCTCAACCGCCCTCCTCAACAACAACCTCGTGCACCATACCAACCACCTCACAAACAACCATATCCACCTCAAAGAAACAACCAAGTTTACCAACAACCTGCTTATCAACCACCCGCCTACCATGCTCCGCCTCCCAACCAACCCACCGCATTACACCAAGATGTTGAAACCTACATGAGGACCAATGATGTGATCGTGTAAAATCTCCAACGGGAAGTGCTCAACTTGAAAGCAGACATGGTGAAACAAGGGAACGATCTGCGAGCTGATATGAGAAAAACTTTGGCTAGTCAAACGAATGACTTAAGGAACATGATGGCTGATTTCTTCCAAGGTAATCAACCCTCTTCTTCGGGTACTCTTCCGAGTAACACCGTTGAGAATCCAAGAGGGGAGATTAAAGCAATCACCACTCGCAGTGGCAAAGGTACCAAGGAAACCGAGCTTCCTATACCTCCACCGGTGATTGTGACTAAGGAAAACGAGTCACCTCCTCCTATTCCTCATCCTTCTACTTCCCAAATTTCTCCACCTCTTACTTCTACCCCTCCTCCACCCAAGGATGTGAGTGATCCTATTCTCCCAAATCCTTCCTCTTCTTCCGATATACCTTATCCCTCAGGGTTGAGGAAAGAGAAGCTCAAAAGCAAGGATGATATTCAGGTTTCGAACTTTCTCAAAATGTTTAAACAATTGAATTTCAACATCTCCTTCGCTGAGGCTCTCGCTCACATGCCCAAATATGCGAAAATGTTCAAAGATCTTCTTAGTGACAAGTAGAAGCTTCTTGATATTGCTAACACCCAACTTAATGAGAATTGCTCTACAGTGCTCTTAAGGAAATTGCCAACTAAGCTTGGTGATCCGGGTCGTTTCTTAATCCCTTGCAACTTCCCGGGAGTAGAGAATTGCATGGCCCTAGCCGATCTAGGTGCCAGTATTAATTTAATGCCTCTAAGCGTTTGGAAGCAATTATCTCTCCCTGAGCTAGTCCCCACCAAAATGACTTTGGAATTAGCTAACCGTACGGTTGCTTATCCAGTGGGGATAGCCGAAGACGTCTTTGTAGGAGTCGATAAATTCACTTTTCCTGCCGATTTCGTCGTCGTCGACTACGATATGGACCCTCGTGTGCCATTAATTGTTGGTCGTCCATTCTTGAGGACCGGTCGCACTCTCATCGACGTTGAAGTCGGTGAGCTTATCATGAGAGTGGGTGACGATAAAATTGTCTTCAACATGGGAAAGCTTTCTAAACAGCCTTATTCATACGAGAGTGTTAATTGTATTGGCGTTCTTGATGAGGCTTGTGAAGAACACTTCAAAGATGCTTGTAAAAGTATTCCTACCTCTCTTCCCACTGTTGAGACCGTTTCCTCTATTGATTCATCACTATCTCTATTTGGAGAAAGTGATTTCCTTTGGAAAGATTTGGAAGCCACCATGGGAGATGTGAACTTAAAACATGACGATTCTCCCACCAATTGGGATGAAGATCTTAGCCTCATTGAGAACCTTCTTAAAGAAGACAATATTTCTCCACCATCTCCCAAGGATATTGCTATCGATGAACTGACTTTGAATACACCTACCATCGAAAATCCTCCGGATTTAGAACTTAAGGAGTTGCCGCCCCATCTCGAGTATGTGTTCCTTGAAGATAAGAAGAAGTCGCCCGTCATCATTGCTAAGGACTTGAACGAAGAAGAGAAATCTCGCCTCATCGCCGTGCTTAAAGATCATAAGAAGGCAATTGTTTGGAAAATTTCCGATATCCGCGGAATTGATCCAAACTTTTGTACTCACAAGATTCTCATGGAAGATGACTTTAAACCCGCAATCCAGAGCCAAAGAAGGGTTAATCCTCGCTTTCACGACGTCATCAAACAAGAGGTTATCAAACTCCTTGATGCCGGCTTGATTTACCCTATCTCAGATTCGCCATGGGTAAGTCCCGTCTATTGTGTGCCCAAGAAGGGCGGAATAACCGTTGTTCCCAATGAACACAACGAGTTGATTCCCACTCGTCTCGTTACTGGGTGGAGAGTTTGTATCGACTATCGCAAACTCAATGATGCCACGAGAAAAGATCACTTTCCTCTTCCTTTCATGGATCAAACGCTCGAGCGTCTTGCGAGTAATGACTATTACTGCTTCTTAGACGGTTTCTCCGGGTATTTTCAAATTCCCATCAATCCCAAGGACCAAGAAAAGACCACATTCACTTGTCCCTGCGGAACATTTGCTTACAAACGTATGCCTTTCGGTTTATGCAATGCTCCTGGGACGTTCCAACGGTGTATGATGGCGATATTCCATGAAATGGTTGAAGAAACTATGGAAGTATTCATGGATGATTTCTCGGTTTATGACGATTCTTTCTCTGCTTGCCTCGCCAATTTAGAACGTATGCTTAAGCGATGTGAAGACACTCGCCTTGTTCTTAATTGGGAAAAATGCCATTTCATGGTAAAAGAGGGCATCGTGCTGGGACACAAGATCTCCAAAGTCGGTCTTGAAGTGGACCGTGCTAAAATCGATGTTATCGCTAAGTTGCCTCCACCTTCAACCGTGAAGGGTGTGAGAAGTTTCCTTGGTCATGCGGGCTTCTACCGTCGCTTTATCAAAGATTTTTCTAAAATCGCTCGCCCGATGACCCACCTCTTGGAAAAAGATACTCCTTTTATCTTTTCCAAAGAGTGTATCGAAGCCTTCAACCTTCTTAAGGATAAGCTAACTAAGGCACCGGTCTTGGTTACCCCTAATTGGGAGCTGCCTTTCGAGTTGATGTGCGATGCTAGCGACTTTGCTATTGGAGCGGTTTTGGGCCAAAGAGTGAAGAAACACTTCCAACCGATCCATTACGCTAGCAAGACAATGACGGGGCTCAATTGCATTACACGACAACCGAAAAAGAGCTTTTAGCTGTTGTCTATGCCTTTGAAAAGTTCTGCCCCTATCTTGTCCTTTCTACCACCATCGTGTATACCGATCATTCCGCGTTGAAGTACTTGTTAACTAAACAAGATTCCAAACCAAGACTTCTTCGCTGGGTTTTGCTACTTCAAGAATTTAAAATCGAAATTCGCGATAAGAAAGGAGCTGAAAACCTAGCCGCGGATCATCTCAGTAGACTTGAGGATCCTTATCAAGGGGATCATCCGAACAAAGAGATCAATGACTCTTTTCCCCTGGAGACCTTAATGTCTATCAACTCGACTTCTGATGAAACCCCGTGGTTTGCGGACATTGCAAACTACTTGGCGGGTGGAATTCTTGTTGACGGGTTAACATCCCAGCAAAAGAAAAAGTTCTTCAAAGACATTAAGACTTACTTTGGGATGACCCGTATCTATTCAAACAATGTGCCGATTTGATTATTCGCCGATGTGTTGATGGACCGACAGCTTTAGAAATCCTTGACGCTTGCCACAAAGGACCCACCGGTGGTCACTTTGGTCCCAACTACACTGCCAAAAAAGTGTTTGACTCGGGATTTTATTGGCCCACAATCTATCGTGACGCTCACGAGATGGTTAAACATTGTGATGCTTGCCAAAAACAAGGCAAGATCACACATAAAGACGAGATGCCTCAGAATTTCATTCAAGAATGTGAAATCTTTAATGTTTGGGGTATCGACTTTATAGGGCCATTCCCTTCATCAAAAGGAAACAAATACATCCTTGTCGCCGTTGACTACATTTCTAAATGGGTTGAAGCCAAAGCTTTACCCACTAATGACGCAAGGGTGGTTTGTAACTTTTTGAAGTCGCTATTCGCTAGATTCGATGTGCCTCGTGCCATTATTAGTGATCGCGGGACTCATTTTTGCAATGATCAATTTGCTAGAGTCATGGCTAAGTATGGTGTAAATCATCGTCTTTCCACCGCATACCACCACAAACTAATGGCCAGGCTGAAATCTCTAACCGAGGATTAAAGCGAATTCTTGAAAGAACCGTGGGAGAGCATCGTACCCCATGGGCTGATAAACTTGATGATGCTTTGTGGGCTTTTCGTACCGCTTACAAGACTCTGATTGGTTGTACACCATATCGTCTCGTATATGGGAAAGTATGCCACCTCCCCATTGAGTTGGAGCACAAGGCTTACTGGGCCTTGAAGTGGGCTAATTTCGATATCAACAAAGTCGGTGACCTACGCAAGATCCAACTCAATGAGCTCAATGAACTCCGTAATGAGGCTTATGAAAATTCTTTGATCTATAAGGAAAATACTAAGCTCATTCACGACTCTAAGATTAAAAACCGAGATTTCCAAGTTGGAGACAAAGTTTTACTCTTTAACTCTCGGTTGAAAATCTTTTCGGGCAAGCTGAAATCTCGTTGGTCCGGCCCATTCACCATTGCCCAAATTTTTCCATATGGTACTCTCGAGCTCGCTCAACCTAATGGACCTAATTTTAAGGTGAATGGCCAACGAGTGAAGTTGTACTTTGGTGAGGACATCTCTCATGAGATGATTCCATCCCTCACCACGTTTCCCATGAACTAATTTTGGGTCGAGTCAGGCTCGTGACTCGGTTATCAAAAACAAGCGCTCCTCGGAAGGCAGCCCGAGTATCTATCCTTTTCCGTTTAACCTCCTAAGTGTAGGGGGCCTCTATAGGTTGCTTGTGTTTGTGTCGTGATGTGATTACAGGGATGAATGCACTCTTGGAATATCTGACAAACCGTGCTCCCGTGTTATCCAAAATCCGGTTCTATCTCTCAACTATCGTGATTCAATTTTCTTCATACTCTCATTTGAAATTGATCACTTTAGTCGTCTCTTCCTTAACTTGATTTAACCAACGTGCACAATGTCATAAGTGTAGGGGAGACTTTTCCCACATGCTTAAACATTGAGGACAATGTTTATCTTAAGTGTAGGGGGGACTTCTATCGAAGTTTTAAGTGGACTTTTCTATGAAAATGCCTTCATTTAACCGGAAAATCATCTTTTTCAACATTTTTTAAATTTTTTATTAACTTTGGCCATTTAGTCGTAATTTTTAAATTTTTTTTATCGTTGCTTTCATATGTATATATCCCGCAATAAAGTCAAAAATATTAATAAGTGGTGTAGCTAGTTTTGAAATCTTTGACATATTAGGCCCGTTGCGTTTATTTTGACTCAACCCGAATAGACTTATCCAAGTTTATTCTAGCTAGTATCCTTAACCATGTAGACCTTAATTGGTTTATTAGGCTAAGCATCCACGAGTCTCATTACTTGAGATTTTAAATTATGGAGAACGAGAAATGATAGAGTCAATTATAAGTCGGTATTCTTGCACAAGCTCACTTGGTGTAATTATTTGCCTATTCTCCCATCACTTGCTAATAATTTATCTGCAATAAGTAAGGTCGTACGATTTGAAAAGTTACTTAGCTTCTAGCCCATGATCGTTTAAAAGTTGCTCGGTAATGATAAGAGTTCATAGCCAAGGCATAACTTATGAAGCGGGGCGCGAAGATTGGCGAGTCCGAAAAGGCCCTAACAAGGCATGAGGATTCAATCTTATTGCTAAAGATCCAAGGTGATGTGAAAAGCATTATTCCCAAAATCAATATGAAGGATCAAGACTCACGACGAAAAGCAATCAACTCCCATAAAGATCATGGAGAAGTCTATCCGAAAAGACCCTAACAAGGTATGAGGATAAATAGATCCAAGTCCGAAAAGGAGGCGGATAGTTGTATCTCAAAATCCCAATTAGAGATTGAAGAAATAATCATGAAGTCGTGGTCAACAAAGTTGGAGTACCCCTCAAAAGTCTCCAAGTGAAGAAACTCTATTAACGATGAGAAGACCATTATCTCAAGCACGTCTCTCAAGATATGAAGTATGAAGTACATGCCAAATATCGGCCCGAGAGAGGTCTCAAATCGTGAACCGAGTTATGCCAATATATGAACTTTTTGATATCCCGAGAAGCAGTTTTAAGAGATTTTGTCCTTTAGCTAACTATTGATCAAATCTTCCTACTTTGCTTTCATCCTAAATAAATTATCGAAATAAGTCCAAAAATGCATCTTCATGATCATTCTAAGACAAAAATAAAATATAAGAGATACACCTAGTAATAAGGGAGTTTAAGCATATAATTAAGCCATGTGTGGATGTAACACCCCATTTTGATAATGGAATGTCACGCGTAATTATGGCGTGTCATCAAAGCATACAAGGATAAATGTATAAAACATTACATGACCATAGGGATAACCGGAATCAAACATCGGTTCCCAAACATAAGCAAAACATAATAAAGCAAAAGAAATGAACGAAAGACTAAACAAGCATAAGTATATGAAGGCAAAAAGGAAAAGAAGTCTCTAGCAGCTTCCATCCTATGCACGTCCTCCAAATGCTCGAGTCTTCCCTAGGGTACCTGCCGTTTTGGGACATGGAAAGGAAAGTAACGGCTGAGCAAAACGCTCAGTGCACGGATATAGACATAGTATAAGTGACTAAAACATAATAGAGACTTAATAGCAGCGGAAATGTATAAGTCCTGAAAACCTGGAACATGTTCATAAAACTCGTTTTATAGTTTGAAAAGCCTTATGTTTATCTTATGAAAACTGTTTAACATATTTTACCATTAGCCAATATAGGTCATGAAAATCCACCGTGTATGAATACTTGGAGGGGTGACCTCATCATGCAAATTAGAAGGGCTGCCTCTAATTTAATATACTGGTTTTTGGGTAGGAGGGATCAGCTCCTTGTGAAGGATGCAAGGCACACACCACATTCACCATGTAATCCTGAATAAAAACGTGTAACTAGGATGCACCCATACGCCCCACATGATAAATATAAATAAATGGCCAAAAGCTGAAGGGACGCCACGAGCAATCACTCCGCCGTGGTGAAGTCATAACATCAGTGCCTCTAATGTTATGGTTATGGTACCTCCATAACTAGGTGAAACTGGTCATGCATGTATATGGCTATAAGTAATCTTAATTAAACATAAGCAATCAAACTCATAACTTATACTACGGGAAAACAGTTGGCTGCATACGGGGAATCCTAAATAAGGAAAGAATGTCCATACTGAAAGGACGGGAAACCGTACCTTATGTCCAGTGAACGAAGAAGACGAACTGAGAGGAATCCTACTTCCGTATCACTAGTGCTACATAAATACATACATGAATAAGTATCTGCTTACTAGATACGTAGCTGGTTTTATGTCATGTCTTAGCTTATTTTATATGTTCTTATCATGTTTTACTGTTTTAAAGCCTTAAACTGTGTTTAGCTTATATTATGTTTACTCTGATTAAGTATTTCTAGTATTTCATGTATTATTATACTTACTGTGTAATAATAAGTAACTTTCCAAAAATAGCAGGTTTCCTAAAATAGAAAGTTTCCAAAAATAGAAAGTTACAAAAATAGAAAGTTTCCAAAAATAGAAAGTTTCCAAAAATAGAAAGTTTCCAAAAATAGAAAGTTTCCAAAAATAGAAAGTTTCCAAAAATAGAAAGTTTTCAAAAATAGAAAGTTTCCAAAAATAGAATTACTGCTTAAAATAGATAAGTTTCTAAAAATAGAAAGTTTCCATAAATAGATCAGCTGCCTTAATTAAATAAGTTTCCATAAATAGATTAGCTGCCTGAAATAAATAAGTTTCTAAAAATAGAAGGTTTCTATAAATAGATTAGCTGCCTTATTTAATTAAGTTTCTAAAAATAGAAAGTTTCCATAATTAGAAATAAGCTGGTTAAATAAGCTGAATATATAAGCCTAAGTGTTTTCATGATTATTTTCTAAGTCATATGATATAATGTATAGTTTAGTAATTATTTCATGTAATTTAATTAAACTATAGGTTATAATATTTAATTAAAGTATAACATGTTTTTAATTAAATAAGTTAAATACTTAGGTTAAAATATGTATTATTATATATTAATAATATAACCTAAGTCATGTTAATTAATTAATTATATCCATGGTTTTAAAATAATTAATTAATTATAAGTCTTAAATATATAAATACTTAGGTTAAAATAAATTCATGATTATTAATAATTAAATAACCTAAGTCATGTTATTAAATTAATCACATCATTTTATTAATTTAATTTTTAACATAAGTTCATAACATAAAAAAAACTAACATATACCATGAACCGGATCTAGGCTAAAAACATGAACCGGACATGAAATCGACACCGTACCCCGAACCAACTCGGGGTACCCCGTGTTTACCTTGCTGCCGTAGGACCCACACGCACCAACCAAGACCATATGGTCTTGGTGGTGGTCGGCTTGGCAAACCGAAACCCATTCGGGTTTGGTTGCAGCCTGCGGCCAAAACAAACACCCCTTAAAAACAACCCTTTGATTTAATTAATCACCAAAACATGTTAGATCTATGATTAATTATTATGTTTTTATAAAAACATCACATGTTCATAATTAATAAAAAGATTAAATTAAAAGAAAAGGTTTAAAAAAGGTTTTACCGAATTCGTGGATCAAGAGAACGAAGAACAAACACGATCAATCACCAATTCTTCAAGATCAAAGATCAACAAACACTCCCTTTTTGTGTTTTGAAGGTGGCGGCACAAAGGAGAAGGAGAGGAGGGTTTTTAGGTTTTTGCTAAAAATCTTCTGTAAGTTGTAAATGAGTAGTGAAAATCCCTTAAACCCCTTTTAGTAAAATTTGATGGGCTAAGCCCATCCTCCCTTCCTATTTCGTTGTAATGGGGCCCACAAGGGGTAACCCGAATGTTTTTCCGTGTCTAAAATATTGGTGTGTTCTCGTGTTCGTGTTTTACGTGTTTTAATTAGTTATCGATCGTGACTTAATATATTTATTCGTGTTCGTAATAAATATATATACGTAATTAATATTAGCCCGTGATTTAATTACGTTCATGATTTCATGACCGCATGTTCGTGATTAATTATTGTTTAAATAATTATTGCGTGTTCGTGCGTAATAAATACTTATCGTGTTCTAACACGTACGTAATACGTAAAATCCTAACACGTAAACATAATCGTACTATAAAAGGAAAGTTTTAATATAGTACGTACGATCTTAAAGGTACTATTCATGGTAAAAGCATGCGGGTTTTACAACTCTTCCCCCCTAAAAAGAATAATTCGTCCCCGAATTATAGATAATGTAACTGAAAGAGAAACATACCCGAATCAAACTGAGAGGGTATGTAAGATTAATGAACGTACAGGTGACATGGTAGAAGGAACGTGGAACGTGACATGTCTTGAAAGGACATGGAACGTGACGTGACTGAAAGGGCATATCTAATTGATAAGAGAAAAACGGATAAGAAGTTCGGATGAACTTGTCCGTTTCCAAGTGGCCTCCCTCTTGGAACGGTTCCTCCACAAGATCTTGACGCGAATGATAAATATTGGTCCTCCTGACCTTGACTTGAAATACGAAGAAGTTCTTGGTTATCAACGGAAGGTAGATCCCTTAAATTCGATCGAGGAAAATAAGAGTTAACGTGCTAGGGTAACTGAAACGTTACGATGCAAGACAATCTGACTTAAGTGTTAACTAGAAACGATGCGCGAGACATAAAGAAACGTAGTACGTGAAAATTTTTGAACGTGATACGTGAAAATTTTTGAACGTGCTACGTGGAGATATGGCGAGTGTAGTATGAGTAAACATATCGTGATCCATGATACGTGTAACATATCTTGATCATGATATGAGGAACGTGGAATGAACATGATATGTGAAACATATCGTGAACATGGAATATAATGGCGGTATCACCAAACGCTACAAGGTGAGACGTGGAATATGACGTGAAACGTCTATCTGATGATGGAGAGTTATACTAAACTTGGGTCTGGTCTCTCAAGTTCTTGCAAAACTTCCCAGAACGAAATGAACGTAAAATCGTAAGCCGAGATGCCATCATGAACGTGAATAGTGTCATGAACGCGAGTGCGAAAGCAAGTCGTGAAATTTGAACAAGGATGTGAAGTAAATTAGGAGCACAATTATGAATATTTGTCTGACCCGATAACTGAGGGATTGCCAAGTGATCGGATGAGCCTTGGCTGGAACATGTCCGATCAATCTGTTGGTTCTGAAATCCTTGCTGATGTAAGGATTCTGCAGACTTGATCAAATTATTTGTAATAACTCATATAGCATCATGCTTCTTCTGAGTTTGCGTTAATCTGGTAACCAAAATCCGTAGAGATCTTGTCCCATTTCAATTTACCATTTCAGATGATGAAAACATCCCAGTCTGTTGGTGTCCTATCTTAGCCTGTTTGAATGACAGGTATGAAGATATGAACGTAACTGTATCTTGCTTCATCGAACCTGATACATAGGAGTTTACGAAACTCTGAGTCTCTGAATCTAGACTTCTCCTAGCGTAGGATTTTCTAGAACACCTAATGTAGTGAAGGGTTCTCTCCTTTACGCATAAGCTGATCATGGTAAGATTAACCGTAGAAACCCATGTGATTCAGCGTGTCACTGGAATCAAACAGAATTGATATTGGAAAAAAAAATTTCCAGGGTAAAATTTCACTTGTCATAGAATTTGCAACATAGTGCAGATAGGGTCTTCCTTTTCTTCTCTAGGCTTAGAGGAAATCAGGTTATCCTCAATGAAAACGCTGATGAATTTGCTTATGAGTTCATGTAAACTCATTCTTATTGTTCTGTTGGAGCATTGATGAGACTAATTCAAAATCATAAATCTAGCATGACCGAGTCGTGTACGAAAAGCAGTCATGGACATGTCCTGCTGTTTCATTCGTCACTGTTGGCAGCATGATCATGAGTTCGATCTTAGAAAAGTGATTAACACCATACGGTTGATTGGACATGTTGTCAATATGTGGAGGAGAATAACGGTCATGAATGGTGATTTGTTTACGCCGACGGTAGTCGACACATAATCTCATGGTACCGTCCTTCTCCTTGTAAGTTCTTCTGGAATGTATGGGAAGATTTTGGAATAATCAACTGGCTATGCGTAAAAGACTTAAGTGGTCGTGTCTTACTGACAGCTAGAAAATTTTAGCGACCATGGCTAACAACGCACATGCTTGTAAGCATAGATAACTTGTACAGATTTTCTCGAGGGAAAATCAAGCTGAATGTATTCAGGAGCCTGAACATTATTGTACATAATTATGAATCGTAGCATGGTGTGCTGTTCATAGTCCATAATTAGGATAAAATTCATCTCGTGTCTGTCCGAGGAAATGCGTTAGCAGCTTGGATCTCATCATTAAGCTGAAGGAAAACCTTCGTATACGTGAGAATACGAAAGGCGTCCTTCATGGTTATGAATATATGAACCATGGTGAAAGAAATGAAAGTGACATCGGCAACGTGACAATTCTCACTGATGCGCTGATAATGGTATAGAAATTCTTGTGGCCTGATTAATACATGGCACAACAAAATGGATATACCCTTGGAGGGTACCCTGAATTTCTTAGAAATGTTCCATAGTTGGACGTGAGTCATGTGTCTTGACTCATTTCTTGGAACTATAAGCATGACATATGTCTTGACTGGTGTCTTGACATGTGTCTTCAGAAAGTATACGTGAGACATGTGTCTTGACTGATGTCTTGACATGTGTCTTCAGAAAGTATACGTGAGACATGTGTCTTGACTGATGTCTTAACATGTGTCTCGAGACGTAATTCAATAGAACTAAAATATTAGGTTATTATGCCAGACTTGGCGGATCGGTTGGACTACTGATCCTTGTATTTCTGACCACGTCCGTGGCCAGAGTTTCGGTTGCGATTTCTAGGATAGTTGTTGTCATAGTAGTGGTTACTATCGTCCTGTCTGTCAGTTCCATGATGGTCATTCTCATGACCGTGATTCATGTAACTATTCAGCTGAGTGGCCGGCTGGTACCGGTTTGCACTCATATGGCTGAAATGACAACCAAATGACGTGTGACATGTAACTAAGAATTAGGGACAATGATTGTTGGGAATCGTCTGATGGTGAAGCATCTTCTCGTCCAATTGCTTTGCTCCGACGCCTTTGTCTTCGTCTTGTAGGATCTCCAGGTTGTGAACAGCATTCGCATCTCGTAGCGTCTCCGAACGTCAGCAGCATCAACCTTTAGTAACATCTCTAAGTTATGAGCGGCATCAACAATCTTGTAGAATATCAGCAATTGAAAATACGCCTGAGATGATTTAGAATCAACTAGCGAATACTCGTGAAGTATTGCAAGTGAAATACACATGGATTAAGGTACGTGTAATACACATGAAATACGGTACGTGGAGTACACGTGGAATGCACATGAAATGATCGGTATGGGGTCGATCATTTATCATGATTTAAGGAAAGTATATCGGTTAAACGGTTAGGAAAACCATCATCATAACCTAGCAATGCCAGTATATACCTCATTCTGGTTGCATAGAGAAACGCTAAAGTGTGGTTACAAAAATAAAATTCAACGATGATTTGCCTGACAGCATGATCAATGAAAACCAACCATGACTATCATGAACGCAGAATTCAATGAAATCCAACAATGTCTTGCGTGAAAGCATAAATAACAAAAGAGGCGTAAGACGTAATCAACATGAAGACGAAATTATCATGAAAGAACATAAAACGATCTATCATAAAGGAGTGTATAACATAATCAGCATGAAACCGAAGTTAACCATGACAGTATGAAAACATACTTGACATAAAAACATAGTAACTTATTAGGGGACATAAAAAAAAAAAATTATGCCAATAAATCATGAGAAAAATTTTATGCATGAAAAACAATGCATGAATGTGTAATGTAGTTTATAAAAACCTTTATATGTGCGAGGGAACGCCTATGGGTCGGTTCCAAAACAAAAGACATGGCGAGGGGACGCCTATGGATCGGTCCCAAAGTTAAAAGTTTCGATAAAAGCACATGCGACTAAATAGGGCCAGTCCTGTACCAACCATTACTTAGTCATAATCCCTGCAACAATGATACATGAAACATAAATAAATGTAACTCATCTGTTAAAACTTATCAGAAAAAAATTTTATGTGACTAATTATGAACTATTGAGGTGCAGTCCACATAGTCACAGTTCACGAGGAACGTCATGCATGAAATAATGACACGTAACTAAATATGAATGACGGTTGTCCATCCATATTAGTACAAGGCATAACATTCTTCCATATCTTGGATACCACACGGAATTAAAAATTTATCGGGATCACCAACTTTTTGAGGTATGCGGTTAAGATAAACCGATGAACAACTAGACAATTTTTGCAATTTTTCCTTATCATTCAACATACTCTTAAAGTTGGCGGCAAATCGAGGCATCATAATTAAAGCGTCAGCAAAACTTATGTTAAAATGCAAATCACGAAACATCTTAATAAAAAGCTCAAATTGATAATTGTTACGTTCTTGCAATTTTTTCTTATGACGTCTCCATGAGTAAGGTAAGGGTGGTGTTGGGTGGGGCATAGGCATAGCCTTTGGAATCTCGGGTTTCAAGCTTGGTAAAGGGTCGACCGTAGGTGTGGTTTGGGCGGTACTTCGTGGGATTAAGATTTACTCCTTTTCGACCACCACCTCGGGTTCTTCCTCAATTTCCTCATCCGTAGGAGTAATTGGTTGAGGATTAGGCTCCTTAAAGGTCATACCACTACGTGTGGTAATCAATTTCATCTCTCCCTTCGGGTTTGACACGGTGTTGCTAGGAAGACTACCCGAAGTAGAGGCTTTGGTCATCATAATAGCATCCAAAAGTCTATTTTCCGTTTTTTGACGTTCTTGCCTATCTTGCTCTTGCTCTTTTTCGTCCTTTTGATTTTGCTCCCACCTAAGCAAAGTTTATTCAATCTTATGTTGGCCTTTTTCCATTTTTTGTTGGTTTTGTTGGAGCCTAACCACATTTCCTTCCATCTTGTTACTATGAGTTTCGAACTTAGTCCTTAAGTTTATCACATCATTTTCCATGTTTGTGTACCTATCGTCATTAGCATTAAAGTAGTTCAAAATCTCATTTGGAATATCTTTTGAAAATGCATTTGAAAGCCCTTGATTGACATTTTGAAAATCACGATTTTGGTTTTGATTTTGCAATTGACCACTAGTCCCTTGATTCCCATTGTTGTAATTGTTACCCTTATAGTTGTTCCTTTGGTTTCCTTGGTAACCACCTTGATTGTTGCGATAATTGTTAGCATTTTGATTTGGTGTAAAACCCGATGAAGTCGATTGATTAGTGTGGGTAACTTGACCGTTTTGGTTATAAGTTCCCATGGCCGCGTAGGCGCTCGAAGTGTTACCACCGGCGGTAATACACTCGGAGAAATCATAAGCTCCACCACAATAAACACAAGAAACCTCAACCGCTTTAGCCGTAGCGGGAGTGGGTTGTTCACCAACTTTAAACTCTATTAATAATCCCTTAAGCTTATCAAAAATCTTGTTTTCCAAATTAGCCTCTATTTGGCAAGCATCAATGGTATTTGACAATGAAGGCGAAGACGAAGCCTTGTTAACACTCGGTGTCCTACGAGGGCTATAAACCTTAGACCTATTTTCAATGATCAACAATGCTTCCTCGACCGTTTTACACAAAAAATTACCACCCACGGCGGCATTAAGATAATCTCGTTCATGATCGTTCAAGCCATTGTAAAACGTGTCGATTTGATGTATGTCGGAAAAACCGTGATGAGGACATTCATGCAACATTTCCTTAAACCTATTCCAATCCGTTGAAAAACTCTCATTATATTATTGTGAAAACTTTGAAATCTTGTTTTTCAAATGAGTAGTCTTAGAGGGCGGGAAAAATTGGTTCACGGACTTTGAAATGAGATCTGATAGGTGTGAAAACACCCATCCTTTTACCACTTATTTCTTGCTAAAACAAGACCAAAACGCGTATTTAATATCATTTGTTTGGAATTATGCGTGGTTTTTGTGTTTATTGTGTTTTCAGAGTCAACCGGATGAATATTGAAGAAAACATGGGATTGCATGGGATTTATCAAAGAAAAAGACTCAAGACGAAGTCTATTGTCCAAGAGATGCAAAAGATTTGAAGTCAATGGGCCTATTTGAGAATTTATCGAAGAAAAGGACCAAAGATGGAAGATTTACATATGTCGAAGAAACTCAAGTCTATTAAGCGAAGAAATTAAAAGACAAGTTGAATTTAATCGTCGACAAATCCCGAATCAGAATCGAAAACGTCAACTTTTCTGAAAAGACGAGAAGACAAGAAGAGAGGAAGAAAGCCCACTTCACCAACCAACCACTAGCCTACCCTCACACATCTGGGGCTAGTTTTTCATTTTCCCAGTTTCTTCTTTTCTTTCGTAGGAAGCCAACACCACTAAGGTGTTGGTGATTTTTCATTTTGTTGAATCCTTCATCTTGTAAGCTTTTAATCTTTCCCTTTGTTTGTTTAAACCTTAATCATTTAATACAATCCTTCCATTAATCTTGTTCATCTTCATCTTTTTGGTTTAAAGCTTAAAGTTCTTATTTGGTTGATTTGATCTTCAAAAGTTATTGGGTTTTGTGTTTTTATTGTTGGAATCTTATGGTTAATAGATGATTATTGGTTAGCTTGGTTTAAACCTTTTGGTTTATTTGGTTTGATTTTGTAAAAAATCGTGTTCCCCTGTTTTCTTGCTGTTTCTGTTCTTCATTTCCCCAGATATTCCGAACCAGCCGTTTATTCAGTATAAGCATTGTTCATTTTTTATTCCGAATATAGTTTTTCCATCCGGAATATTTATTATTCCGGATAGCCCATTTATTCCGAGTAGCCCAGTCATTCCGAGTAGAACTTTATTCCGCATGACCTTTATTCCGGATAGCACCTTATTCCGAATAACACCTTATTCCGGATAGCTTAATTATTCCGAGTAGCAGCATTTATTCCGAGTAGCATTAATTCCGAATAACACCTTATTCCGGATAACTTAATTATTCCGAGTAGCAGACTTATTCCGAGTAGCATTGTATTCCGAGTAGAACCATTATTCCGAATAGCCTTTTATTCCGCATGACCTTTATTCTGAATAGAGCATTTCTTCAGTTATTCCACATCAACATTATTCCGCATCAAGCAAGTTTTCAGTGAGGTTATTTTACTGTTTAATCGTTTAATTGTTTAATTTAAATTCAAGTTTGATTTTATTAACTGTTTTTGGTTTTAATCTTTATTTACTTCATTTATTTACCTTTTTAGTAGAATAGAAAACCAAACCCCCTATTTGTCACCAAGAATAATCATTCCACTTTGAGCTGTGATCAATTCGAGAAGATTCCGAGAATTAAATACTGAACCCCATACCAAATATCATGTATCAAGATCCTTCTACGTCAATATAGAATTGGGTGGCTCTTTCTCTAACCAAATTTTAGCGGGCCCAGCTAAGGAATACGGAAAAAACATCATCTTAATCACGTCATTCGAGACGTCCTTAAATTTGCAAGTCGACGTAAGACGATTGAAATGGCGAATGTGGCTATGAGGGTTGTCCTTTCGTCACCACGAAACTTGTTGTTTTGGATCATGGACAATAAACCCGTCTTAACCTCAAAATTCTCCGCAAGGATAGCGGGAATCACAAACGCTTCTCCATAACTCTCGGTGGCTGCTTGAAGAAACTCCATCATAGTACGATTAGCCATGGAAGCTTCTGGTTATACGATGGGTTCGTCAATGGGAGATTATTCACTAGAAGGGGTTGGTGTTCCTTCCTGTCGGTTTCAACGTTTACGTGCACGTTTTGCTTGGTTACGAGTTTGCATAAACGACACGTACAACGTGAGGATGAGCAAAGAAGATTATTTTTGGTGTTTTTACTTTTTCCAATTTTTTTGTGCTTTTGATTTTTTTTACTTTTTTGGATTTTTCTTGTGAATTACGTAGACACAAATCTACATATCTCTCCTCGAATCGATTTCTCGATTAAAGAAGCCTCAAGGAATGAAAACGATCACGTTGAGTGAATGCCTTCGATGACATTAGAACGTTGGTGGAACACCAAAACGTTCAAGAGGATTTAATCTTTGAAACCAAGCAAATATATATGATACATAGATAATACTTTGGTGGAAACCCTCTATTAGCCCTTTTTCTCTTAACATGCACAAGAAAGCGGGGGAACGAGGCGGCACGAAACTCTTAAGAGCCTTTATCCCTTAGGTCGTGAAATACAACCGCCTTATACCCACCTTATAGTTTGTGTTAATTAAAATCAAGCTTCCCGAAAGTAATTCTCTATTTTGCCTTTTTCTTTTGCTTTAGATTCAAATACGATAATTGAGTGATGAAATCCTAATTAAGGTTGCGTTTTCACGCTTTTGGAGATATTGTGGATTTATTGTGATACGTATACACTATAGTAATAATATTCACAAAAACAACGAAAACCAATAATACGTATGATTGGAGTGCTAATCACACAAATACTAATTATGGATAATATCAAAAACAAAAATTTTCAAACTTAACACAACACGCCTCCCCGGCAGCGGCGCCAAAATGATAGTAGTATTCTTACACTTGTTTAGGAAAACAAAGCGTAAATGAAGCGGTAAGCACTAAGCGTACGTTTAGGAAAACGTAAAACACTTATGACCCTTTTGTGAGTTCGTTCACGAGGAGGATTAATGTGTGTGTTAAACTTGATTATATTTGAGATTAATATTGATGAGACAAAGGAAAAATGAAATGTTGATCCCAAACTTAGATCAATTTAGCTTTATGTATACGAGATTAGATCAAGTAATACACTTAGAGAAACCTTTGTATATGTATATGATAATCTAAGTGTTATGTGGAATTAACACTTAAACAAGAACACACAAGATGTAAACAAACTTTCACTTTGATTAATGATATCAAACTTGCTTACAATGAAAGTAGTTTACGTATGAAAACTTATATTGAACAATAACCTAAAGGTCTTCTTTTATAGACATAAGAAGCCTTGTACAATAATCTACGTATCAACTATTCTAGGTAAAGATAAATATAGAAAATACATTGTTGTTCCTATCTTTACTAGAAGTTATCTAGAATACAATAAACGCGTAGAGTATATCCTTCCATCAGTGCTTGTCTTCAATGTATCAACGCTTGAATTTGTCTTGTCAACGTTTGATTTGTCAGCGTTTGTTTTACTCCTGTCAACGCTTGTTTTACTCTTGTCAGTGCTCAAGTAGACTGGCTATAATTTATTCCCAAGAATCCTCCCCTAAACTTGATATCTACTCTAGTGATCAAGTTTCTGAATAAACATTAAGGACTAGGAGGAATCTTACAAACCTTCTCATATTGGTAATAAATAAATCTGATCAAGTCTTTGGCCACGTCACTTGAATAATCAATTTCCAGCTGAGTGTTCTTCATCTTCTCCAAGACTTCCTTGGACATGAAATACTGACCATCCACAAGTAGATACTCAGCAAACTTTGTAGAACTCAAATAATAAACACCAACAGCTGAATACAACATCCATTGAAGACCACTGCGATCATCTTCAAGATCCTTCCAAATAGCAGGATCCTCATCTCTTGGTCCACACATTCTCTTGAATGTGGACCACAGTTTTATTCCATTGACTGAAGTGGGAGCTTCAGTCTCATACTTGGCTTCTAACAACCTCCATAGGTCTACCAAGTCTTCTATGTCAAAACTTGCAAACAAAGATATAAGGGTGGTAAAAGTGTGAATCTCTTTTCCATACCTGCCAATCTTCCAAAACCCACATTCATCTTCTTCATAGCTTATAATAGGGTTTCTGGAATCAAGTGGTAACACTTGTACCATATCTGAAGCTTCTAATGGTGAGAGCTTGAGGCTCTTTCTTATAACAGCTTCACTTGGATGTAATGGATTCATATCTTTGGGAAACTCAAGAGGAACTCCCTTTTTCACTGGTCTGGGAACAAACATTGCCTTCTTAAGCTCCATTTCCTCTACAAGTTCTTCTTTTCTTTCATCAGAAAGAAGTCTTAGAGTGTTTTCTTCCTGCACTCTAACCCAAATGGGATAAGCTCTACACTCCAACTCTTCAAATGTCAACCCAGTCAATTTCTTATAAGTCCACCCTGTTCCATGACATCTAAGCAGCATGAAGTACAACTCCTTTCTATCCCTTTTCAAATTTGAGAGAACATTGCTTGCTTTGTGTTTCAGAATGACCTTGTAATCCTTTTGTACTCTAAGAAGAATCTCCAAACCCCATATCTGATCTGAAATGGTCAAATGTGGATTCTCCATACACCTATCTTCCCAAGCATGATACATTTGAACAACCTCTGGCATATCAAAATCAACCTGCAATTTTAGCTCATTCAACTTCTCTTTGGCCAACTCATCACCATACTCAAGTCTTTCAGGTTGTTCTATGATCATAACACTTGAGTCTGAACTGGCTTCATCACTTCCTTCTTGTTCTTCGGAAGTGACAAAAAAAGGTGATTCACCCACCTGCTTTCTTTCTTGTTCTACAATTTGTGCAGCCAACTTTCTATCAAATTCAATTTGTGTTGCATTCTTTGGAAAAACTTCTTCTACCATAATACCCTTACCCTTATCTAATGGATCAACTGTTGGTAAGGTAGATGGTAATACCCGTGAAGAAACCTCTTTGATGATGGATGATGACTGGAATACATCAACTTCATTTGCAGGTCTGTCAACGCTCACTTTTGCTTTGTCAGCGCCCAAAATACTCATGTCAACGTTCAAATCTGTCTTGTCAACGCCCAAAGTACCTGTCTTAGCGCCTCTTGCAATTTCCTCCAACATGGCTGTAAATGACAAATTTAAGTTGGTAGGAGCAACTAGAGACATATCAAAACCTGTCTGTTTCTTCAAACCAGTAAGGGCTTCAGCTATACCCAAAGATTCTTCATCATATGAATCTTTTCCACTCTCAACAAAAGGTTCTGTAGCAGCTTCATGTGAGCCTTTATCACTCAAATTAACAGGCTCTGTAGCAGCTTCCTCCCCTTTGTAAGAATCCTCCTCAGATAAAAGGACCCTTGTCTGCCTTCTCCTTGACTCAGCTATTTCCAAAATAACAATCCTCTCCCTCAATTGCTTGAGTTCAAGGCCTTGTGTGTTGACAACTTGTACCAAGTCTACATTTTTCTTTTGCAAGCTCATGCAGACAGCCGTCAATTCCATTAGGGTCATTGGTTCCAATCTGCCCTCTTCTAAAATGGGTATTTGACCTCCCAAGGTAGATTCATTGGGCATGGATGAGGTCTTAATTATGAAAGGACTGTCTTGGCCAGCTTCTAAGCCAGAACCAATAGTCCCAGCCTCATCCATAGCAGCAACCACACTTGTGGTGGTGGTTCTCTCTGCTACATGGCTAGGACCACTAGAGGAGAACACTCCAGTAGTCCTTTGGCGTTTTTGTAACCTATATTGTGTGGAGGAGAAGAAGATGTGGATTGGGTGGATGTGGGTTGGCTAAGGAGTGTTTGGGTCTGTGATGGATTTGTGTCAACGTTTGAAATAGGCACATCAACGCCAACATTTAACGTCTCAGCGTCGAAGGGTTCTTGGTCAATTTGCATATGTTGTGGTGAAGGTAAAGGTTCAGGTATTGAGTCAATTTGGGTTGGGGGTCTGGCTGAGGTTGTGCTGCTTCAATGACAGCAATCATAGCAGGGGTTAGGGGTAGGTCACGATGTGGGGGTCAGTTCATCTTCATAAAAATTGCTTTCTTTTGCACAAGGATCTCATAAAAATCATCATGATCCCTGGTGCAGTAATTTTGCACCTCAAAAATCATTTGTAAAAATCTGGGATAAGCTAAAGTCATTTTGTTCCCTTTATTTTTACACATGCCCTCAAAAATCATTTTGGAATAATTAAACTTTTGCCCAGTAGCAATGCACACAATAGCACTTGCAATAGATCTATTGATCTCATTGTGTGCAGTACACTTGGGACTCAAACATTGTAGGAGGACATGTATTAGGTACTTCCAGGCTGGGGGAAATTCCTGTTTATGATATTTATTTAAAGTTCCTTCAGCAGGAAAAGGATAACCCAAAGCCCTTAGTCCTTGTTCTGTTTCACTAATGGGGAGGGTGGTTATACCATCAGCATCATCAAGATGCAAAGCTTGGCGTACCAAAGCTTCACTAACCACCCATATTCTCCCATGAACAATAGAAGATAATGTAGTCACTCTATTAACTGTTGAGGAACTAACAGTGTTCCAAAACTGTTTAATATGTGTGACAGGAATGAGTGGAGCATGAGAAAGAGCATACCTAAGTGGGGATGCGTTCAAATACGCCACCATTTGCGTGTATTGAGGAAACAGAGTATCATCAGCTTCAAGATATGCTACCATGTTGTGTTGACTTCTGAACCCTAATTCCAAATCAAATGGTTTAAACTTTGGTGCCATTGTTGAAAGTTGTTTGAATGATTGAGAAAGATGAAGTTATAGGAGAAAAATTATGTTAGACAAGAATAATAGGTACCCTGTTTAAAAATAGGAGCCAAATATATAGGAGAAGAAAATGCATGTGATTGGCCCAAAAATAGGCAAGTATTTTCAAAATGCAATCATGAAAATATTGACAAAGAATAAGTTTATCTCATGCATTAAATGAAAGTTATCAGCTCCCAAAATTACGGCCTAAAAATATGTCAAAAAGTAACAACTGGGTAGGTCCCATTGAGTGTCAACGGTAAAAAATAACCTATCAACGCTCAACGGCTATATTCTTGTCAACGTTTGCCAAAGCCATGTCAGCGTCTAAATTGGTCACAACAACGCTTGGAAAAATACTTGTCAGCGTCCAAAAAATAAAAATTTATAAAAATGAAAAATGACCTTAACAAAGTAATTTATCCTAGAGAAGATAACCAAAAAGTTGATAATCATTATAGGGCGGCAAGCACTGTCCAGTTATGCACACTTGCTTATGCAAGATAGACATAACAGTCCTCTAGTGTCCCTTGCTAACCAAAAATCTTAACAACTAAGTTACCTTATAAAATTCATTGTTACTCCCAGGTAAAACCCATGACAAAATCATTCCCAAGTCTCCCAACAGACCACAACCAATTCTAGGCCAAAAATGTCTTGGCAGCATGCATAGTATATCAACTTTGCATGCTACAGTGCCTCATGATTTAGTAAAACTAACTCATACTCACCTGTGGACACAATCTAGAATTGTGATAAGAGTATCATAAGGATACCCAAACATCCTAAAGGTTCCTAAAACCTCCCCTTAAACTGTGATACAAAAGTTGCCAAAAATATGCATGAACATAAAAAATTTATGTCAAGATAGGAATTAAAAATTCCAACCATCATCCATAAACAAAAACATGTCCAAATGCTTCTCCAAGGATCCATAAGCAACTCTGTATCCAATGGTATACTGCTAACACCACCTGCACATTTAGATTGAAAACCACAAAACTAACATTGTTGCTGACAACGCCCCGATAACACTTATCAGCGTTAAGAGAAGCTTTGTCAGCGTTAGACAAATATATTGCTGACAACATCACAAAAATACTTATCAGGGTTCAAGCGACCTTTGTCAGTGTTAGAAAAATATAGTGGAAAATCTAAATCCTTAAAAAGACCAATAACAATACATTATCCTATACATACTTTTACAAAAAGACTCCAAAACACATATTATGTGAGATTGATCATTCCAATACTTGTTACCAAGTATTGAAACCTCCCAGCATCAAAAGGTTTAGTTAGTAAATCTGACACATTCTCTTCTGTGTCAACCCTATCTGGTTGTATTAAACCTTTTTCAAAAACAATCTCTTATAAAATGGTGTCTAATTTCTATGTGTTTAGTTTTAGAATGATGTACAAGATTCTTAATAATGCATAATGTACTATTATTATCAAAAAATATCTTGGTATGCATGAAATTATACCCATAGTCCAACAGCTGGTTCTGAATCCATAAAACTTGTCTACAACAAGCAGCTGCAGCCACATACTCTGCTTCAGTTGTAGAATTAGCCACCACTGTTTGTTTCTTGCATTGCCATGATATTAACCTGCTCCCAAGAAACTGACATCCACCAGTTGTGGATTTTCTATCAAACTTATCACCTCCATAGTCATTGTCTGAATATGCAATCAGCTCCAATGGTGAATCCTTTGGGTACCATAAGCCAAGACTAGGATAGCATCTTAGGTACCTAAAGATCCTCTTGACAGCATAAAGGTAACATTCTTTGGGAGTCACCTGATGGCGTGCACAAGCACACAAAGCAAACATGATGTCAGGTCTAGAGGCTGTGAGATACATCAATGAACGAATCATTGATCTATAGTGCCTGACATCAACATCCTTTCCATCTCTAATCTTTCCCCAAGGGTGTTCTCTATCCATAGGAGTAGTAGCCCTCTTTTCATGTGAAGAAAAGCCAAACTTCTTCAAGATCTCTGCCACATATTTATCTTGGGAGATGAAGATACCATCTTCTTTCTGCTGAACTTGTAACCCAAGAAAGAAGTTCATCTCCCCCATAGCACTCATCTTGAATTTGTCTGTCATAAGCTTGGAGAAATCCTCACTCATCTTTGGATCTGTGGATCCAAAAATGATGTCATCAACATAGACCTGAACAAGCAACACATCCTTACCTTTCTTCTTTGTAAATAGTGTCTGATCTATGGTGCCCCTTTTGAATCCATTGTCCACCAAATAGGTAGACAAAGTACCATACCATGCTCTTGGGGCTTGATGAAGTCCATACATAGCCTTCTTGACTCTATACATCTTGTCTAGATTCTCTGGATCCTCAAAACCAGGAGGCTGCATCACATATACCTCCTCAACAATTGTTCCATAGTGGAAGGCACTCTTGACATCCATTTGATAGACAGTAAAGCCCATGCAGGATGCATATGCTAGAAAGATCCTGATAGCTTCAATCCTTGCAACTGGTGTAAAGACCTCCTCATAGTCTATCCCCTCCTCTTGTGTATATCCCTGAGCCACTAATCTTGCCTTGTTTCTGACCACAATACCTCTTTCATCTCTCTTGTTTCTTAGAACCCATCTTGTCCCTATAGGTCTGACATATCTGGGACAATCAACCAGCTCCCAAACATCCTGAATTGCAAATTGGTGAAGCTCATCTTGCATTGCTTCCACCCAACTTGGTTCTTTGAGAGCATCAAATATCTTCTTGGGTTCCTGTTGTGACAGAAAACAGGCAAACAAACATGCTTGCACAAGAGGGGTATCAATCTTCTTGTGAATATTGGCAATAAATCCACCAAGATCTTGATGAGATCTTCTAGTCTAAACAGGAGTCATAATATCACCAATGATTTGAGAAGTGGGGTGATTCTTCATAGTAGAAGTGAGAACTCCTCTTTCAAAAAGTCTGGTGTCTTCAATCTCATACTCCAAGTTGCCAATATCTTCTTCTTCAGACTCTCTTTCATCAATATGAGGATGAACCTCTTCATATAAATTAGAAGGTTCACCTTGTTCAAATGTAGAAGAGAAAAGATGCGCAAAAGTTTTGTCAACGCTTGAACCTTGGTTGTCAGCGTGTGGGCTAACAACGCTTGAACTGTTGTTGTCAACGTCTGATCCATCAACGTCTGAATTGGTATTGTCAGCGCTAGATTTGCCTTTGTCAGTGCCTGAAGGACCATGCATGTTGTTATCTGGTGGTACTTGGGGACCACCATTATCTTTTCCAGCAGCAGCAACAGCAAAAGCATTTGTCCATATGGGAATAGTGATATACTCTTATATAGGAGATGACTTTTCTGCTTGTGATCCAACCTTTTCATGAACCTGTGTACCTGAAACATCAACAACTTGTTCTTCCACAACATTTGAAGTTACCTTCACAATGTCTGGATTAGTGACAGGCATATAATTTAAAGTCCTAGATAAAGGTTCCAAGTCAAACAACCAATTTGGACCACTTTCAGGATCACTAGGTTTACTCTCTAAAAACATAACATGTACTCTTTCAAGTATACGTTTTTCCTTTTTAAGATAAACCCTATATCCCTTGCTCTGTACTGAATACCCCATGAAATAGCCTTCATCACCTTTTGCACTAAATTTACCTAAGGCATCACTAGTATCTAAAACAACTACATGACAACCAAAAGGTCTGAGAAAACCAATATTAGGTTTTCTTCCCCAAAGTAACTCATAAGGTGTTTTTTTCTGTATTTTGTTGACCAATGCTCTATTTTGAACATAGCAAGCTGTATTAACAGCCTCAGCCCAGAAAGCTATAGGGAAATGAGCATCAGCCAACATAGTCCTGGTTGCTTCAATTAGGGTTCTATTTTTCCTCTCAGCAACCCCATTTTGATGTGGGGTTCTGGCAACACTAAATTGCCTAGTAATTCCTTTCCTGGCACAAAAATCATCTAACACTTTATTCCTAAATTCACCACCATTATCACTCCTAAGCATTTTAACTTCATTACCAGTCTTCTTCTCAATCTAAGTGATAAAATCAATTAAAGTGATAGCTGTGTCACTCTTTATAGCTAAAAAGAAAGTCCAAGTAAACCTAGAAAAGTCATCTGTGATGACAAAGCAGTAGGACTTACCATTCAAACTTTATATATTGGTTGGACCAAAGAGGTCCATATGAAGCAAGTGAAGAGGTCTAGTACTAGAGTGCACCTGTTTGGACTTGAATGAGACCTTGTGATGCTTGCCTTTAAGACATGCAACACAAGAGTGGTCATTGTGGAAGGCCTTTTCAGGCAAACCATCAACCAAGCCAAGTCTCACAAGCCTGTTTATATTTTTTAAAGTTTATGTGCCCTAGTCTCCTGTAACATAAATTACTTTCATCTACTGAAGCTTTAGCATGAAAACAAGACATATTGTTATTCATATGAATCCCATTCAGATTCACATTGTATATGTCTTTATGCCTAGGTGTTCTATAGTCAATATATTTCTCATTAGGGATCTTATAATCCTTGCTTAACACCAAACATTCAGTATCAGTAAACAGAACTTTATTTTTGTTATCACAAACTTGTGATACACTAAAAAGATTATAATCAAGTTCCTTTACCAAAAATACATTCTCAAAACGCAAGTTCTTGGTAAGAAGTGTTCCTTTGCCTGTGATAGTACCATATCCGCCTCCAAAGTAAACCTTATCACCATCCTTAATGGGAGTGAAGTTAGTAAGATAATCTTCCTTCCCTGTCATGTGCCTTGAGCATCCACTGTCCCAATATCCATAATCATTGACCTGTTTTTGAATGCCCTGCACATAAAGAAAACAAGTTAGTTTTGTTTGGGAACCCAATCCTTAGCAGACTTGGATTCATCTTGTTGTTCAACAAGAACAGACTTAGTTCTCATAACAACCCCATGTTCATCCTTCTTTGGATGAAATACCCAGTTAACCCCAATAGGTTTTGTAATGACCTTTGAAATGTAATTAAATCTGTTGCAGGTCATTGAAATCCCATTATCATTAGCGTTTTGATCTTTCTTAGGTCTCCATGTCAAACTTGAAGAAGCTTTAGACCCCTTACCCTGTGGTTGCAAATATTTAGGTCTGGTCACGTTTCTGTCAGCGTTGGATTTGGTCTTGTCAACGCTGAGATTACCCTTGTCAGCTTTGAACCTAGGGTTTGCTACAGAAACCCATTGCCTATTAGACCAAGTATTTGTCTTTTGAAATGGTCTTTGTCCATGAGTGTTAGACCCTCTAGTGAAGAATGGGGCAGGTCTAACAAATTGTGGACTTTGCTGCACACAAGGTTTAGGTCTGACAACGTTTGACTTTGGAAGCGTTGACACACTTATATGCTAAATGTGAAAAGCTACCACAAGTGTAACAGGCTTTTCTAGACACAACCCTAGGTCTAGAAGAGAAGAAGCATGTTCCATCATTGCTAACTTGGCTCTTAGGTGACCTAGTATTCCTATACATCTCTGCATACTTAATGCTAGGTTTTCTAACAGTGTTTGAGCCAAGGTCAACAGCCTTACCAGTGATTGGGTTTGTAACCTTAATGGGGGTTGACTCATTAGGACTTTCACATAACAAGCCACCCTTAACAAATAAGGTAGGGTTAGCTTTCTTCCATTCATTCAAGTCAGTCAACTTCTGTTGATACTCTTCAACTGGGGTAACGACTCTTGGTGGAGGAATGAATTCCTCCTCTTGGAGTTCTGGTAAACCAGTCCAAGATAGGTCCTTTTGTTGGACACCAAAGAAGTCACCAGCTGGTGGTGGAACCACAGAGTAGTCTTTCATTCCAATCCCAGTCATGTCCTTAGGATCCATTTGTTTACTCACACATTCTCCTAGGGTTTGTGTGGCCTTATCAAATCTTTGAATTTTAAGGCCAAGATTATCTTTATTCTTAATGGCCTCATCTAACTTAGCCTGTAGCTCACCATTAACCCTTTCCATAATGCTCCTAATATCATTACTAGCATTCAACTCATGTTTTAAGATATTTATTTTATCTTTTAAATCGAATTCCATTTTCTTGTATTCATAAACTGTCTTCTCAGTTTGAGTGAGAGCTAGTTGGTAATTAGACAGTTTGCATCTTTCAGTACTCACATCATCTAACAATCTTAACACCTCTTTGTTAAGTTTCTCAGTATTTAACCTACAACCCTTACTACAAAAAGCATCATCGTATACCTCATTATCAGATGAAGAGGAGGAGTGTGCCATGAGAGCATATTGAACATGCTCTTCTTCTTCTATCTCAACAACCAAAGCTTTATCCTCTTCCACATCCTTAGCCAAATAGCTCCAGTCCCATCCCATACCATCAATTCCTTGAACTATAACCATGGCCTTAGGATCTTGAGCTTTAACAATTTGACTTGAAGGTTTGCCAGCATCAGATCTTCTAGGAGATCTGCATTCCCTCATGAAGTGCCCAATACGATGACAATTGTAGCATTCAACTTTGGATTTATCAAATACAGCTGTGTCCTTTGCATTGAAGGTCATCTTCTTCTTAAACCTTCTATTCCACCTGTTTGCTCTTATACTAGCAAGAGCCATGTTCCACTTAATATCCATCTCTTCCAAGTGCTCATCACTTATCTGCTCAAGGTCCTCATATGTAATCACTGAACCATTGGGCAAAGAAGCAATATAAGCACACACAGTATCCAGATCCAAACCAGCAGGTTTAACTCTTGGTGAGTCACTTTTGTATGTGTCAGCGTCTGAATAGGAGACGTTGACAGGACATGTTCCAGCGTTAACACATGATGATCCAGTAACTGGATGCATGTAAGAGTCCTTATGATTAAATTGACCTTCACTATGAGAGAAGAAGGCCATATATAGACTTCATCAAGCCCCAAGAGCATGGTATGGTACTTTGTCTACCTATTTGGTAGAAAATAGATTCAAAAGGGGCACCATAGATCAGACACTGTTTACAAAGAAGAAAGGCAAGGATGTGTTGCTTGTTCAGATCTATGTTGATGACATCATTTTTGGATCCACACTTTTAGCTTGAAAGATGCTATCCTAGTCTTGGCTTGTGGTACCCAAAGGATTCACCATTGGAGTGTAGAGCTTATCCCATTTGGGTTAGAGTGCAGGAAGAAAACACTCTAAGACTTCTTTCTAATGAAAGAAAAGAAGAACTTGCAGAGGAAATGGAGCTTAAGAAGGCAATGTTTGTTCCTAGACCAGTGAAAAAGGGAGTTCCTCTTGAGTTTCCCAAAGATATGGATCCATTACATCCAAGTGAAGTTGTTATAAGAAAGAGCCTCAAGCTCTCACCATTAGAAGCTTCAGATATGGTACAAGTGTTACCACTTGATTCCAGAAACCCTATTATAAGCTATAAAGAAGATGAATGTGGGTTTTGGAAGATTGGCAGGTATGGAAAAGAGATTCACACTTTTACCACCCTTATATCTTTGTTTGCAAGTTTTGACAGAGAAGACTTGGTAGACCTATGGAGGTTGTTAGAAGCCAAGTATGAGACTGAAGCTCCCACTTCAGTCAATGGAATAAAACTGTGGTCCACATTCAAGAGAATGTATGGACCAAGAGATGAGGATCCTGCTATTTGGAAGGATCTTAAAGATGATTTCAGTGGTCTTCAATGGAGGTTGTATTCAGCTGCTGGTGTTTATTATTTGAGTTCTACAAAGTTTGCTGAGTATCTACTTGTGGATGGTCAGTATTTCATGTCCAAGGAAGTCTTGGAGAAGATGAAGAACACTCAGCTGGAAATTGATTATTCAAGTGGCGTGGCCAAAGACTTGATCAGATTTATTTATTACCAATATGAGAAGGTTTGTAAGATTCCTCCTATTCCTTTATGTTTATTCAGAAACTTGATCACTAGAGTAGATATCAAGTTTAGGGGAGGATTGTTGGGAATAAATTATAGCCAGTCTACTTGAGCGCTGACAAGAGTAAAACAAGCGTTGACAGGAGTAAAACAAACCTCTTTGATGATGGATGATGACTGGAATACATCAACCTCATTTGCAGGTCTGTCAACGCTCACTTTTGTAGCGCTCAAGTACCTAAGATGCTATCCTCATTTGCAGTGTCTGATCTATGATGACATCATTTTTGTACTCTTTCATTTGCAACGCTCATTTGCAACACTCACTTTTGTCAACGCCAGTCTACTTGAGCGCTCATTTCCAGGTCTGTCAACAGGATCTTTAGGTACCTAAGATGCTATCCTAGTCTTGGCTTGTGGTACCCAAAGGATTCACCATTGGAGCTGATTGCATATTCAGACAGTGACTATGGAGGTGATAAGTTTGATAGAAAATCCACAACTGGTGGATGTCAGTTTCTTGGGAGCAGGTTAATATCTTGGCAATGCAAGAAACAAACAGTGGTGGCTAATTCTACAACTTAAGCAGAGTATGTGGCTGCAGTTGCTTGTTGTGGACAAGTTTTGTGGATTCAGAACCAGCTGTTGGACTATGGGTATAATTTCATGCATACCAAGATATTTGTTGACAATAACAGTACATTATGCATTATTAAGAATCCTATACATCATTCTAAAACTAAGCACATAGAAATTAGACACCATTTTATAAGAGATTGTTTTGAAAAAGGTTTAATACAACCAGATAAGGTTGACATAGAAGAGAATTTGTCATATTTACTAACTAAACCTTTTGATGCTTGGAGGTTTCAATACTTGGTAACAAGTATTGGAATGATCAATCTCACATAATATGTGTTTTGGAGTCTTTTTGTAAAAGTATGTACAGGATAATGCATTGTTATTGGTCTTTTTGAGGATTTAGATTTTCCACTATATTTTTCTAACACTGACAAAGGTTGCTTGAACGCTGATAAGTGTTTTTGTGACGTTGTCAGCAATATATTTGTCTAACGTTGACAAAGCTTCTCTTAACGCTGATAAGTGTTGTCGGGGCGTTGTCAGCAACAATGTTAGTTTTGTGATTTTCAATCTAAATGTGCAGGTGGTGTTAGCAGTATACCATTGGATACAGAGTTGCTTATGGATCCTTGGAGAACCATTTGGACATGTTTTTGTTTATGGATGATGGTTGGAATTTTTAATTCCTATCTTGACATAAATTTTTTATGTTCATGCATATTTTTGTCAACTTTTGTATCACAGTTTAAGGGGAGGTTTTAGGAACCTTTAGGATGTTTGGGTATCCTTATGATACTCTTATCACAATTCTAGATTGTGTCCACAGGTGAGTATGAGTTGGTTTTACTAAATCATGAGGCACTGTAGCATGCAAAGTTGATATACTATGCATGCTGCAAAGACATTTTTTGCCTAGAATTGGTTGTGGTCTGTTGGGAGACTTGGGAATGATTTTGTCATGGGTTTTACCTGGGAGTAACAAGGAATTTTATAAGGTAACTTAGTTGTTAAGATTTTTGGTTTGCAAGGGACACTAGAGGACTGTTATGTCTATCTTACATAAGCAAGTGTGCATAACTGGACAGTGATTGCCGCCCTATAATAATTATCAACTTTTTGGTTATCTTCTCTAGGATAAATTACTTTGTTAAGGTCATTTTTCATTTTAATAAATTTTTATTTTTTGGACGCTGACAAGTATTTTTCCAAGCGTTGGTGTGACCAATTTAGACGCTGACATGGCTTTGGCAAACGTTGACAAGAATATAGCAGTTGGGCGTTGATGGGTTATTTTTGACCGTTGACACTCAATGGGACCTACCCAGTTGTTAATTTTTGATATATTTTTAGGCCATAATTTTGGGAGCAGATAACCCTCATTTAATGCATGATATAAACTTATTCTTTTTCAATATTTTCATGATTGCATTTTGAAAATACTTGCCTATTTTTGGGCCAATCGCATGCATTTTCTTCTCCTATATATTTGGCTCCTATTTTTAAACAGGGTACCTATTATTCTTGTCTAACAGAATTTTCTCCTATGTACTTCATCTTTATCAATCATTCAAACAGCTTTCAACAATGGCACCAAAGTTTAAACCATCTGATTTGGAATTGGGGTTCAGAAGTCAACACAACATGGTAGCATATCTTGAAGCTGATGATACTCTGTTTCCCCAATACACGCAAATGGTGGAAGAACGCATCCCCCACTTAGGTATGCTCTTTCTCATGCTCCACTCATTCCTGTCACACATATTAAACAGTTTTGGAACACTGTTAGTTCCTCAACAGTTAATAGAGTGACTACATTATCTTCTATTGTTCATGGGAGAACATGGGTGGTTACTGAAGCTTTGGTACGCCAAGCTTTGCATCTTGATGATGCTGATGGTATAACCACCCTCCCCATTAGTGAAATAGAACAAGGACTAAGGGCTTTGGGTTATCCTTTTCCTGCTGAAGGAACTTTAAATAAATATCATAAACAGGAATTTCCCCCAGCCTGGAAGTACCTAATACATGTCCTCCTACAATGTTTGAGTCCCAAGTGTACTGCACACAATGAGATCAATAGATCTATTGCAAGTGCTATTGTGTGCATTGCTACTGGTAAAAGTTTAAATATTCCAAAATGATTTTTGAGGGCATGTGTAAAAATAAAGGGAACAAAATGACTTTAGCTTATCCCAGATTTTTTCAAATGGTTTTTGATGTCCAAGGTTACTGCACTAGGGATCATGATGATTTTTATGAGATCCCTGTGCAAAAGAAAGCAATTTTTATGAAGATGAACTCACTCCCACATCGTGACCTACCCCTAACCCCTGCTATGATTGTTGTCATTGAAGTAGCACAACCTCAACCAGACCCCCAACCCGAAATTGACCCAATACCTGAACCTTTATCTTCACCACAACATATGCAAATTGACCAAGAACCCTTCGACGCTGACACGTTAAATGTTGGCGTTGATGTGCCTATTTCAAACATTGACACAAATCCATCACAGACCCAAACACTCCTTAACCAACCCACATCCACCCAATCCACATCTTCTTCTCCCCCCACAATATAGGTTACAAAAACGCCAAAGGACTACTAGAGTGTTCTCCTCTAGTGGTCCTAGCCATGTAGCAGAGAGAACCACCACCACAAGTGTGGTTGGTGCTATGGATGAGGCTGGAACTATTGGTTCTGGCTTAGAAGCTGGCCAAGATAGTCCTACCATAATTAAGACCTCATCCATGCCCAATGAATCTACCTTGGGAGGTCAAATACCCATTTTAGAAGAGGGCAGATTGGAACCAATGACCCTAATGGAATTGACGGCTGTCTGCATGAGCTTGCAAAAGCAAAATGCAGACTTGGTATAGGTTGTCAGCACACAAGGCCTTGAACTCAAGCAATTGAGGGAGAGGATTGTTATTTTGGAAATAGCTGAGTCAAGGAGAAGGCAGACAAGGATTCTTACAAAGGGGAGGAAGCTGCTACAGAGCCTGTTAATTTGAGTGATAAAGGCTCACATGAAGCTGCTACAGAACCTTTTGTTGAGAGTGGAAAAGATTCATATGATGAAGAATGTTTGGGTATAGTTGAAGCCCTTACTGGTTTGAAGAAACAGACAGGTTTTGATATGTCTCTAGTTGCTCCTACCAACTTAAATTTGTCATTTACAGCCATGTTGGAGGAAATTGTAAGAGGCGCTGAGACAGGTACTTTGGGCGTTGACAAGACAGATTTGAACGCTGACATGAGTATTTTGGGCGCTGACAAAGCAAAAGTGAGCGTTGACAGACCTGCAAATGAGGTTGATGTATTCCAGTCATCATCCATCATCAAAGAGGTTTCTTCACAAGTATTACCATCTACCTTACCAACAGTTGATCCATTAGATAAGGGTAAAGGTATTATGGTAGAAGAAGTTGTTCCAAAGAATGCAGCACAAATTGAATTTGATAGAAAGTTGGCTGCACAAATTATGGAACAAGAAAGAAAGCAGGTGGGTGAATCACCTTTTGTTGTCACTTCTGAAGAACAAGAAGGAAGTGATGAAGCCAGTTCAGACTCAAGTGTTATGATCATAGAACAACCTGAAAGACTTGAGTATGGTGATGAGTTGGCCAAAGAGAAGTTGAATGAGCTGAAATTGCAGGTTGATTTTGATATGCCAGAGGTTGTTCAGATGTATCATGCTTGGGAAGATAGGTGTATCGAGAATCCACATTTGACCATTTTAGATCAGATATGGGGTTTGGAGATTCTTCTCAGAGTACAAAAGGATTGCAAGGTCATTCTGAAACACAAAGCAAGCAGTGTTCTCTCAAATTTGAAAAGGGATAGAAAGGAGTTGTACTTCATGCTGCTCAGATGTCATGGAACAGGGTGGACTTATAAGAAATTGACTGGGTTGACATTTGAAGAGTTGGAATGTAGAGCTTATCCTATTTGGGTTAGAGTGCAGGAAGAAAACACTCTAAGACTTCTTTCTGATGAAAGAAAAGAAGAACTTGCAGAGGAAATGGAGCTTAAGAAGGCAATGTTTGTTCCCAGACCAATGAAAAAGGGAGTTCCTCTTGAGTTTCCCAAAGATATGGATCCATTACATCCAAGTGAAGCTGTTATAAGAAAGAGCCTCAAGCTCTCACCATTAGAAGCTTCAGATATGATACAAGTGTTACCACTTGATTCCAGAAACCCTATTATAAGCTATGAAGAAGATGAATGTGGGTTTTGGAAGATTGGCAGGTATGGAAAAGAGATTCACACTTTTACCACCCTTATATCTTTGTTTGCAAGTTTTGACAGAGAATACTTGGTAGACCTATGGAGGTTGTTAGAAGCCAAGTATGAGACTGAAGCTCCCACTTCAGTCAATGGAATAAAATTGTGGTCCACATTCAAGAGAATGTGTGGACCAAGAGATGAGGATCCTGCTATTTGGAAGGATCTTGAAGATGATCTCAATGGTCTTCAATGGAGGTTGTATTCAGCTGCTGGTGTTTATTATTTGAGTTTTACAAAGTTTGCTGAGTATCTACTTGTGGATGGTCAGTATTTCATGTCCAAGGAAGTCTTGGAGAAGATGAAGAACACTCAGCTAGAAATTGATTATTCAAGTGACGTGGCCAAAGACTTGATTAGATTTATTTATTTCCAATATGAGAAGGTTTGTAAGATTCCTCCTAGTCCTTAATGTTTATTCAGAAACTTGATCACTCGAGTAGATATCAAGTTTAGGGGAGGACTTTTGGGAATAAATTATAGCCAGTCTACTTGAGCGCTGACAAGAGTAAAACAAGCGTTGACAGGAGTAAAACAAACGCTGACAGATCAAGCGTTGACAAGACAAAGTCAAGCGTTGATACATTGAAGACAAGCACTGATGGAAGGATATACTCTACGCGTTTATTGTATTCTAGATTACTTCTAGTAAAGATAGGAACAACAATGTATTTTCTATATTTATCTTTACCTAGAATAGTTGATACGTAGATTATTGTACAAGGCTTCTTATGTCTATAAAAGAAGACCTTTAGGTTATTGTTCAATATAAGTTTTCATACGTAAACTACTTTCATTGTAAGCAAGTTTGATATCATTAATCAAAGTGAAAGTTTGTTTACATCTTGTGTGTTCTTGTTTAAGTGTTAATTCCGCATAACACTTAGATTATCATATACATATATAAAGGTTTCTCTAAGTGTATTACTTGATCTGATCTCGTATACATAAAGCTAAATCGATCTAAGTTTGGGATCAACATGAAAATGATAACGGTTACGATTAAAATTAAACTACGACGAATAATAAAACGTACAACATAAAAACGTGACGAAATTTAAAAATTACTCTAAAAATCCCAAAAAATCACAAAAAATCCTAAAAATCCAATTAGAGTTTAAAAATAATCAAAACTTTTTCAAACCTTTTATTTAATTAATAATTAATTTTTTTTAATGCTAATTAAAGCCCTAAAAATCAATTAAATTAATAAAAAGCCTAAATAAAGATTTTTCAATTTGTAAACCTCCAAAATAACTTAATTAAACTCAAAAGTATTTTAGCAAAATTTAAAACCTATTAAAACTATATAAAATGATTAAAGCCTAGAAATAATATTAAAATAATATTAAAAATTCAAAATTTATAAAAAATTCTAAAAACTTGCAAACTAATTTATTTTAACTTATTAAAACCAGAAATGAAAGTGAAATGACCTAAATACCCCTATTGGGCCTCCAAATGGGCCAAAAATAAAAACAGTCCAAGTTAAATGGGCTTTTTGGCCTAATAAGACAAAATCCAACCAAATAAACCCAAAACTTCTAGTCTAGCTTAAAATTAGATTTTAAACAAAAAACCCTAAAGGCCAAAAAGCTGAAAGAGAGCTTATCACAGCTTATCAAACACCCAACTTATTTTTAATGGGCCAATAAGCCCATTAAGCCATAAGTGTTGGGTCCTCTAGTTGTAGATCTTGCAGCCTGTTAAGGATGGTGAACGAATTCTATAATCACAAGTCTATTCACAGAGAGACTCTTAATGAAATACAAAGTATTAGTGCAGAATACAAATACTAAGAACAAGAAAAAAACAAACTAACTAAATAACTTGATCCTTACTAAGTATTTCTACTATTGATATGAAATGAATACCGGTGAAAGGTGTCTCTAACCCTTCTGCCAATGGGTTCATTTTATATTACAAGGAAACCCTAAACAACATTAAACATAAAATGTGTAACTCCTGATATGCATATCCTTTCCTAAGATATCTCATGCATATCCTAACAAACTACTAAGAATAATATTGTTTGACTTTTCTACTAGACAAGGAGCACGTGTTGCTCCTACTACTACTAGGACCAGGAGGAACTACATACCTCCTAGTTCATCTATTACAAATAACCTATTACAATCCTCCCTTAAACTTGTATTTGACTGGTTGAGTTCAAGTTTCTTGGTAGATCTTGCAAAAACAGCTTGAGGATTGAAACAACAAAACCAAAACAGCAAAATAACCATCAGTAGTGAAAGCACAAAGAATGTTGCAACTAAGAACTCTGAGAAGCTTCTTGAAAGCTTGGAAAATATCTGCACGTGTTGAATCTTCACAACAACATGAGCAGATTTGATAAGCCTTTACCAAGTAGCTGCTCGCTCTTGGGCTAGCTAGTCTTTGTGGTGGAATAAGCATCACCCTGGGAGACCAGAACCCAACCCAACTCTTAGAACGTAAATCAATGGTAAGTGGGAGTACCCTAATGATTTTGGGAAAATCATCACAGCCATCAACGGATTTGATTGAAGTCTTTACCAGAAGTCGTACCCTTCTGGACTATCCAACTCTTAGCAATAAAGCATCGATGAGCTGAAAACCCTATAGCTATGAGCAAGCTATTACAGCTATCAACGGATTTGATGAAAGTATTTACCAAGAGCCGTACCCCCTTAGACTAGCCACTTTTTATTCTAGGACCAAGGCAAGTGAAAACTGTCCATTTTTTGGTAAACTGGCAACCATCAACGGATTTGAGAATCACACCAAAGTCGTACCCTTATGGTGAACCAACTCGTTCTTGTCTGCAAGACATGGTGAGTTGAACACCATTTGTTGTGTGGAAGAAGTCCAACACTAGTAGTACATCGCAGAACAGCCCAAGTGTGAAATGTCCAAGATATAAAGATTTTCTTAATGGAAAGGTATAAGCAGATATTATATTATGCACAAGCTTTGAATTTTCCATCACATGTTAGAAGTATAAGCAGATATTATATATAAGTATTTTCTTTTAAACAATGAAAGTGTTAGTCACCAATCACTATACATATTGGTGAAAATAATGTATAAGAAACCAAAAGTATAGAAGAAACAAACCAATCACTGACCAGAAGCAGCAACCTTGTTTGCAAGAAGCCGAGCTTGAATATTTTCAACCAAAATGGTGGCCATAGCAGACTCGTTACCAGAAGGAGCATTTGACACCACCAGGTGACACTCCAACATAGCTTAAATGCTAGAAATGGTAAGTGGATACTCCAAATCCACAAGCATAAACACACGAGCACCAGATTCCAACTCCAAGACATGTACTCCACAACCAGCATACCACTTCCACCTAGAATTGACCTAGTGGGGCTGCTCCTTCCATATCCCAGCACTAGGAGTACTAGGGGGACAATCCAAAATAATCTTCAAATCACCCAAAGGACCAAACCAGGCCAGTTAGGAACAGCACTACGAGTCTAAGGGATAGCAGCATCAACCAATCCATAAAGAAGCATAAGATCACGACGTTCTACCCAATATAAGATGCTTTGCAGCCCAGAGAAATATTTGTGGTAGCCATCACTAGTCTTGATCATATGTGTATATGTACCAGCAACAATGGGGGGTGGCTGTATCTCCCAATGCACAATCCTGTCACGGCCAAGGGGCATTTCATCATCGCTATCAGAAGCGGTATCAATGAGGTGGGCAAGATCCCTCTTCTCCCATGGAACAGCCTTGCCCCTGTGAGCCTTGTTCTTGCAAATAGACCGGTGAGGGGTGGGGGCAGAAGGAGAGGGTTCCTCCTTGACCTTGACATTAGTAGCAGCAGTAGAAGGGTGTTCATCATCCTGAAGGGTCAGGTCAACAAGCTTGGGACAAGTAGCAGCTTCATCAACAAGTGGTGTAGGGGTTGGTTCAGAAACCGGTGGAGGAGTAGGATCAACAACAGGAGAGGTAGTAGAAACAACATCATGAGAAGAAGAGGTGGGATCAACCTTTGGAGAAGGACAAGAGGGAACAGCAGAAGTATCCTCATCAGAAGTTGGGATACCAGATGTACCTTCTTCTTGAACACCGGAGGAAGGAGTGGGAGAAGCATGAGGAGTGGGGGTTTGACCAACAAGAGGAGGTGGGCGAAAGATGGCATTAGCAGGCCTGGGCACATCCTTCTGCTTGATCATCTTGTTGTATAAATCCTTAAGCTCATCATCAGACAACTTCTTCACCCTCTTCCAAGTCCGGCCATAGGTGAAGTAAGATCCAGATTGATTTTTCACATATTGCTGCATGAGCTTCTTCTGTTCAGCATAAGAGAGTGGTCGGTTGCGGTGAAGTTGTCTCAGTTGAGCAGCCAAGTCTTCCCTTTGCCTTTGAACCAAAGACATAGCACACTTCACCCCATTTCCTTGGTTCACATCCGAACCTAAGATATCAGAGAATTGAGAAACATCCGAGGTAAGGATGGTAACCACATCCATCCAGTTCTTGTTGTCCCAAAACATTGCGTTGTGCTTAACCTGTTCATACATTTGTTTCTTCAAAGCTTCATCCTTAACCACAGCCGTTGTGGCAGCCGCAGCCTCTTGGTCAAGTTCCTCTTGGAGTTTCTGAGCAACCTCCTCTCCCATCCTTTCTTCCTCCATCTGTCTGCGGGTTCGCTTCCTAGGAGGGAAGGGTGCATCAGTCATTGGGGCTTTACCCTTGTTGTCAAGAGAGGGACCAGGAGTTGAGGTTGAAGGACCAGAAGTATCAGTCCTTGGCATGGGACCAGCAGCAGAAGGTGGAATGCTAGAAGCACTAGGAGGAACAGGTAAATCCTCACTAGGCTTTGCTGCAAAGGCGACATTGGCCAAGATAGTTAAACCGTCTTCCTCTTCTTCTTCATCAGTATCAGATAAAACAACCTTCTTCTTATGACGCTTCAACAATTTTTCCAATGACTTGAATCTATTTGCCAAAGGGAGCATAAAATCCCTAGTCAGCTTGTGGTGCTTGTTGAGCTCATCCTCCAAGGATAGTATCTTTTCATAGTACCTATGCACAAAAGCAAGCAATGAAGTGAGAGTAACAGGTTCCTCAGCTTCCCCGCCAAGAGGACTTGGTTTGGGGGATGCTTCATTTGGACTAGAAGCAAATGATTGGTCAGCCATATGAGCATGAGAGCTAGAAAGATCCTCAGATGAGGGGTGAACTGGACTAGGAGGGGGAGAATCAAGAAATGGGGACACATGTGGGCGAGAAGAAGAAGTAGCCTTTGAGGTAAATGGCACTTCTTCCACCACCTCTCTAGCAGGTTCCTCAACCTCCACATGAGGTACCCCAGCAGCAAGAACCTCCTCCTCCATGGGATCATCAACCAATTGAGGTTCCTCCTTTGCTTGATCAGCCAGAGGAACCACATTGGGACCCCCTTGGGCAAGGCCCAACATAGCAGCAGTGAGGGGCCTTTGAGGACCAAGATATACAATCGTCATATTCGCATACACTTTAGGAGTAAGTTTAGAAGGCACATATTCTTTCCTATTTCTAGGCAAACACATAAGTATCTTTTTTAAAAACCTAGGATACATGAGAAACTTCTTCTTCGAACCGGTAACACGAAGATTCCTAACCAAACCATCTAGCAGATCACGAGAGAAGTTAAACCTATGACCTTGGGCAATACAAACCAAACCAGTAGCAAGGGAAATGGGAAATGCATCCCAACTCCTAACTTTGGGACTCTAGCATTGAATCAAGAAGTGGACAAGAAGCTTCCATTGAGGGGAAAACGATTTTTCTGAAAATTAAACTTCCCCTCATGATTGTACCCAATGGCAGCCATCCCATCCAACACCTCCGCATTGGGGAGGGAAATAATGCCATCCTTATCCTAGAGATGAAGGGCAGACATGACGGAGGCTTCAGTCACCACATAGGAGCGACCATCAATTGTGGCATGGAGCTCCAATGGGCGACCCAAAATCTCGTGCGTGACAGCAGTAACCCAGAACTGGCGAATGACAGAGTCATACACAGTTGGGCAAATAGTTAATGCATACCTGAGATTAGATGCCTCGATGAACTCCAAGATGTCTAAGAACTCCTCCCTTCTGGGGCCTTCACCTAGGTAGGTGACCTTGTTGTGATCACGTTTGTACTGAAGAGCAGCCATTGATGATGATTGAGGAGTGGAAGGTGATTGCAAGAAGATTGGTTAGGGTAGGAGCGAGTGTATGTGTGTGATAATTGAGTCAAATGATCCCATTGACCATAAATAATGATGAGGGAAAACTATTCATTGACCCCTAATTATGGGGGTTGCCCTTTCCATGTTAAGGCATTAATGGTGATTAGCCACTTACCCTTTAATCCATTAAAATATAATCCCAGTTACCAAAGATACAAATATGAGTACCAGAAGTAACTTGCGTTGACTGAAAGTCAAAATTGCTAGAAGTCAACGCTAGGAGCAGCGAGTGGTCAACAAAAGTCAACATATTGAACAGTGACCCGAAGTGATTCTAGAAGCCAAACACAAGTGAATAAATAGGGTTTTTGACCCACTAGGAGCAGAAGAGTGCCACAAGGAGTAACCAATTTCTTCCACCAGAAGTTGCACATACAGCAAAAACCCATGTAACATGTCGTAAGAAGCTACCAGAAGTAAGAATGTACAAGTATATATGTACAAGAAGCCTCCTCTTAGGCTTTGCCTCCCCTCAATCCTAGACCTTAAGGATTGACCATACCAATGTGAACCACCAAGTGGTTACCTTATACCATCGAACGCTTTAGTCAACAAATCAGCAACATTATAATCCGTATGTACCTTGAGAACCTATATCAACTTCTTTACATTGGCATCACGTATAAAATGGTGCTGAATCTCTATATGCTTGGTTTGTTGATGAAACACAGGATTCTTCACAATGCAGATAGTGCTTTGATTGTCGATGAAGATTTTGGTGTTCATAAAGTTGAACCCATAATCTAGCATTTGATTTTGTATCCACAAGACTTGTCCACAACAACTAGCAGCAGCTACATATTCAGCTTCTGTTGAGGAAGTAGCTACTATTGTTTGTTTCTTACATTGCCATGAGATAAGTCTTCGTCCCAAAAACTGACAACCACCAGTAGTTGACTTCCTATCATTATTAGCACCTGCATAATTACTATCACTATAGGCTTCAAGAACAAAAGGTGATTCCTTTGGATACCATAAGCCCAGCTTGGGTTGTGCCTTGATATACTTGAAGATTTTTTTGACAGCATTCAAATTTGATACGGTAGGTGCCACCTGATGTCTAGAACAAGCACTAATAGCAAACATAATGTCTGGGCGTGAAACAGTCAAATACATGAGTGAGCCAATCATAGACCTGTACAAATGAACATTAACCGGAGGATCTGGCTCATTCTTGAGTTTAACCTTAGTTACCTCATAAGGTGTTGCTGCTGGTCTAAGAGGTTCCACATCAAACTTCTGAATTATTTCATGAACATATTTATCTTGACTAATAAAGATACCATCCGGCTGCTGCTTGACTTGGAGACCAAGGAAAAATATTATTTCTCCCATGGCACTCATCTAAAATTCGCCTTTCATCAGTTGTTCAAACTCAACACATCATTCCTTCTTAGTAGAACCGAAGATAATACCATCCACATATACCTGTACCAGGATGATGTCTTTGGCATTCCTCTTAAGGAATAATGTTTTGTCAATAGTTCCCCTTCTGTAACCATGCTTCAACAAGAAAGTAGATAGACGCTCATACCCAAGCTCTAGGAGCTTGATGAAGTCCATAAAGTGCTTTGACCACCTTATAGACTTTTGTAGGATGAAGGGGATCCACAAAGACCTTAGGTTGAGTGACATATACTTCCTTATCAATCTTGCCATATAGAAATGCACTCTTGACATCCATCTGAAATACTATAAAGCCAATATAAGAAGTAAAAGGCAAAAATAGACGAATGGCCTCAATGCGTGCAAAAAGAGCAAAAACTTTAGTATAGTTAATGCCTTCAAGCTGAGTGTGCCCCTGTGCTACTAGTCTTGCCTTATTTCTTACCACAATACCCCTTGCATCTTTCTTGTTTTTGAGAATCCATTTAAACCAGTTGTTGTCTTGCCATCTAGTAAATCAACTAGGATCCAAACATTCTGAAACAAGAATTGTTTCATCTCCTCCTGCATAGCCTCCACCCAACTTTGATCCGCAAGAGCATGTGAGACAGACCTAGGTTCCACCTGTGACAGAAAACAAGCAAACAAACAATGAATAAAATCTGTGTGATTATTTTGCTTTTGGTCTTCAATGTAGCTCACAAGAGCATGATGACCAGAAGTTGCTTTCTTATGCATGCCGCGAGTCTTGATAGTAGAAACAGGATCTCCTATGATTTGAGTAGTAGGATGCACTTTATGGATATGTTGAATAGGAGTAGGAGCTACTTCCACTTCTGGTGACAAGTTATTAAGATCCCCAACAATGCCATCATCATATAAAGCAGAGTCGAAAATGCCATCTATTGGTTGCTTATGAATATTATCCAGCTTAGTTGAAGACTTCTTTTGATAGTTTCCTAGGTAAGAAGGACCAGAGAACCTAGTTGTGGAAGTTGGATCACTAATAGGGTTTCCAATAGGAGTTGAACTTGCACTAGGAGTAACAATAGGGTCACTAGGAGTAGCTGGTACAGCAGGAGTATCCAAAGGAAACTCAAAGCCTCCTTGGGTAGCTACAGTAGTAGCATCTTGTTGTTGCTTAAGTAGTGTATCAAGAGCTCATTGTGAGTCCACAATGTCTGATGAAGTAGTACCAACAGGAGTAGCAGTGTTTTCGGGAGCGACTGAGGTGGAATAGGATGGTATGACAAAAATGTCATCATCCTCATCTGAGTCTGAAAATCTTGTAGTAGCACCTGCACTAGAAGACGCAAACACTTGTGGACCTGCATGTTGGTTAGTTTTGAAACGAAAATATCTCAATGAGTCGCTGAGATAGTCAAGATCAAAATACCATTCAGGACCTTTGCCTTGGATGTTTTTCTTCTCCTTAAAGTACCTGAGATTGATAGTTTCAATGACACGCTTGGCAGTGAGATTGTAGACCCTATAGGCTCTCGAGTGAGCTGAATAGCCCACAATGTATCCTTCATCTGCCTTGCCATCAAATTTTCCCAAATAGTCACTTGAGAATGGTGACAGGACAACCAAATGGCTTCAAATGTGTAATGCTTGGGACTTTGGCTGTGAGTAGCTCATAGGGAGTCTTCTTATGTGGATTGGTAATAGAAACCCTATTCAACACATAACAATCAGTGTTGACAACTTCTGTCCAAAACATATTCGAAAGCTTGGAATCAGCAAGCATGGTCCTTGCAGCTTCTATAAGGGTCCTGTTTTTCCTTTTTGCAACACCATTCAGTTGGAGGAGTCCTGGCCACACTATAATCTCTTTTGATACCTTTTGAATTGCAAAGTGCTATGAGGTCTGCATTCTTGAACTCAGTTCCATTGTCATAACAAATACCTTTTACCTTATTGGATAGCTGATTTTCAATGAGTGTAATGAAGTCTTTGAGAATGGGGTAGGTCTCACTTTTAGCAGCCAGAAAGGAACCCATGAAAACCTGCTATAACCATCAGTTACCACAAGATAATAGTGTTTATGGTCAATGCTCCTAATAGAGGTAGGACCAAACAGATCCATATGAAGTAGCTGCAATGGGTCAGTTATTAAGCTGAGAGCAGTAATGGCTTTAAAGGATGCTTTGTGCTGTTTGCCTTTGCTACATGCAAGGCAATTGATGTCATTCTTGAAAGTTTTGGGAGGTTAAACCAGAGACTAGGTTCATATTGGCCAGCTGGTGAATGGTCTTGAAGTTTACATGCCCCATCCTCCTATGCCATTGAGTGGCTTCATCTTCTAATGCTTTGGCAACCAAGCAGGCTAGTTGACCAGTAAGATTAACTTCATTCAACTTGATATTGTAGAGGTTATGTCTTCTTGGGATTTTGAGTAGGACTTGAGAGTTATCCGGTAACTTAAAGTCTTTGGACAACACCAATGCTTTAGTATCTGTAAAGAGGACAAATTGCTTTTTGTCACAAATCTGAGAGACATAGATCAAGTTGAAGTGTTGTAGTGCTTCCACATAGTAAACCTGCTCAAAATTAAGGTTAGGGGTCTAAATGGTTCCTTTGCCAGAGATCCTTCCTTCACCACCACCAAAGTACACCTTCCCGCCTTGAAATGGTACAAAGTTAGTCAAAAGTCCTTTATTGCCTGCCATGCTCCTATAGCATCCACTATCTACGATTCCAAAAGATGGATCTTGGTATGGAGTAATCTACAACAACATAAAAGACATATTGAACAGTTAGTGTCTTAAGGGGACCCAAACCATTTCTGGCTTGAGTCTGCCTTGTAGATCAGTTTTAGATAGCCATGGAGATTGATGAGATCCACTGTTGTTCTTGAGGTGCATGTGCATCATATGGGTTTGATTTTGAGACCAAGAACAACCTGTTGAGGGCTTAACAGCAGAACCCAAATTTCCCAATCCAAAACGCATTTGGTCTGATGTAGGAGCATAATTCTGATTAAAATTTTAAAAGTAATTGTTGGTTGGTCTATTAGGGGTACATGCATTGCTTCTCCAAGTAGTAGAAGCTGAAGGAGAGGTCCTTCTAGTAGAATGAAAAGATTGGGCACATGGATTTTGTGACAATCCGTCAATTTATGATCGATATTTTATTCTCAAATGTTATTTAAAAACATTATTTTAATGTTATAATATGAACTCACTCATTTCTGGGAAGAAATTTAGGTTTACGTCTTGAAGTAGCATCGACTACGTCTAAACCGGATGACTCTATGTTACGTGCTTACGTTTACATACACCGTTTTTTGTGACAGTCCGACACTTCAGGAAATAAATATATTCTTGAATATTATTTTGGGAATTTAAATTTGTGTTGGCTCTTAAACTCACAAATTTACGAGAAGAGATTAGGACTTACATGCATAATTTAACTTCCTTTACGACTAAACCGGAAACCCTATGATTACGTATTTACGTTTTTGAACTCTGTTTTTGATGAGATAATTTTTACTAGATTCGTTTTGTGTCGTTGATAAATAATTTATAAAAACGTTTTTTGTAAAACGACCCGAGGGCACGCAAATCGAGAAAACTAGAATCGAGGAGTACCCGTAAATAAATGGGGATGAGACAAGATAAACTTGCCCCACCCCCATACCATGGATGGCTAGCTTAAGCCAACACATCAAGAGATGTGTCAAGCTTACATAGTAAGCTAGGACACTTGTCCTAGTTACTTGCACCAAACACTAGCTACATAAAACCACTAACCAAAACTACTTTCTCTCATTCATAACATGCAAACAACTTCAAAACTCTCTCTTTCTCCTCTCTTGGCCGTCCACTATCGCACCACCACCATAACCATAAAAAATCTAGCCATAAACCAAGGCTATAATCAACATATGTTGAAGCCTAGTTGAAAAGATGAAGATTGAAGGTGGTTATAACATGTGAAAAGAAGTTTCCATGGAGATCAAGGGCTGAATTCATGGAGGTATTCCTGCATATAAAGATCTCAAGAATTTCATTTGCCAAGTTGAAGATTGGTAACAAGGAACCAAGCCTTGTTCATCAAAATCTCATCATTTCATCACTTTGGTGGTATAGAGATTATTTCTTCCTATCATCTTGTTATTTTGAATATGTAATCTTGTATTTTCTTCATTTATGTATATTTATATGATTATGAATGATGATCAAAATATTACGTGGGGATTTGGTGTTGATAAATTTGATTAAAATGATTAAAAGCTACATAAAAAGATGTTAAAATCATGTCTAAAATTTTAGGCTGTGTAAAACAGTAAAGAACAATATGATAGCTTGTTAAAATGACTTGTATAATTTGATATACAGTAAGGTATGTGACTTGTACATATGTGAGAGTTGGTCACTCAATGGAATCCATAAAATGAGTGAGATATGATCAAAACAATATTGAAGTTCAAATCTGTACAGTCTGTTTTGGACGGACTGTTAGAGACATTTAGATGTTGATTGAGCAGTAGCTAAAGCTGAGTTAATTGTAGCACATATCATGTAGTTTGTGCTGCCCAAAAATGAGCTTCTATCTCCTTGTATAACTCAAGATATAATAAAAATGGTGAAAGTGAAATTCATAATCAGATTTGTAAAATAAAAGTAAATATTATAAAATTAGCACTCAAGTAAAACTAAAATAAAATGTATACCTAAAACCCACTTACTTATATATTACTTATATATATACTTTTATAAGTAAATGGGACATTTTATAAAATTGCAAATTGATATGTTTTATAAGTTATAAAACTATATGCATAAGTTTTACGTCTTTTCGGCTATAAACCGAAAGATTAACGTTTTCGTCAAATAAAACTTAGACGGTCGGACCCGTCTAATGTAAACTTTTTTTATAACTCATCTACTGATATGTAAGTACATATTACAAGTAAAAACCGATAAAACCCGAGCTTTATAACTTATGGACATTAACGGACCAAAGTAGCCTTATTGGACTATTAACCCAACTAGATTGGCTAAACACTAATGGACTTACTCATGGGCTTAACCCACTTGGGCCCAACATATGAGTATAGGCCTGGTATTAAAAGTATAAATGGACTAATAAAATGTATTGGTCTTTTAATGGGCTTATTGGGCCTTAATATATAAATAAGTTGAATCTAGTGTAGCTAGTCAAAAATTTGACTAACACATAACACTATAATGTGTATGAAGAGATAAAACCCCATTTGATCATCATTATACTTATAATATCATCATATATATATACATAGCCATTGTTATATAAAGTCATAGGATAAGAGTCTAAGACGAGTATTATTTGTCTAGGTTTCCATCATTGAAGCACGTACCGTACATCCAAATCGCCAATAACCCGCCTTCCCCAATCCACGTGAGTTCATAGCCTCGCACTCTTTTAAATGTTTTATGAAATGTTTTATAAACCCGCGAGGGAGATAACATGTTAATTTTAATAAAATAGGACACTAGTAGTCCCGCTTGTTTGCTTATTGATATGGACCCGAATGATTATATGACCCGATGAATGATTATATGACTCGATGAATGAAATGAAATGGATTATTATAGTTAAGTTATGTCACTAAAAGTCCCATTAGCATGAATTGTGAACTACCGGGATTTGGTAGACGCTTATGCATATAATAGTACTATTTAGGGAAGATCACCCCAGTTCGCGCCTTGACGGTTGATCCCCGTCGTGCCATATTGATTGGTAAGCGAATTTATGTATGAGAAGATTTATATAAGCGTGATTATTGTGACGACACGCTGTTTTAGAGGGGCAAAGGAATTTCGGGTTAGCCACTTGTTGTTTGTTATAGTAAGGTAGCAATGTCATGCGGCTTATAATAATCCAATATTGAAACTACTAATGTACGAATTGATTTATAATATATTGCCTGACTAGCAATACGGGGTCTTATTATTGATATTATGTTCGTGTTTTGGTTTTACATAACCATATTCATATAACGGCTTTTATTTAACTCTATACAACGTTATAAAACGTATTGTATGATGTTTTTACGACAATGGTTCGTATAATGGTTTTGAAGGGCAAAAACCTATGTTATGATTTACGATAAAGATTCATCTAAAATGTCTTTGGCATATTTTATGGCCTCCGACAAAGAATTGTACAAAATGATTTTTGATGATGATTATATATACCGGTGATATATTAATGGTTTATTAAAGTCTATGAATTCACTCGGCGTTTTCGCTGACCTTTCCTTTTAACATGTTTTATCTCAGGTACTTGAAGGTAATTCTCAGGAAGACGACAAGAATTTATGGCCCGCATTCAAATAAAATTCCCATTCAAATGTTTTGTAAAATTGTATGAAATACTATGACTTGGGACCTATGTAAATTGATATTTATGAATGGAAAATGCTTTATTATTCAACGACGCGATTTTTAAGCGTTGTCTATGATTTGAGTAATGTGTTATCCCGTAACACCAACGACTCTTCCGCTGAACTAAAGTATGAATATTTTGGGGTGTTACAGTTTGGTACCAGAGCTCTCGTTATAGAGAACGAAAGATTTTTAAAACTAAGGTTTTGAATAAAACATTTCAAAATCTTTTAACTATAAACATTTTTCTCAAAATGTCTAAAAATATTTTGACTATAACGGTGCCGAAGAATTCCCGAGTTACCGACAAGGCCAGACTGAGAAGTGTTATTTTAATATATATATATATATATATATATATAACTTGGATTATATATATCTGTTGTAATTTGATTACATGATTGTTTGATGATTATTTTAATATTTATACGAGGTATTTATACGACGTAGATTGTCACAAGAAACCCTAACTCCCCTAGCAAATCAATCGAAGCTATTCCCATAGTAATTCTAGCTATTCCAGATCTAAACCAAGTTGTGGATATTTATGATCCCAGTAAAATGGTTGATATTCGTAGAAATGTTGATAGTAGTTGATTATGATCTTGAAGAAGAATTGGCGAGATTAAATCTAATATGGATGTCATGATGATCTTTCCTTATAGAGTGGAGTTTGATAAAACCTTACCACCTAGAAAGGTGTCATCTGATTTGGTGTCACCCAATTCTTAAATTTGAAATCGAAAGGGTGAATGTTGCACTTGAGGCTGTCATTGGAGCCTTTACCCAAAAGCCTCATGCCACTAGTACCTTTCCGAGAAGTCTAATTGAATGTGTGAGTCATTTATTGAAAGAGCTATAGGATTGGAAATTAAGTGTTGTTCATATCGAGCTTTTATTGCCCTTTCAAGGTCTAAGAATAAGGTTGAAAGTATTGGAGAATGAGGTAGGATATCGCATTGAGTATAAGTTGATTGAAACTTGAATAAAGTAAAATTTAACTCGTATGGAATATGAGATTGTTAAGAGGAAGTCGTTTAGTCCTGTGATTGAATTATAAGGTTTTAAATGATTGTTGTTTGTGTTAAGGGTTGTTCCCAGGCCATTGTCCACTAACGAGGATGCCCAGTGTCTAAGAAATAAATTGAAGAAATCTTCTTTTGAATTGGGACCGATGGATCTTCCGGGACAGGTGGAACACCTAATGACTCTTGTAGATTAGTATTCATTGTGGTATCTTTTAAAATCCATGACTTAACTGAGACATCAGTTGGTAGGATGAGTTTTTGGAATTGTATGACATGGCAACACGTAATGTGTTACGGTACAATTTTTGACTTGTTTGAGATTAATGAAAAGGCTACCTCTGATTGCTAAATCCTACATGTATCGATGTTATCTATCTTTTCTTGCTTCTTCCTAATGTTCGCATTAGTGATGCAACCATTGAACAAGTACGCATCTCGATTTGAGTTACGTTGTGAATTATTCTTTTTGAGTGCCATCGAGGTCATGAACCTCATGATTAATTGGCTAAAGCTCATCTCCTATCATATTGTAGTTAGTTCTTGCTGAACAACTTTTCATCACTCTTTTGCAGATCACTCGTTGTTTTTATAAGTTAAAACAGTATCCCTTGATAAAGATTGAATTTTCATCACCATATGGATTATTTAAAGTGAGACTTATAAATAATCGTTATCGAAATAAAGTTGTTTATGAAACACCTTGGAAAACTTAATTGTTTTCATAACAAAGAACATCTCTGTAAATTCATTTAATTTTTACTTCATGATTAAGCATGAATATATATATTTTAAACATGATGACAAAGTTTTGAAGAACAGAGTATTGCATCGTTAATCCTAAAATTGTATATAGTTGTGCGCCTACGTACAATTTGGAAGGGACCATGCAAGGCTGATTAGTAGTCACAATAAAATTGTTAATAAACATTACATTTTCTTTGTAATTGTGAAAGACTAAATTTTATGAGATCTGCAAGAAGTGCAAAAATAGGGACATATTGTTAAAGACACCTACATATGTGCCCGTACCATTTATTCTTCTGAGTCGAATTTACTCATCTGTGGATATTGTCTTATTTGACAATTGACAACCCTTTCTTGTCCTATTCTTTCATGGCAAGATTCTTTGGAAAAGTATCTAATTCACTACAAGAAAAAGGGGTATTTGAGAGGGTGAAAAACCGTGCCAAATACTTAAAAAACCGTGCCAAATGCTATTTGGCACGGCTTTGGGACGCTTTTGGCTCCGTCCTAAATATGAGGGTGCCAAATACAATTGGGTCGAGCTAAAAGCGTGCTAAATAGTATTTGGCACGGTCCTTAAGACGGTTTAACTTTGGGGTGCCATGAGTGAGGTATTTGGCACGACTAAAAAATTTTCGTTCCAAATGGGAATTTGTCACACTTTTATATCCCGTGCTAAATGAGTATTTGGTACCAATTCATTTCTCGTGCCAAATCCGTATTTGGTTCAGTTTTTAATTACCGTGCCAAATTTAACTAGGACGGTTTTAGCCACCGTGACAAAGGTATTTGGCACGGTTTCCGTTTTCTGTTCGAACCGTATTTGGCACCCTTTTATCCGACTTGTTTTGCATTCAATTAATCATCATAACATAATCTCAAATTTTCACAAATATATTACAATCGAAGGCAAAAATAAACTCAAACTCGTTTTTTATTAATCATCAATAGAATAAAGTCTACATCGTCAATTGAATACCATAATGTAAAAAACAATACGTCCAACATCTTTACAAACCAAAAGTTTTACTAACTGAAACAAATAGAGCTTATCGGAACACGTATTCATTGTAAACCTGCATAATAAAACGAGAAACAAGTTAGATACGGGTATATAACTGGTCAGATTATATATTACGCCATATCTGAACCTGAACAAACAACCTTATTTCATTCCTACGATATCAGGAACCATTGACTATTGTTCTCTTTTTGACACTCAATCAAGTCCGAAAGTTGGTTAAGAATTTCTAGAGCATGTAATAGCATATACCAATTTACTTATTCTATCTTTTAGCAACTATTTATTAGTAATTGTAACTACCGTTAGGAGGACATACTGTAAAGTGGAGTACCAATAATACATTGGAGTACGAATAATCTAGTGACCAAGTTATGGAATTAGTACTTACATTTAAAAGATGGCTAAGCCAAAATGTCTTCAATCATCTATTAATTTTCATTTGAAGGAGGTCGGACCTATAAAATACCATTTGATCATTTACTACTTTGATTCACATGCAATAATGGTCAGAATAGATTGAGAATAACTAGTTAGATTAACAATAACTAGTTAGCGTACCTGAGCGCTTGATCCAGGCATATGTGCGTGAAAACCCAGCGGAGGTGGAGAAGTAATTCCAATTTCTTAAACACTGCATTTGAGCTTTTTCATGATTAGAAATATGTGCTGCTACTTTGGCCTCTATCTGCGCTTTCTGGTCTGCTACTACATTTGCTACTCACTCAGCTACCTTAGCCCTCTAACTACGCAACTACTTGTACTTGAACCATCCTTTCCATTGCATCTGAAGAGGTTGTATTTCTTAATGATGAGTGAGGCCTAAAATTTTTACGACTAGATACTCCTCCACCCAAAGTCTTGACATTTCTGTGCCCATCAGGGCCCAATAGGTCAACGATAACTTATTCTTTAAATGAATCAGTTTGCTCTGATTGTGGTACCTCATTTAACTTCTCCTTCATCCGGGGGCCTGAAACGCAAATATACATATGTTAATAATAAATACAAATACGTTAGTTATTATGCATCAACTAATGATTCTAAATTATCAAGTAATACAACTTCAGGTGATGGTGATACATATGTAGCTAAATACTTACAACCACTATCCTTGTGTCTTCATCTGCTATGGTACCGTTTTTTTAGTACGTGTTTTAATAAAAACATTAGCGCGACATAAATCCTCGTTGTTAGCTTTCATCTGAAGTTTTAAATATATTTAGTTAGTTCCCTGGAAGTTGTAAAAAATATGTAAAATACAATTGAATGAATGTAATATGCATGTTTGTACCTCCTCTCGAACTTTGGCATGATATGTTCTACCAGTTCTTCGTAAAAAACTCCAGATTTTTAGAATTATTGAAATTTGTCAAGGATTGAGCCTGAAAAAATAGTATGCATAACTAAGTTGCAAAAATAAACTAAAAACAGTCATGGGCAGAATATGTTTAACCTAAAAGTTTGAACATACATCCTAAGTAATACGTTTTGACCCGTTGTTATTTATAGTTAGTTTACAAAGGAAATTGTACTTACATGAATATTTTCACGTTGTGGCCATTGTTCGGGATTTCCCCGACTGTTTGAAGGAGTTAAAAGTTTTTCCGGATCGTCTTTATTTGGAGTAAAGAAATCATGTTTTACTCTACATTTCCATTTTTCCGAAGACCAATCCACTTCAAACAAGCATATTTATATTCATTTGGAGCATCTGTCTTATGATGCATGCAACAAATTTTTTGTGTTATCCATACCATAAAAACAATTATTTATAGTATACTTCACGTTAACAACAATACGTGCAAAGACATGAATTCAAGATTAGAATCTTGCATTGACTTCCATAAAACAATATTAAGAGGAGCATGACTCTCTAAAAAAAAGATTCTTTGATGTCTAAGTAATACTTAACAAACTCAAGCAATCCTACAATTGTACCTAGATAAGCATATCATGTCCTATAATACAAAAATATATGCACAAATCAGCAACCACATACTCTATGTCATTAACTTTTTTATAGTGTTTTGCTCCCAATAAAACCTAAAAATACAACATAACTTATGTTTTTAGTAAACATACAGAATCAGAATGGTATTTACATACGACTATTTGTTACCACTACTCTATAATTCATTACTCTTAGTATAGTAGTCCTAAATCCTATGAGTAGCATGATCTTATATTTGTTAATGTGTTAGATTTCATTCTTATAAATATTGGTTTTACTTACTCGTGCAGTACACTAACATCGTATAGCTTGTGTGTATATAAGTATATACTATAACTTATAATATCATGCATCTGTATGTATATTTCTTGGTCTGATATCTTCTCAAACTAGTTGATGAAAACTTGTTGAACAAATGGAAATAAACTATTGTAACATTTCATTTCAATACTCAAAAGTTTATTTGAAAACTTGTTGAACAAATGAAAACAAACTACTACTGTAATATATTATTTCAATAATCATGCTCATTTGCATTTCACCTACTAGTCATGTATTTTCTAAACAAAATACTATATATATGAAAACTAGATTGTAGATTTATTTTTAGACGCGTATTACTGTAATATTATTATCGGGTCATATTTCAAAAAGTAAAAACGCAATTCAACCCGACTCGATTAACCCGATAACTCGACCGTATTACTATAATATTATTATCGAGTCATATTTCTAAAAGTAAAAACCTGATTCAACCCGACATGATTAACCCGATATCTCGACTCGATAACACACCTAACTCACAAGTAATACAACCCAACAATCTAAAAGTGCAAAAACTATTACCAAAAACAAAATAATGAATTTAAATCGTCTTCTAAAAGTTACGGATTTTTGTATTCTTTCAGCAGATTAATAACAGTGCAAATAAATTTTTCTTTTTACTCTATCACTAAAAGCATTGCCATTATTCTTTCATTGATTTAAGGGTGCACAACGATAAGTCTCATTCATGAAAAAAAATTACAACAATACAAGGCCTAAATGACTATGCTACTTAAAAGCTATTTTACATAACTGTTGTTACGTAGATGAAACTTCATCTTTTTGCTACTTTTTATTTGATTTTGCTAAGAATAAACCAGTGTATGGCACACTGACTTTCACTACTTTCAAGAGGGTATGCACTCACTTTTAAGTGACCAACTATAACAAAAAAACACTAATTCGTTTAAACTAAGCCATGGGCTCATATGCTCAATGTGGATCCGCCCTACTTCGGGTGTAAGTAATATGTGACCTTTCGATCTTACTTGGTTTCGGCTACAAAACGGACCTGATCTAAAACCACATTACCAGACCTTTAACACTCTTAATCACAAGTAACTACATAAGGCTACATAACTGATAATCACTCCTAGAACACGAATTCCAAGCATCCAATTGACTATTTTACGACTTTACTTCCATAAAAACTACTTAAAGGGTGTTTTTTAAGATTATATGTGACCTTATGAGCTTATTTGTATTCGGCTTATATTGCATAAGCCCCAATCTTTTAGCTTCTTTGTGACAGATGGGCTTATATAAACTTATTATATCATAATAAACTTATATAAGTGCAAAAGTGGTAAAATTAACCAGAAACTTAAGGCTTATAAAATATAAGCCGAGATCAATTAAGCTCATAAGCCCACATATAAGCTTAAACAAACAATCCCTGATACTTTGTTATTTTAAACATCTCAAACAGATATAAACACATAAAACAAAGCAATGTGTAAATAACATATACCAAAAAAACACGTCCTAAAAGTACTAAATCCAGAATGAGTGAACTCACTAGATACAAGATCGGCAAAACAACTACAAACCTTACAGATTCCTAGTAATTAAACGCATTTGATCAATTTCGGATACAAAAGCCACCCAATTAATTCAATTGAAAATGATCGAACTCATACCCAAAACTATTAAGCTGTAGCATCCGCAGTTCTTTAGGGTTTGGTGTTTGATAATTTTAGGGGAAATCATGGGCATGAATCCTAGGATATATCAGGGAGACTTTTAATTGCAAATCACAGTTACGATTTGTGTGGAGAGAAAGTCGTGATTAAACTCGGATTGGAGGGAAACTTTGGAGGGGATTGAAAAAAGATTGAAGGATTTTTTTCTTTGACGCAGATCTCTTATCCATTTGGGAATTTTGGAAATTGGGTGAATAAAACTATAAAAGGTACTTGGCACGAGACATGGTATTTTGCAAGATAAATTAGAGCCAAAGTGTCACAACTAGTCTTTCCCTCTTCACTTGTGTCATCTCAACGTCACATCATCTCAACTAACCAAAATAAAAAGCCAACTAAACACCCCCTCACTCACAACTAGTCTCTCTCCTCTTCACTTGGGTCCCACCACTCACCATTTTATTTTTTATTTCATTTTTCACACAAACTAAAAATTAATTTCATAAAAATAAAAATTACAAATACTTCAAATAAAAATACATTACAAAAATAAAAATACAAACATAAACTAAAAACGTTTTAAAAATTCCAAAAAATAGAAAATTTTAACCAAAAAATTATAAACATCAAACGACATGAATGAAAATTATATATTTAATATTTATAAAGAAATAAACTCCTATCGATATTAACCACACACTGTGAGATACCACAATGGCTTCATCTTCACCTAGACAAACACATACACAGACACACTAAGAGATACAGAAACACAATGGCTTCTTCTTCTTCACCCAGAAAACTCAAAAAACCCAGAAAACCCAGACAAACACAAACACAATAGCCTCCTATGAAAAAATAAGAAAAGAAGAAGAAAAAAATGTGGGGCCCGTTTTTTTCTCTTTTTCCTATCGTTGAAGACTGGCGAAGGGGGAGCGGCGAGGGGGGACGGTGTCACGGCGAGCACCGGCGAGGGCGCCACGTCGGAGCGACGAGCCCCCTCTGCCGTGACACCTTTTGCTTGGTAGTACTGTAGTAGACTAGTCGTATGTGTTTTTCACACACGTATAAGGTTGTAATGTTTTCCGTAGTATCATTATATTGTAGTTTATTATTGATTTAAATTAAGTTTAAAAATGCACTATGGAACTGAAAAATTAATGATATACTCCCTCCGTCCCAATTTACTTGTCCACTTTTGACCTTTTTATTTAACTTTGACTGTAAATTATTATTTTTGTGTTATATAATATCTGATAAAAATTATACCAATGAAAATACATTTATAACTCAATCCATACATATATTTTGCATTAAGTAGTATACAACACACAAAAAGTAATTTACGGTCAAAGTCGAATACAAAAGTCAAAATTGGACAAGTAATTTGGGACGGAGGGAGTATATACTTTTTGCTAATATTTGTATTAATTTGAAAAATATTTTGTTATTATTAAAAATTAACAAGTTTTTACATATGAGCTTGGTTCTTTAGGCTCTTATCGTTCTAAGTTGTAGTCATCAGGTCACAGATTTCACCAAATCGATTCGATCGAATCAACGAGTTACGGGTTTGTTCATCAGATTAACCTGGTCGAATAATCGATTTACAGGTTTAACCACCAGATCATATGTTATATTATCATACAAACATATCAAAACGCACATTGCCTTGTGTTTTTAATATATCCATCTAGACCCATCTAGATAAAAGCATGTCTATATCCCAAACCCGATTTCACCCACCTAGTTTGTTCCCTATATTAGATTTAATTACATCTAAAATAATGTTTTGTTTACTAGTTTGGAGAAAAGTTTATTTTGAATCTCCTCTGTACGTGTATAAGAATGCGTCTGGTGGTAAGCTCATGATTTAATTAGAAAAGTTCATGGTTCAAACTCGTGACTAGTTTTGGGGGTGGTCATCGAAAAGTGAGAGTTGAAAATGATCAAGAAATACTTCAATTACGCGTCATACATTTAAGTAAGACATTTGCCCTGTGGGTAACATGTACGTGAAAGACCTCATTTGTTTACATCTTTTCGAAACAACTTATAAAAGAAATTCTAATTACATTACTATTTTCACACTTTAAAAAAATTGTCCCTGTAGAACAATGATAATCTTTGTGAATCAAGAGGGTTGATGTTTTTCTAGAGAGAGAAACTTAGAGAGAGGAGTGAAAGAAACTTGTATAATGAAAAGTAAGAAATGAACAACCAACACCTCTTTCCATGGTGGAAAGAGGTTTAAATACCCAAGTCCTTAATGGACTTGGGCCTCCGGCCCATGAACATGCTCATGGGTCGGGCTATTTAATAAATGAAACTAAACACTACTACGAGCCTATAACTACATTGTTGGAGTGACCGAGACTTTCTATATACGTAAAACGTATTTCCAACAGAGTTGTTGAAACAAATATGTTGGTATCTTGATGTTTTGTGTTTTTGTGAAAATTAAAATCTTGAAAAAAAATCCTCTAACTGACTCCAATCGCAATATCTGATCGCAATATCCGATCGCAATATCTAATCGCAATAAGAATCGCAATCCCTATCGGAATATCCAATCGCAATCACTAAATGGCTCCAGTTGCAATATCTAATCGTAATCCCAATCTGAATATGGATCAGAATCACCAATCGCAATAATGTCCAATCGTAATCTCAATCGGAATGTGTATCGCAATCACCAATCGCAATAACGTCCAATAGTAATCTCAATCGAAATGCGTATCGCAATCTTCAGTCGCAATGATATCCAATCGTAATCCCAATCTGAATGTGGATCTCAATGTAAAACCCTTTTCCTTTGCGATGGTTCCAATCGCAATAACTGGCTGTTTCGAGATCTTAGCTAAAAAAAATGAGATTTTTGACAAGAAATCCGTGATTTTAACCAATCCAAAGTACCCAAATCTCTACCACAGCTATGTAGAAGATTTATGGAACACTTGGACTCACAAAAAACACAAAAAAATTGAATCTTGGGTAAAGATCAATTAAAAAACGCAAGAACACACTAATAGAAGTATGAACAACACGAAACCAACCTTTATTTCATCCCAAGCTCTTGATACCAATTGTAGAACAATGATAATCTTTGTGAATCAAGAGGGTTGATGTTTTTCTAGAGAGAGAAACTTAGAGAGAGAAGTGAAAGAAACTTGTATAATGAAAAGTAAGAAATGAACAACCAACACCTCTTTCCATGGTAAAAAGAGGTTTAAATACCCAAGTCCTTAATGGACTTGGGCCTCCGGCCCATGAACATGCTCATGGGTCGGGCTATTTAATAAATGAAACTAAACACTACTACTAGCCTATAACTACATTGTTAGAGTGACCGAGACTTTCTATATACGTAAAACGTATTTCCAACAGTCCCAAATACGATAAATCGTCCTAAATACATATACGTTGTTGGCACTTCAGGTACCGACTGTCTCAAATACATAAGCATTTGGCACCAGTAACTGAGTTTGTTCTAAATACACATGTACTTGGCACCATTATTACAAAGCGTTCCAAATGCAAGCGTATTTGGAACGATTTTTAAAAAGTTGTCCCAAATACGTAGTTTTTTGGCACGGTTACCCAAACAATGCCAAATACGCGTATTTGGCACTCTTTTTTTACTGTTCCAAAAAAGTTCGTCCTAATAAGCCCCTTTTCTTGTAGTGATTATCGAGTATTGATACCCGACTGGATGTATCGACGTTCCTATCATTTCTTTTGATTAGATTTCATTTGAATGACCTGGGTAACGATCTAAGGAGCTTTTGAATGCGTACTCAATCATGAAAACATGGGATATATACATATTCATTAATGTTTTCGCATGTATCTGATTTGAAATTCTCTCGCGTAAATCATGTGTTGACCTTACTCTTGTAATGGTAGTTGTGTCTCCATATATCCTTGAATTTGTGAAGGATTATGAGTTATTATTAGTCTTTTGAGAAGTTCATATCTTATCAACGGCAATAAAACTGGAAAGTTGGTAGTGCCAGTAGAATGGATTGATTGATTATGACATAATGTTATTGTCTAAATTGATGGGAACTCGAGTGGAATCCCCTAAAAGATAAGATGTTGATTATCAAAAGTTGATGTAGACTAAAAAACAAAGTAACAAAGATAAGTAATTGGATCTGTTGATTCAACAAGAATGCCAGAAACAATTCTGCTAATAATCGTTGATTCTGAAGAATGCCCAAAAATTAGGGTAAAACACGGCAACTCAACGGCCAATGGTTTAACTTTTATTAAACTGATAACTGTCTTGCTAGGGTTACAGCAGATTCATTAAATAATGACTGCAAACAAAGAAAAACCCTAAAAATCCAACGGGATGGACCGTAGCCCAATGACAAAGTCCAACTGAAAGTGAAAAAAACATAAAAATGCAAAAAACTGATAGTAAAAAGGCTTTTCGGGCCTTGAAAAATCCGCAACCAGCTAAAAGGTGGTTACAGCGTCGTCGGTCTCCTTTTTACGCACGTTTTGACAGGTCACGGGCTGAAAACGGACTTAGGATGCAAAAGTTATGCCCATTTTACTAAACCCCTCTTCGTCACGCGATCTCGGGCCTCCAGAAACAAGTCAGCCCGTTCTTCAATACTTGGGCCTCCATCATTCCCCCCTGGATAAGAAAAATTCGCCCTTGAATTCCCAGCTGTATCATCATCGGAAGAATCACCATGGTAAGGCAACAAGTGCTTCACATTAAAAACATCAGAACAACGAATATGACTTGGCAACTTCAAACGATAAGCATTTGAGTTCATCTTATCCACAATTTCCACTGGACCAATCTTCTTAGCAGATAATTTATTATATTCACCAACTGGAAAACGATCTTTAGTCAAAACAGCCCACACAAAGTCTCCTACTTCAAAGTCAACATGTCTCCTCTTTTGATCTGCATCCTGCTTGTACTTCGAATTAGCGCGCACCAAGTTGTCACGAACAGATTTATGAACATCATGCAACCCCTCAACAAAATCCTGCACTTTCTTCAGAACAGACCTAGAAATCTGAGGAGTCATAAGATCAAGAGGACCACGTGGCTGAGCAGAATAAACCACCTGGAAAGGACTAAACCCAGTGCTCCGATTAACAGCATGATTATGAGCAAACTCAGCTTGATACAACTTCTGATCCCATGCCTTCACATGATCACCCACCAAACACCTTAACAGGTTACCAAGGGACCTGTTAACAACTTCGGTTTGCCCATCAGTTTGAGGATGATAAGCACTACTAAAATTGAGTTGAGTATTCACCATCTTCCACAAACTACGCCAAAAATGACTCAAAAACCTGGTGTCCCGATCAGAAACAATGGAGGAAGGTAAAGCATGTAAACGGTACACATCCCAAAAGAAAAGTTGGGCTACATTAACTGCATATGTTGTCTTCTTGCAAGGAATAAAATGAACCATCTTAGAAAAACGATCAACAACAACAAATATTGAATCATTACCCCTTTGAGTACGAGGTAGTCCCAACAAAAAATCCATGCTAATATCAACCCAGGGCTGCAAAGGAACTGGCAAAGGCATATAAAGACCTGCATTAGTAGTCGTCCCCTTTGAAACTTGACAAATACGACACCTCTTGACGTAACGATCCACTTCCTTCCTCATAGTAGGCCAAAAATAAGATGCTTGAACCAACTGTAAAGTGCGATCACGACCAACATGTCCTTCATCATGCAACTCCTTAATAATTTGCAAGCGAAGACTTGAATCAGGAATACAAAGTTGATTCCCTTTGAATAGGAACCCATCATGCATAACAAAATCTGTTTTCTCTCCGGATTGCAAATCCTGCAAAACAATTGAAAAGTATGGATCCACAGTCACCATTTTACGAATGACATCTAGTCCAGGAACATCAACCTGCATGGTTACAAGTAAACTACTTCTCCTGCTTAAGGCATCAGCAGCACGATTGGAAGCACCCGTTTTGTGTTTCACCACAAAAGTAAATTTCTCAAGAAAAGCCAACCAACGCCCATGTTTATGTGAAACCTTATCTTGAGTACGAATATGCCTTAAGGAATCATGGTCAGTGAACAAAACAAACTCCTTATGAAACAAATAATGGCGCCAATGCTTCACAGCTTGGACCACTGCATAAAACTCCAAGTCATAAGTAGAGTACCTCGACTTCGGCCCTGTCAACTTCTCGCTAAAATAGGCAACAGGCCGCCCACCCTGACTAAGAACTCCACCAATTGCAACCTTAGAAGCATCAGTTTGAAGCTCAAAAACTTTAGAAAAGTCAGGCAATACCAGGATTGGCGCTGTAGTAAGCTTTTTCTTGACAACCTGAAAAGCCATCTCTGCTTCCTCCGTCCACACAAATGACTTACCCTTCATACAGTCTGTCAAAGGGGCCATAATGGAACTGAAACTAGAGATAAACCGCCTATAGAAAGAAGCAAGACCATGGAAACTCCGAACTTCAGTAATGGTAGTTGGAGTTGGCCACTCCTGAACAGCTGCTACCTTAGATTCATCCACCTGTATGCCATCACCAGAAACAACATACCCTAAAAACAAAACTTTAGGGGTCATGAACACACACTTCTTCGTGGCTGCATAAAAATTATCCTTCCGAAGCAAGGTCAAGACCTGCCTCACATGATTGACATGCTCATTATAAGAAGCATATAAATAAGAATGTCATCAAAATAAACAACCGCAAACTTGCCAATAAAAGGCCTGAGCAGTTGATTCATCACACGCATAAATGTGCTTGGTGCGTTTGATAAACCAAAAGGCATGACCAACCACTCATACAACCCTTCACGGGTCTTGAAAGCGGTCTTCCACTCGTCACCAGGTCTAAGACGAATCTGGTAATACCCACTCTTCAAATCCAGCTCCGTGAAAATGGTAGCACCACTAATCTGGTCAAGCAAATCATCAAGGCGAGGAATAGGAAACCTGTACCTCACAGTAATATTGATGGCTCGACTATCAACACACATACGCCATGTACCATCCTTCGTTGGAGTCAATAGGGCGGGAACAACACACGGGCTCATACTCTCACGAACATGACCCTTGGAAACCAACTCCTCAACCTGCCTGCGCAACTCCTCATGTTCTCCCGGGCTCATCCTATAATGTAGCCTGTTAGGCAACTGTGACCCAGGCTCTAGATCAATATGATGTTGTATGTCACGCAATGGTGGCAAACCATCAGGTAATTCATCAGGGAAAATATCAGAGAATTCCTCAAGTAAAGGGATCATGGCTTCAGGAACTTCACCGTCTTCAGAAACCTCCTTCCCTATTAATACAAAAACATCACCTCCCACCTCCAGCTCGTCTTCGAACTGCGAAAGAGTTAGTAAAGTACCAATGGGTTTATTAACTACTTCCTTAGGTTTATTTGGCATCAAAGTAATCTTCACACCCTCAAACAGGAAACTATAAGTATTAGTTCTCCCATGGTGAGTTACATCACGGTCATACTCCCAAGGTCTACCCAACAATAAGTGACAAGCATCCATAGGTATCACATCACACCAAATATTATCCTTATAAGTTGTTCCTACAGAAAACGGAACTTGGACACGCTTGGAAACTGTTATCTCCCCACCCTTTTTAAGCCACTGTAACTTATAAGGTTTGGGACGATCTTCAGTTTTCAGCCCTAATTTCTGGACTGCTCCTTCAGCTATCAAATTATCACAACTACCGGAATCGCATACAAAAGTGCAAACCTTACCCATAATGGTACAAGTTGACTGAAAGATGTTGTGTTTGAGCCAATCATCACCATCAGCTTTAGGTGTTAAGCAGTAGCGCCTTACCACCAAATTCACCCCCACATCTCCAGACACATACTCCTCCTCATACTCAGGTTCTGCATCATAAACTGCGTCTCCCACGTAGTCATCATAAGCCACATCATCATCTTCCTCAGGTTCAATAAATAACTGCCTCTTCCCAGCCTTCTTACACTCTGATTGTCGGTGACCAGGTTCACCACAGTTAAAGCACTTGAACCCATCACTGTCGGCCGCTTTAGGAACTGGTCCAGTATTCTCACCAACTGCTTTAGCCTGAGTTGGGGCAAAACGAGATGCCGCATTACCCGAACCAGAAGCACCTGTTATTGCAGGAGATGAAGAACTCCCCACTCGTCGGTTCTGCTTCTCAAAAGCCAATGCTCGTTGATATGCTTCAGAAAGTGTCATCGGATTAAACATGTTAACAGAATCCATGATCTGGACTCTTAAACCACCAATGTATCGAGAGACAAGCTGATCTTCTGTCTCTTGAACGTCATTCCTTGCAATTAGTTGGTAAAATTCGGTCGTGTAATCTTCAACAGACTTGGCCCCCTGTTTTAGATTCTGTAACCGCTGGTACATCATTCGCTGGTAGTTATGAGGAATAAAATTATCCCTCATGACTTTCTTCATCTTCTGCCAACTCGTGATCTTTGACTTCCCAACTCTGTTCCTCGTCAGTTTCAATTGTTGCCACCACGCGGATGCCCGACCACGTAACTTGGTAGCGATCAACGAAACCCTTTTGTTTTCTGGAACTTCTTTGAATTCAAATACTTCTTCAACAGCAACAAGCCAATCAATAAACTCATCAGGCTTTAAAGTGTCCCCATTAAACTCGGGAATATTAACCCTCATTCCAGTCTCCCAACGCCTATCATTATTCCCACTGCGATCTCTCATCCGTCGCCCTACTGATTGTTCATCATCAGACAAACCATCACCAAACGGATTTTCTTCCAGATCTGCATCTTCTTCCTCATGATGGCGATTACGAGGCCTCCTATTGCTCATCAAAGTGTTCATCTGGTCGGTCAATTGATCAAACATTTGATCGAATCGCTCCTCCATTCTCTCTATCATACGCTGCTCAAATTCCTGTTCATTCACATCGTGAATAGGCCTAGTTCTCCTTGGAGGCATCTTGATCAGGAACTTTGGCTCTTGATACCAACTGATGTAGACTAAAAAACAAAGTAACAAAGATAAGTAATTGGATCTGTTGATTCAACAAGAATGCCAGAAACAATTCTGCTAATAATCGTTGATTCTGAAGAATGCCCGAAAATTAGGGTAAAACACGGCAACTCAACGGCCAATGATTTAACTTTTATTAAACTTATAACTGTCTTGCTAGGGTTACAGCAGATTCATTAAATAATGACTGCAAACAAAGAAAAACCCTAACAATCTAACGGGTTGGACCGTAGCCCAATGACAAAGTCCAACTGAAAGTGAAAAAAACATAAAAATGCAAAAAACTGATAGTAAAAAGGCTTTTCGGGCCTTGAAAAATCCGCAACCAGCTAAAAGGTGGTTACAGCGTCGTCGGTCTCCTTTTTACGCACGTTTTGACAGGTCACGGGCTGAAAACGGACTTAGGATGCAAAAGTTATGCCCATTTTACTAAACCCCTCTTCGTCACGCGATCTCGGGCCTCCAGAAACAAGTCAGCCCGTTCTTCAATACTTGGGCCTCCATCAAAAGTGATCTAAATAATTCTTGATGGATGACCATATCCTGCTTTTAGACTTGAAATTTTACCATGAATGGTTATGAACTAGTCATAGATCTTGTAATCCAGAAAGAACCTAAGGTGGATTTATTGAAAGATGTTTCTGTTATCTGAAATTTTAGGAGGTATTTGCTGGTGAATTACCTAGACTTTCTCCATTAAGGCAAGTTGAATTTGGTATTGATTATATTCCCAGTGCTGCACCCGTGGCATGTGCACTGTACTTCAGCACCATCTGAATCGAAAGTGTTACCGAACAACTGAGAGAGTTGTCGGAATAAGCTTTTATTCTATCGAGCTCGTCATCATGAAGAGCTATGGTGTTATCATTCCTTATATTTTTTGAATTACCGTGAACTAAGTAGATTGACGATCGAAATCGATATCCATTAACCAGGATGAAAGATTTGTTCGATCATTTACAAGGTTCTAGCGTATATTCAAAAATTTGATCCACAGAATGGTTATCATCAACTTCGCGTCCGCGAAAAAGATTATCTATTCCAATCACTACATCCAGAACGTGTAATGAACATTATGAGTTTCATGTTATGTCGTTTGGATTGACCAATGCACATGTAGCATCTATAAATTTGGTGAATCACGTGTGTAGGCTGTAATTTGATAAATTCATGCTTGTGATCATTAAGGACTATCTGTTTGTTTATAAGAATAAGAAGGAGTTAATAATCATTTATAGACTGCCCTGAGTTGGCCGAGTAGTGAAAACTTGTACCTTGAGGATTTAACATGTGATTTAAGGCTTAATCCTTTATATTATTTGACCGTGTGATTAATAGATAATGGAATATATATTGACTCTTCAAAGATTAGAGCCATTTAAGACTTTGGGTTATACCAAAAAGAAAGTGCAAAAATATTTTGACAGACATTTTATCAAAGGATTTTTAAGGAATCATTCCTTCATACCCAAATCATTTAACTAAACTCCTTTAGGGGTAAATGTTTGTGTTTACCTCAAGACAACCTAAGAGGAATTGAGGAAACCATTTAAACCATGACTTGGAATTTGAAACGACAATTTTTGCTTTTGAACTAAGAAAATTTTGACCAAAGTATAAACGAAGATTTTTCGAACATTTACGGATCTTATTAATTAATTTTGATATATCAACAAAAATCGTGTTAACTAAATTCAAATTTATTTTTGAACATTTTTCTATAATTATACGAATTGAGAAAATTTAAAACTTTTTACGTTTACGTTTCATAAAAATTAAATACTTATTATTTAATTACTTGCAATATCTATCGACACTATAAACGCCGGATTGAGTAAAACTAATAATGATAATAGTAGAGAAGAAACTAAAACTTAGAAAATATGAAGAAAGAATTTCTGAGTGATTATGGGCATGATATTTATTTCATCTGGAAAGATGAATATAGATACTGACACATTATGTAGAAAGGATAAAGAACCAATTAGGATGTGTTCCTTAGTAATGACGGTGCAAAATAATTTGCCCGAGCAATTTAAAGATAGCCGATACTTGTAAAAAGGATAATATAGATAATAAAAGGGGTTCGCGGCTAATGTGAACCATTAGAATTGAGAAGCCGATGGCGTTAAATGTTTTAAAGGCCGCTTGTGGTTGCCTAAATACGGAGGATTTCGAGATTTAGTCATGTTGGAATCTCATAAGATTAAGTATTCTATTCATGCCGTTTCTGATTTAATGTATCTTTATCTGAAGAAGTTGTACTGATGGCAAATTATGAAGGCAGACATCGCCTCATACATTAGTAAACGTCTAGCTATTGCAAAGGTCATCATCTAAATTTGATTCGATTTGGGTCATCGTTGACTGACTGACCAAATATGCTAATATCATTCCTGTTACTGATAGATTCTCGATGAAGAAATTGACTCTTTTATATTTAAAGGAGTTATGTAAGCATGGTGTGCCTGTATCGATCATCTTTATTAAGATCCCCGCTCTGCATCGAATTTCTAGAGAGTTCCTTAGAAGTCATTGGGAACGAACCTTGATGAGAGTACTGTTTACCACACCAAATCGAAGGGACGAGGTAAAGTAACGATACAAAATACTAGAAGTGTTGTTTTATGCTTGAATAATTAACCTTTGGTAATGAACGGGATAATCGTTTTCCTTTGGAGAGATTATCATTGATAATTATCATGTTAGGATCGAGATCGAATCTTTTTAGGATCTAAATATGAGAGCATCTATAGGTAGAAGTTGAGATGAAGACACCCGACATACACCCATTGTGATTTGGACATGTCTTTTAGGTTTAAGGTTGCCTATGATGACAAACCTAACCTTACAAGATACCCGACCCATGAAACCTGAAATGATTGTTGAAATTAGGATCTGATTATTGACTGCCGGTAGTGGGCAGGAGGTTATGTAAATATGAAATGTAGATCTTGAAGTGTAGGATGGGTAGCGAAGTTATGCCAAAAATTTTCACCTTGGAAAAAAATGAATTGATGATCTGAAAGATCATGGGAAATAAGTCCCCATTGCATGGGACCATTGAGATAATGTAAAAAGTTGGTTTGAAAGGCATATAAGCTAGATCTACCCTAGGACTTCAAGAGCTGTGTGAATTATGTTTCGTATATCGAACTTGATAAAATGTCTATCAAGTGAAAATCTGATTACTTCTTGATGAAGTTTAGATCGGCGAAAAGTTGCGTTCATCAAAAACCCGTGAACATCATGGATAGAGAAAGTAAGTCAACATTAAGCCTGATCGTATTCCCGTAGTTACGTTTGATGAAACTCGCGTATTGTAATGAATTAAACTTGTGAGAAAAGACCGAATGTGGAGGAAATACCCACATGGCTCTAACTCTATCAGAAGCGAGTAGTAAGATAAATTGATCTTTGAGGACAAAGATCCTATTTTGGGGTAAATGCTGTGACAATCTGTCAATTTATGATCGATATTTTATTCTCAAGTGTTATTTAAAAACATTATTTTAATGTTATATTATGAACTCACTCATTTCTGGGAAGAAATTTGGGTTTACGTCTTGAAGTAGCATCGACTACGTCTAAACCGGAGGACTCTACGTTACGTGCTTATGTTTACATACACCGTTTTTGGTGACAGTCTGACACTTCAGGAAATAAATTTATTCTTGAATATTATTTTGGGAATTTAAATTTGTGTTGGTTCATAAACTCACAAATTTACGAGAAGAGATTAGGACTTACGTACATATTTTAACTTCCTTTACGACTAAACCGGAAACCCTAGGATTACGTATTTACGTTTTTGAACTCCGTTTTTGATGAGATAATTTTTATTAGATTCGTTTTGTGCCGTTGATTCATAATTTATAAAAACGCTTTTCGTAAAACGACCCGAGGGCACGCAAATTGAGGAAACTAGAATCGAGGACTACCCGTAAATAAATGGGGATGAGACAAGATAAACTTGCCCCACTCCCATACCATGGACGGCTAGCTTAAGCCAACACATCAAGAGATGTGTCAAGCTTACATAGTAATCTAGGACACTTGTCCTAGTTAATTGCACCAAACAACTAGCAACATAAAACCACTAACCAAAACTACTTTCTCTCATTCATAACATGCAAACAACTTCAAAACTCTCTCTTTATCCTCTCTTTGCCATCCACTATAGCACCACCACCACCATAACCATCAAAAATCTAGCCATAAACCAAGGCTATAATCAACATATGTTGAAGCCTAGTTGAAAAGATGAAGATTGAAGGTGGTTATAACATGTGAAAAGGAGTTTCTATGGAGATCAAGGGCTGAATTCATGGAGTTATTCATGCATATGAAGATCTCAAGAAGTTCATTTTCCAAGTTGAAGATTGGTAACAAGGAACCAAGCCTTGTTCATCAAAATCTCATCATTTCATCACTTTGGTGGTATAGAGATTATTTCTTCCTATCATCTTGTTATTTTGAATATGTAATCTTGTATTTTCTTCATTTATGTATATGTATATGGTGATGAATGATGATCAAAATATTATGTGGGGATTTGGTGTTGATAAATTTGATTAAAAGCTACATGAAAAGATAATAAAATCATGTCTAAAATTTTAGGTTGTGTAAAACAGTAAAGAACAATATGATAACTTGTTAAAATGACTTGGATAATTTAATATACAGTAAGGTATATGTGACTTGTACATATGTGAGAGTTGGACACTCAATGGAATCCATAAAATGAGTGAGATATGATCAAAACAATATTGAAGTTCAAATCTCTATAGTCTGTATTGGACAGACTGTTAGAGACATTTAGAGGTTGATTGAGCATTAGCTGAATCTGAGTTAATTTTAGCACATATCATGTAGTTTGTGCTGCCCAAAAATAAGCTTATATCTCCTTGTAGAACTCAAGATATGATAAAAATGGTGAAAGTGAAATTCATAATCAGATTTGTAAAATAAAAGTAAATATTATAAAATTAGCACTCAAGTAAAACTAATATAAAATGTATACCTAAAACCAACTAACTTATATATTACTTATAAATAAGTATATACTTTGATAAGTAAATGGAACATTTTGTAAAATTACAAAGTGATATGTTTTATAAGTTATAAAACTATATGCATAAGTTTTACGTTTTTCGGCTATAAACCGAAAGATTAACGTTTTCGTCAAATAAAACTTAGACGGTCGGACCCGTCTAATGTAAACTTTTTATAACTCATCTACTGATATGTAAGTACATCCTACAAGTAAAAACCGATAAAACCCGAGCTTTATAACTTATGGACATTAACGGGCCAAAGTAGCTTTATTGGACTATTAACCCAACTAGATTGGCTAAACACTAATGGACTTACTCATGGGCTTAATAACTAGGTTTTCACTTAGTTATGAAAGTTCGTTGAATCCGATCTTTTCGAATTGATTCCCGTTAATTAGTGCGACTCAGTCGTTCTTGGTGGAAAATAAAATGGTTTGGTTATCTATTTTAAACTAATAGCAAATATGAAAGTGTCGTTGAGTAAAATAAAAGCTTTAAAAATTAAACTAAAATGACGAGTTAAAAATAAATGATTGAAAACTCTCGGGAAGCGTGCAATTTTTGAAACTTAAACCTTTGTAAAACGAAAAACTTAAATCCGTCGGAATAATCCTAATCGGAATACCATCGGAATGCCTGGTCGGAATACAATCGGAATACACTCAATCGGGAAGCAAGCGGAATGTGGCAAAAGGAATGCTATCGGAATAACACTAATGTAACCTATTGGAATGTATAAAAAACGAAGTGATCGGAATAATTGAACTAACCCTATCGGAATGTATATAAAATAAAGCTATCGGAATGTGAAGAAAAGGAATGATCGGAATAAACTAAAACAATGCCATCGAAATCCCAAAAGGATTCCAGGTCGGAATAACAAAACCCTATTCCGATTGGAATGATCGGAATACAAGTGAAGCTAGTCGGAATGCTAAAAACCCTTTTCCGATCAGAGATCGGAATACAAGGGGGGGGGGGGCAAATCGGAATGCCAAAAGCACTAATCGGAATGATTAATCGGAAAAGGGTTTACCCTTTTCCGATGACTTGCAATTCGTGAGAAGCTAAGTTTAAAAGCTACTTTTTAATAAGCTCAAACCAAAACTTAATCGAATCTATAATGAAACAAACTAAATAAGCACGAATAAAAACTTTTCAAAACTTTAAATAAGCAAAGTTTTAAATCAAACTTAAAAAAACGAATACTTTAAGAAAACCTTAAAACAAATAAGTTAAATACCAAATAAGCCAATAAGCATGTCAAGCTCAAAGCTTAAGTTGTATAAAAACTTAAATAAGATTAAAAAGATAAACTTTTTAATCACATAAACATCAAATCTAAGCAAAATCAAAGATTATAACGGATCAAAATCAACTTAAAAATAAAGAAAGGTAGAAGAAGATTAAAGATAAAAAGCTTAACTTGAACTTGTAGATTAAAGATTCAAAAATACAAGATTGAATTAAAGCTTAAAAGATGAAAGAAAGAAAAGATGAAGTTTTAGTGAGAGAAAGTTAAACACTTTCTCTCTCTAAAAATTAAACTAAAGAAAGAAAAATAATCAAGCTAACACCCTCCTAATGTGTCATTAGGAGGGTATTTATAGGAGATGAGGAGGTGCATGTGCTTCCTTCTTTCTTTCTTTCTTCTCGACTCGATCTAAATTCTTTGTCTTTCTCGACGTCGTCTCGGGATTTGTCGATGTAAATTGAACTCGTCTTCTAATTTTCTTCTATAATTAAACTTGAGTTCTTCGACTTCATTAAACTTCCGTCTTTAGACTTTTTTCTTCGATAAATCTTTAGAATAGGCCTTGGACTTCCGTTCTTTTTGCACTCTTGATCTTTTGACTCCGTCTTTTCTCTTTTTCTTCGATAAAAGCCCGTGAAAGCCCGTGTTTTCTTCCTTTTTCATCTTTTGGTCCTAAAACACAATAAAAACACAAACCACGCATAATTCCGACTTTTACGACATAAAATACACGTTTTGGTCTTGTTATTATTAGAAATAAGTGGTAAAAGGATAAGTGTTTTCACACTTATTAAATCCCCTACACTTGACCATTGCAATGCCCTCATGCAATGCATTAATTTCAAAGCACGGTTTACATTTTTCATCATAAATAACCCACCTTGGCCTTTATTAAATACTAAACTTTAAGGAAATTAAAAAGATAGAAATATGTACAAAACAAGTAAAGAAATCAAAGACTTACATTGGGGTTTTGGCTTCCATGAATGTTTATCATCCTCATGTTTCTCGTTCCCCATGCCAAGCTTAAAAATGAGATCATTGTTATTATAAGTTAGCAAACTAACACGAATTCATGTGGGCCAATTATTTACTTAGACTCCCTTATTCCTAGGTGTATCTCTTATATTTTATTTTTGTCTTGAATGATCATGAGGATACATTGTTTGACTTATTTCGATAGTTTATTTAGGCCGAAAATAAAGTGGGACAATTTAATCAATAGTTAGCTAAAGGACAAAATCTTTTAAAACTGCTTCTCGGGACCTCTTAAAGTTCATAACTTGGCATAACTCGCTTCACGATTTGAGACCTTTCTCGGACCGATATTTGGCAGCGACTTCATACTTCAAATCTTGAGAGACGTTCTTGAAATTATGGTCTTCTCTTCATAATAGGAATTTCGTCACTTGAAGTTTTTGAGAGATTCTTCATACTTGGACCATGACTTCTTCATATTTCTCCAATCTTTATTTTGGACTTTGATATACAACGATCCGCCTCCTTTTAGGACTTGGATCTATTTATCCTCATACCTTGTTAGGGCCTTTTTGGATATACTTCTCCATGATCTTTAGGGGAGTACTTGCTTTTCGTCGTGTGTCTCGATCCTTCATATTGATTTTTGATAAATGATTCTTCACATCACTTTTGGATCTTTAGCAACAAAATGTTGCCCTCATGCCTTGTTAGGGCCTTTTCGGACTCGCCAATCTTCGCATCCCGCTTCAATAAGTCATGCCTTGGCTATGAACTCTAATTAATACCGAGCAACTTTTAAACGATCTTGTGCTAGAAGCTAAGTAACTTTTCAAATCGTACAACCTTATTTATTGCAATTAAATTTATTAGCAAGCGATGGGAGAAAAAGCTTATAATCAACTCACATAAATTCATGAAGGAATACCAAACTTATAATTGACTCTATCTCTCGTTCTCCACAATTTAAAATCTCAAGGAATGAGACTCGTGGATGCTTAGCCAACTAAATCAAAGTTTTGGGTTTTCAAGTCATCTATAGGATCTTGCAAACTCTTAGACTTTTTCAAGTTTAGAATTCGCATTTTAAAGTTCCCTTCATAAATTACTTTCTAGGATCAATTATAGGAACTTGCGAAAAGTTCTTGTTCTTAACCCGTGAGAGTTAAGACTTTCACGTTTTAAAGCTCCCTATATAAAAGCCTAGCAAAACTTGACTTAAACACGTTAAGAATACTAGCTAGAGTAAACTTAGATAAGTAAACTCGGGTTGAGTCAAAATATTCATGACTTGAAAAATTTAAAACCACTTTATTAAACTTTATTTTTAGCAAAGAAAGTAAATAACGATAACAAAGGAAAATACTACTATACAACTAGGCCAAAATAGATTAAAAATTTTGAAAATGTCGAAAAATAAAATTTTCCGGTTAAAATGAGGACAAATTAATGGAAAAGCCCACTTACTTCGATAGAAGTCCCCCTACACTTGATATAAACATTGTCCTCAATGTTTAAGCATGTGGGAGTAAACTCCCCTACACTTAGGACATTGTTCACTTTGTTTAAATCTTGCTAAGGAAAGGACAACTATAGTGATTCCTATTTTAATATTAAAGAATATAAAATAGTGAATCAAAAGAGTTTAGGATAGAACCGGGAAGATGGGTACATGGGATCACGGTTCGTCAAAAGTCATCGAGAATGGATCTTTGAAGCTTTTAATCCCTGCACATCAAAAGAAACAAGACAACAAACACATACGGGGCTCCACCTACACTTATTATGAAAACGGTAAAGGATAGATCAACGGGTTGCCTCCCGAGAAGCGCTTGTTTTTGTTAACCGAGTCACGAGCCTGACTTGACCCAGAACTAATTCAAGGGAAACGTGGTGAGGGATGGAATCATCTCATGAGAGATGTCCTCACCAAAGTACAGCTTCACGCGCTGGCCATTCACTTTAAAATTTGGCCCATTCGGCTGAGAAAGCTCAATGGTGCCATAGGGGAAAACTTTGGCGACTGTGAATGGACCAGACCAACGGCTCTTCAGCTTGCCAGAGAAAATCTTCAACCGAGAGTTAAAGAGTAAAACTTGATCACCAACGTGGAACTCTCGGTTCTTAATCCTTGAATCATGGATGATCTTGGCCTTATCCTTGTAGATCAATGAATTCTCATAAGCTTCATTCCTTAGTTCATTTAGCTCGTTGAGTTGAATCTTCCGAAGATCACCGGCTTTGTTGATGTCAAAGTTTGCCCACTTCAAGGCCTAGTACGCCTTATGTTCCAGCTCAATAGGGAGGTGGCATGCCTTCCCGTACACAAGACGATATGGAGTGCAACCATTAGGCGTCTTATATGCGGTACGGAAAGCCCACAAAGCATCATCTAACTTATCGGCCCAGAGGCACGATGCTCTCCCACAGTTCGCTCAAGAATTCGCTTCAATCCACGGTTAGAAATCTCGGCTTGACCATTTGTTTGAGGATGATAAGCGGTGGAAAGACGGTGATTGACACCGTACTTAGCCATGGCTCGAGCAAATTGATCATTGCAAAAATGAGTCCTGCTGTCACTGATGATAGCACGAGGAACACCGAATCGAGCAAAAAGTTACTTCAGAAAGTTCACAACCACCCTCGCATCGTTCGTAGGGAGAGCCTTAGCTTCAACCCATTTAGATACGTAGTCAACGGCTACGAGGATGTACTTGTTCCCTTTAGATGATGGAAACGGCCCCATAAAGTCGATGCCCCATACATCAAAGATTTCACATTCTTGTATGAAATTTTGAGGCATCTCATCTTTATGTGTGATCTTGCCTTGTCTTTGGAAAGCATCACAACGTTTAACCATTTCATGAGCGTCATGATAAATGGAGGGCCAATAGAATCCAGAGTCGAACACTTTCTTCGCGGTATAATTGGGACCAAAGTGACCACCGGTGGGTCCTTTATGGCAAGCTTCAAGGATTAGTAAAGCTGCCGGTCCATCAACACATCGACGAATAATCAAATCAGCACATTGTTTGAAAAGGTAAGGGTCGTCCCAAAAATAGTGTTTAATGTCTTTAAAGAACTTTTTCTTTTGTTGGGAAGTTAACCCTTCCTTGAGAATTCCACCCGCTAAGTAGTTTGTAATGTCCGCAAACCACGGGGTGTCATCAAGATTGGAATTGATAGACATTAAGGTCTCAAGGGGAAAAGAGTCGTTGATCTCTTGATTCGGATGATCCCCTTGATACGGATCCTCAAGTCTACTTAGATGATCCGCGGCTAGGTTTTCGGCTCCCTTTTTTGTCACGAATTTCAATTTTAAATTCTTGAAGGAGTAAAACCCAACGAAGAAGTCTTGGTTTGGAATCTTGTTTAGTTAACAAGTACTTCAACGCGGAATGATCGGTGTATATGATTGTGGTGGAAAGGACAAAATAGAGGCGAACTTTTCAAAGGCATACACTACAGCTAAAAGCTCTTTTTCGGTAGTGGTATAATGCAATTGAGCCCCGGTCATTGTCTTGCTAGCATAATGGATTGGTTGGAAGTGTTTGTTCACTCTTTGGCCCAAAACCGCTCCAATAGCAAAGTCGCTAGCATCACACATCAATTCAAAAGGTACCTCCCAATTAGGGGTAACCAAGACTGGTGCCTTAGTTAGCTTGTCCTTAAGAAGATTGAAGGATTCAAGAAACTCTTTAGAAAAGATAAAAGGAGTATCTTTTTCCAAGAGGTGGGTCATCGGGCGAGCGATTTTAGAAAAATCTTGAATGAATCGACGATAGAAGCCCGCATGACCAAGGAAACTTCTCACACCCTTCACGGTTGAAGGTGGAGGTAATTTGGCTATGACATCAACTTTAGCACGGTCCACTTCAAGACCGGATTTTGAGATTTTATGTCCAAGCACAATGCCTTCTTTTACCATGAAATGGCATTTTTCCCAATTAAGAACGAGACGAGTGTCTTCACACCGTTTGAGCATACGTTCTAAATTGGCAAGGCAAGTAGAGAAAGAATCACCATAGACCGAGAAATCATCCATGAAGACTTCCATAGTTTCTTCAACCATGTCATGGAAGATAGCCATCATACACATTTGGAATGTCCCAGGAGCATTGCATAAGCCGAAAGGCATTCTTTTATAAGCAAATGTTCCATAAGGACAAGTGAATGTGGTTTTCTCTTGGTCTTTGGGATCGATGGGAATTTGAAAATACCCGGAGAAACCGTCTAAAAAGCAGTAATAGTCATTACCCGCTAGACGTTCAAGCGTTTGGTCCAAAAAAGGAAGGGGAAAATGATCCTTTCTCGTAGCATCATTGAGTTTGCGATAGTCTATACAAACTCTCCACCCTGTAACGAGACGAGTAGGAATCAACTCGTTGTTTTCATTGGGAACAACGGTTATTCCGCCTTTCTTAGGCACACAATGGACGGGACTAACTCATGGTGAATCCGAGATAGGGTAGATCATTCCCGCATCAAGAAGTTTGATAACCTCTTTTTTAATAACATCATGGATCTTGGGATTCACCCTTCTTTGGTTTTGAATAGTGGGTTTAAAGTCGTCCTCCATGAGAATTTTATGTGTGCAAAAGTGAGGATCAATTCCACGAATATCGGAGATTTTCCAAGCAATCGCTTTCTTGTGATTCTTCAGCACGGTGATAAGTCGAGATTTTTCTTCTTCTTTCAAGACCTTAGCGATGATGACGGGTAACTTCTTATTGTCTTCAAGGAACACGTATTTGAGATGAGACGGCAGATCCTAAAGCTCTAAATCCGGAGGATTTTCGATGGAAGGCATAGTCAACTTCGGATCATCGATGGAGATTTCCTTAGGAGATGATGGAGAAATATGGTCCTCATTGAGAAGTTTCTCAATGGTACGAATGTCGTCATCCCGAGGGAGAATCGTCATACTGTAAGTCCACATCTCCCAAAGTTGCTTCAAATTCTTTCAAAAGTAACTCACTTTCTCCAAATGGAGTTAGAGAGGGAGCAATGGAGGCAACGGTCTCAACAATGGGTAGAGAAGAAGAACCACTTTTACAAGCGTCTTTGAGATTTTCTTCACAAGCCTCATCAAGAACGTCAATGAAATTAACGCTCTCGTTTTCAGAAGGCTGCTTAGAAAGTTTACCCATGTTGAAGACGATTTTATCGTCACCAACTCTCATGATTAATTCGCCCGCGACTACATCAATGAGAGTGCGACCGGTCCTCAAGAATGGACGTCCAACGATTAATGGAACACGGGGGTCCATCTCGTAGTCAACAACAACAAAATCCGCCGGAAAGGTAAATTTGTCGACACCGACGAAGACGTCTTCGGCTATCCCCACCGGATAAGCAATCGTACGGTTAGCTAATTCCAATGTCATTCGTGTGGGGACTAGCTCGGGTAGAGATAATTGTTTCCAAACGCTTAAAGGCATTAAGTTGATACTAGCACCTAGATCGGCTAGGGCCATACAATTCTCTACCCCGGGGAAGTTGCAAGAAATGAGAAAATGACCCGGATCACCAAGTTTGGTGGGTAATTTCCTTAAGAGCACTGCTGAGCAATTCTCGTTAAGTTGGGTCTGAGCGATATCAAGAAGTTTCTCCTTATCACTGAGAAGATCTTTAAACATTTTAGCATATTTAGGCATGTGAGCGAGAGCCTCAGCAAAGGAGATATTGAAATTCAGTTTCTTAAACATTTTGAGAAAGTTAGAAACCTGAATATCATCCTTGTTCTTCAACTTCTCTTTCCTCAACCTTGAGGGATAAGGTATATTGGGTTGAGATGAAGGCTTTGGAATGGAATTCTCACTCACATCCTTGGGTGGTGAAGGGGTGGAAGTAGAAGGCGGTGGAATTGGAGAAGTAGAAGGTGGAGTAATTGGAGAAGGGGACTCGTTTTTCATTTTTTTACAATCACCGGTGTAGGTGTAGGAAGCTCGGGTTCCTTTAAACTTTTTCCACTTCGAGTGGTGATTGCTTTCATCTCCCCTCTTGGATTAGCAACGGTGTTACTCGGAAGAGAACCCGAACCAGAGGCTTGATTACTTTAAAAGAAACTATCCATCATATCCCTTAAGTCATTCCTTTGACTGGCCAAAGAGTTTCGCATATCGCCTCGAAGATCATTACCTTGTTTCACCATATCTCCTTTCAAGCTAGCCATTTGCCGCTGAAGATTCTGCACTATTGCGTCATTAGTCCTCATGTAAGTTTCAACCTCGTGATTAAATGCGGTAGGTTGGTTGGGAGGAAGAGCATGGTAGGCAGGTGGTTGATAAGCGGGTTGTTGGTGAATTTGATTATTTCCTTGAGGTGGATATGGGTTTCTTTGGGTTTGATATTGATTTGGAGCTCGTGGTTGGTTTTGATTGTTGCGATTTAGGTTGTTTGGGTTTTGAGGTGGAAAACCGGGTGGTGAAAGAAAGTTGTTTGAACGATAACTAAGTAAATTGCGGTCACCTTGAGGACGTGTTTGATAGCCTCCCGTAGAAAAGTTACCGTTGGCGGCATACACATTTTCCGGATTGTCATGAGTCGAAGGACAATCAGTGTATGAATGAGATCCCCTGCATATTTCACATGACTGACTCATAGCATTAACTTGTGAATTGATAGCTTTGGTGTTGTTAGCGGTTTGTAGAGCAAGTGTTTCAACAAGAGAAGTAAGCTTATGAATTCTCTTGTCGCTTTCATTAGTTCTAGCACTAGCCACATTAGTCCGAACACTCTTGGTTTGCACTCTAGACTTATTCTCAATAATGTCCCATGCGGCATTAGAAAACTTAACCAAAATATTACCCCCGAGGCACTATTTAGTGAATCTTGGTCATTCATGCTTAAACCATTGTAAAAAGTATTAATTTGATGTACTTTTGTGAAACCAGGTTGTGGACACTTTCTTAAAAGTTCCTTAAAACGGTCCCAAGATTCACTAAATGTCTCACCGTACTTTTGTTCAAAAGTAATGATTTCATTCCGCAAAGCGGTAGTACGTGAGCGTGGGAAAAATAGTTGATGAATTTAGTCTCTAAATCCGTCCACGTAAGAATACTTTGTGGCGGTTCCTTATCAAGCCAATGTTGGGCTTGTCCCTCTAAGGAGAAAGGAAAAATTTGCAAGCGAATCACTTCTTGTGAAACCCCATTATACTTAACTGTATTGGTGAGTTGAAGAAACCTTTTTATATGGTCACGAGGATCATCAAGCGAACGCCCCAAGAAAGGTTGAGCAGAGACCATTTGAATAAAGCCGGATTTGAGCTCAAAGTTGTTAGCTCTAATCTTGGGTATGACAATAGCATCGGTGTTGCCCTCCACTTGCGATTGCAAAAGCTCGATCATTGGTTGATTGTCCATAGTGACAATAGGTGGAGTAATGACTTCGGCTTGAGCTGCTTTCTTCTTACGAGCACGGTTACGCATACACACCTACAAAAGGAAGAGAAAAATAGACAAGAAATATTTTTGGCTTTTTATGTTTTTCTATTTTTTTGAATTTTTTTTTTGAAAATTTTTAATTTTTATGTATTTTTGAAAATTTAAGCAAGAAAATAACGTTCAAAAGTGAACGGATCCCAAAATCCAACGCGTCTCTCACTTAAGACCGTTAATCTTAACGAAAAGAGCCGGCAGCGACGCCATTTAATAACTAGGTTTTCACTTAGTTATGAAAGTTCGTTGAATCTGATCTTTTCGAATTGATTCCCATTAATTAGTGCGACTCAGTCGTTCTTGGTGGAAAATAAAATGGCTTGGTTATCTATTTTAAACTAATAGCAAATATGAAAGTGTCGTTGAGTAAAATAAAAGCTTTAAAAATTAAACTAAAATGACGAGTTAAAAATAAATGATTGAAAACTCTCAGGAAGCATGCAATTTTTGAAACTTAAAACTTTGTAAAACAAAAAACTTAAATCCGTCGGAATAATCCTAATCGGAATACCATCGGAATGCCTGGTCGGAATACGATCGAAATACACTCAATCGGAAAGCAATCGGAAAGCAATCGGAAAGCAATCGGAATGTGGCAAAAGGAATGCTATCGGAATAACACTAATGTAACCTATCGGAATGTATAAAAAAGGAAGTGATCGGAATAATTGGACTAACCCCTATCGGAATGTATATAAAAATAAATCTATCGGAATGTGAAGAAAAGGAATGATCGGAATAAACTAAAACAATGCAATCGGAATCCCAAAAGGAATCCAGGTCGGAATAACAAAACCCTATTCCGATTGGAATGATCGGAATACAAGTGAAGCTAGTCGGAATGCTAAAAACCCTTTTCCGATCAGAGATCGGAATACAAGGGGGGGCAAATCGGAATGCCAAAAGAACTAATCGGAATGATTAATCGGAAAAGGGTTTACCCTTTTCCGATGACTTGCAATTCTTGATAAGCTAAGTTTAAAAGCTACATTTTAATAAGCTCAAACCAAAACTTAATCGAATCTATAATGAAACAAACTAAATAAGCACGAATAAAAACTTTTCAAAATTTTAAATAAGCAAACTTTTAAATCAAACTTTAAGAAAAACGAATACTTTAAGAAAACTTTAAAACAAATAAGTTAAATACCAAATAAGCCAATAAGCATGTCAAGCTCAAAGCTTAAGTAGTATAAAAACTTAAATAAGATTGAAAAGATAAACTTTTTAATCACATAAACATCAAATCTAAGCAAAATCAAAGATTATAACGGATCAAAATCAACTTTAAAATAAAGAAAGGTAGAAGAAGATTAAAGATAAAAAGCTTAACTTGAACTTGTAGATTAAAGATTCAAAAATACAAGATTGAATTAAAGCTTAAAACATAAAAGAAAGAAAAGATGAAGTTTTAGTGAGAGAAAGTTAAACACTTTCTCTCTCTAAAAATTAAACTAAAGAAAGAAAAATAATCTAGCTAACACCCTCCTAATGTGTCATTAGGAGGGTATTTATAGGAGATGGGGAGGTGCATGTGCTTCCTTCTTTCTTTCTTTCTTCTCGACTCGATCTAAATTCTTTGTCTTTCTCGACGTCGTCTCAGGATTTGTCGATGTAAATTGAATTCGTCTTCAAATTTTCTTCTATAATTAGACTTGAGTTCTTCGACTTCATTAAACTTTCGTCTTTAGACTTTTTTTCTTCGATAAATCTTTAGAATAGGCCTTGGACTTCCGTTCTTTTTGCACTCTTGATCTTTTGACTTCGTCTTTTCTCGTTTTCTTCGATAAAAGCCTGTGAAAGCCCGTGTTTTCTTCCTCTTTCATCTTTTGGTCCTAAAACACAATAAAAACACAAACCACGCATAATTCCGACTTTTATGACATAAAATACACGTTTTGATCTTGTTATTATTGGAAATAAGTGGTAAAAGGATAAGTGTTTTCACACTTATTAGGGCTTAACCCACTTGGGCCCAACATATAAGTATAGGCCTGGTATTAAAAGTATAAATGGACTAATAAAATGTATTGGGCTTTTAATGGGATTATTGGGCCTTAATATATAAATAAGTTGAATCTAGTGTAACTAGTCAAAAATTTGACTAACACATAACACTATAATGTCTATGAAGAGATAAAATCCTATTTGATCATCATCATACTTATAATATCATCATATATATACATAGCCATTGTTTTTATAAAGTCATTGGACAAGAGTCTAAGACGAGTATTATTTGTCTAGGTTTCCGTGATTGAAGCACGTACCGTACATCCAAATCGCCCATAACCCGCCTTCCCCAATCCACGTGAGTTCATAGCCTCGCACTCTTTTAAATGTTTTATGAAATATTTTATAAACCCACGAGGGAGATAACATGTTAGTTTTAATAAAATAGGACACCAGTAGTCCCTCTTGTTTGCTTATTGATATGGACCCGAATGATTATATGACCCGATGAATGATTATATGACTCGATGAATGAAATGAAATGGATTATTATAGTTAGGTTATGTCACTAAAAGTCCCATTAGCATGAATTGTGAACTACCGGGATTTGGTAGACGCTTATGCATATAATAGTACTATTTGGGGAAGATCACCCCAGTTCGCGCCTTGACGGTTGATCCCCGTCGTGCCACATTGATTGGTAAGCAAATTTATGTATGAGAAGATTTATATAAACGTGATTATTGTGACGACACGCTGTTTTAGATGGGCAAAGGAATTTCAGGTTAGCTACTCGTTGTTTGTTATAGTAAGGTAGCAATGTCATGCGGCTTATAATAATCCAATATTGAAACTACTAATGTACGAATTGAATTATAATATATTGCCTGATTAGCAATACGGGGTCTTATTATTGATATTATGTTCGTGTTTTGGTTTTACATAACCATATTCATATAACGGTTTTTACTTAACTCTATACAACGTTATAAAACGTATTGTATGATGTTTTTACGACAATTGTTCGTATAATGGTTTTGAAGGGCAAAAGCCTATATTATGATTTACGATAAAGATTCATCTAAAATGTCTTTGGCCTATTTTATAGCCTCCGACAAAGAATTGTACAAAATGATTTTTGATGATGATTATATATACCGGTGATATATTAATGGTTTATTAAACTCTATGAATTCACTCGGCGTTTTCGCTGACCTTTCCTTTTAACATGTTTTATCCCAGGTACTTGAAGGTAATTTTCGGGAAGACGACAAGAATTTATGGCCCGCATTCAAATAAAATTTCCATTCAAATGTTTTGTAAAATTGTATGAAATACTATGACTTGGGACCTATGTAAATTGATATTTATGAATGGAAAATGATTTAATATTCAACGACGTGATTTTTAAGCGTTGTCTATGATTTGGGTAATGTGCTATCCCGTAACAACAACGACTCTTACGCTGAACTAATGTAGGAATATTTAGGGGTGTTACAGATTTAATCTTCTAAAAGCAAAACCCACACCAATAGGAGTAGCTCCTGATGGACCAGGAGTAGCATAAGATTGATAACCAGGAGGCTTTTGATCATAAAAATCACAATCTTTAATCAAATGAAATTTACTACCACAAACAAAGCATGTTTTGAAAGACCTTTTATTGAAATGACATTGTTTTGTACTGCTATTCTTATTATAAACAATTCTAGGAGAATCAAAATTCCTAGAATTCAAAAAACTAGAATAAAAAAAATGGAAGTAGAAGTAGTAGAAACTCTCTCATCACTCATCCTAGCATTAGAAGCAGCAGTGTCATTTGGCTTGGGACTCGAAGGAATTGACTCTTCACTTGAATCACACGATGCATAGTCACTTGCCTTGTCACTGAAAGTACAAGAGATAAAGTCATTAGTATTAGTAGAGCTTTTGGGAGACTCATGCATCTATGATCCATACAAGTCTTTATGCATGGATGTGGGCATAAATGTTCCTGTAAGAGGTGGAGGAACAGCATGCATTGCTGCAGCTGGTTTAAACCTATTGTAACTAGGTTTTCCCTCCTCCTCTTTGTCAGGATCAAAGACACTTGAAAAGGATAGATCAAAAACATCATTTGGGCCAATATAGTTGTCAAATCCTAACCCTCTTTTTGTTCTACCAGAAATACCGCTATCTATTAGTTTTGAAAGATTCTTGGGTGCTTTTTTGCCATTTATCAAATTTTGATAAATTAGCATCCAATTTCTCTTGCATAACTTGTTTTGCCTGAATACTCTCAGTGTTAAGTGTTTCAGTATACTTAAGCATGTTAGTGGTATTCTCTAAATCAATACTTAACACTCTAATCATATCCTCATATTCTAGTTGAGTATTTTGAAGCCACTTCTTTTGTTGTTCTAAAGTTTTGAGAGAACTCTTATAAGCTTGAACTTCTAGAAAAAATATTTGTCATTTTGAGCATTTAGTTCATTGCATTGAGTTTGTCTGAGTACTTATCATCACAACCAAGAGGGCAATTTTGTACCCGAGGAGAGATTCCCATGAGAGTAAACTCTTCAACTTTCTCTACATCAGATATGTGACCAGCAATCATAGCAAACACATCAGTAGAAGACTCAACTGATTCTAATGCTAGAGTCTCATGCTCATTCCAGTTGACCATGGTATCAACCAATACCAAAGCTTTCTTTTCGTCTTTGAGCTCTTGAACCTTGAAAGCTGAATACCTGTTCTTCTCCTGGTCATTTTTGTTAGGGCATTCCCTAGCAAAGTGTCCTTGCTGATGACAGTTATAGAATTTGACTTTGCTCCTGGCTGGCTCTCTTAGGTTGTAACTGAATTTTCTACCAGCCTTCTTTTCAAACTTATGAACTCGAAGAGTAAGCATAGCCATCTGCCACTTAAGGTCCATTTCATCCAAGTCAAGTTTATCAGCCTGTTTGAAATCATCAAAAGCTAGTTGTTGTTATGGATCAACATCAGCAACAAAGGAGTGAAGAACAGTTTCTACCATACTACTAGTCTTGACTTTTAATTCAAGAGTAGATGTATGTTGGGATGACAAAGTATATCTTGGGCTACTGGTATAGGGCATCGGACTAGAGCTCATGGAACTCACAAAAGCAGAGTTAGCAGGAGTGGAGTAGGAATCACTTGAGTACCCTCTCACATGAGACTCAAAAGTTTTGAGTTTGTAAAATAAGTCATCAAAAGAGAGATACTCAAGTCCACCTTTAGCTTTTAGAGAGATGACTATCTGGTTCCATGAATGAGGCAGGGCTCTAAGAAACCTGGCATTAATGTCTTCATTTTCAGGTTTGGACCGGAGTTGATTCAATTGGCTGAGAATCTTTTGAAACCTGTCATAGCCTTGATGAAGACCTTATGTCTCAGAAATCTTGAATTTTGTAAATTCATCTCTCAGCATTGATCTGCAAATCTTCTTAGATTCCTCATTCCCTCCAAATCTTGCCTTGATCCCATTCCAAATTTCCCTAGCATCATTCAAGTGATAGAAATCACCCATATGATCATCAGGAAGAGACTGAAGCAAAATAGTTTTTGCTTTGATTAGTGATTTCTTCATGAGTTTTAGGATCTAGAATGGTGATATTACCATTCTTGTCTCTACCAGTAGTCTTCTTGTTGTTGCCATTTTGAACAATTTTCCATAAGTCTATATCAGTGTTGGTGATCCAGCACTCCATCTTCATGGCCCAACTGTCATATTCTTCCTTCTTCAAGAGTGGGAATTTTCCATTTGTATTGGAAACAGTAGCGAAAATTTTTGTGTTTGTTGTGTTGTGTTGGTGCTTGGTTGTCCTGTTTCAGTAGAACTAGAAGCAGACATGATTAAACAAAGATGTTAGTAAAAAATGGTTCTTCTTGTGAAGAGACTCTCCCAGGCTCTGATACCACTTGTAGGGTCCTCTAGTTGTAGATCTTGCAGCCTGTTAAGGATGGTGAACGACTTATGTAATCACAAGTCTATTCACTGAGAGACTCTTAACAAAATACAAAGTATTAGTACGGAACACAAATACTAAGAACAAGAAGAAACAGAATAACTAAATAACTTGATCCTTACTAAGGATTTCTACTATTGATATGAAATGAATACTGGTGAAAGGTGTCTCTAACCCTTCTGCCAATGGGTTCCTTTTATATTAGAAGGAAACCCTAAACTACATTAAACATAAAACGTGTAACTCCTGATATGCATATCCTTTCCTAAGATATCTCATGCATATCCTAAAAAACTACTAAGAATAATATTGTTTGACTTTTCTACTAGGCCAGGAGCACGTGTTGCTTCTACTACTACTAGGACCAAGAGGAACTACATACCTCCTAGTTCATCTATTACAAATAACCTATTACATAGGTCCTAACAAAAAGCTAATGCCATAAGCTGAAATTTTACACACATCTTTCTCTTGCGATTATAAAGCAGTTTGTAAAAAGAATTTTGAAAAAGCTCAATAAATAAGCCTGAAATAAGCCAAATCTCTCTACAAAAAAACGACAAAATAGTCATTTTTGAGTTCTAGGCTAATTCAAGAGCTGATTCAAGTTGAAAAACGTTTTAAATGACTTAATTAAGATAAATAAGCAAAAAGATTTTCAATAAGCACACTCAATAAGCTGAAATGAAGAATAAGCACTTTTGGAAAAAGACAAAAGGGTTTGTTTTCTAGTAAAATGCTAAAACCAAAAGCTGTAAACTACCAGATAAGCTAATGATACGAAAATAATGAGATCTATCACAAAACAAAAGTTGTTGCACAAAGAAATAAGCTATAAATGCTTATCGATAAGCTGAACACAATTTTGCACTATTAGTGGCAAGCAATAGTGGGAAAGGAGTTCCCACTACTTGAAATGAAAATCTGGATTTAAGCTTGTTTTAGTTGGTGTTTTTGGACAATAATGGCACTCCTACAACCAGTAAGTTGTGGGGAGTCAAGAACAAGTAAATAAACACAAATCCACACAACCAAATGATACAATTTAATAAACAAATTCTCAGATATGCAAGAAATAAAGTTGATGTACTCTTTCTGATGTAATTGACACTTAGGCGAATTTTGAAGCCTCAAAACTAACAACCTAGTATTCAAAAATCCAAACTAAGAGCATACAAACCTAGTTTAGCATGATATCTAAATGGTGACCCAGTTTCAGTTCATAAACAACTAAAACAACCATGTTTTAGACAAAGATTCAAATTGAGTTTTTTTATCACAAGTTATGTCGGTTTAAAAGCTTATCTTCACAAAAGCAAACACACTAGTGACCTAATTACTTACTCAGTTTCTTTTACCACCCACAAAACATGCAATCCCAAACACCCTTTTAAAACTTATATCCAAAAAAAATCAAAGAATTTTTGTTTAACAACCCTAAATCAACCTAGAGAGCACTAGTCCATAACTATTATGATCTAAGAAACCAATTTCATACACCAAGAACAATCAGTTAACAGGTTTTCACAAATTCACTTAACATGCAATTTTTCAGGCAGGGAATTTAAAAAGAGGGAAGAAGGTTGAACCTGCCTTGCTTTACATCCAAGCAAGGCTAGAAAAGCTTCCTTGGACTTGGCCAACAACTAGGCTCAAGCCAAGGAGTCTTGGGTGGTATGAAGGTGTGATACTTGTTGTGGTTCTACAGCAGAACTAAACACCAAGTATTTTGAGTGAATGATTGTACCTGGTTTAATCATAACACCACAAACTAAACAAGAAAGGTTAAGCAGTTAAACAAATAAATAAAAGCTAAGGCTAAAGATTAAAGAACTTGTCTCACAAGTGCCCTTCCTCACACCAAAGCACCTACTGATGCTTGATATAGAGTGTATATCAAGCATCCACAGTCATGTCCCTATGTGAAAAGTGACCCATATGTGACCTCATTCTCTTTTCAAACTCAAAATACAACTTAAATTCGTTTGTTGTCAAACTACAATACCCAAAATCTTCAATGCTTAAAAATAGATTAAACAAAAAGAATTTTCAGAAAAACTTTAACACTTGTTAACCACAAACCAAAACAGATAATAACTTGCAAAAAGTAAATTAGAACTTGATTTTCTTCATAGAACACTTAACCAAATTTCATTCATAGAAATGGGATTTACAAGGCTGTGAACATAGGAAAAGCAAGAACAAGAACTAAAGCTAACACTAAGTCCCTTTATATAGAGCGTTACATGAAAGAGGAAAAGATGTAAACCCTAATGTATACAATCCCAGAATTGCCCTTGGTCTTGAAAATTTAAACTCAGTAAAGAAGATCATGTGAGGGTTCTTTGTTTGCTAGTGAGACTGCCAGCTTGGTAAGAGTGATCCTAGACGTCCAATGTGAGCGTAGGAGTGAAGCACAAGTTGTGAGGCGTTGATTCTCTGGCAATTTTTTGTTGGCTTGTGAAAAGTGTAGCAGGGGACCTCGTGGGAGGGTCCACTGGGTGACGTGGAGGTGTTTTGGTAGGTGGGAAGGGTTTAGGGGAAGGTTAATTTGGTATCTGGAGGTGCACAAACAATACCCCCTTGGTTTAGTTAAGAAACGAGATTATGGTTTATCGTTAGTATGAAGGGTGAATAGTTAGGTTTAGATCGAGATTAGGGAAAATAAGGATGTTTGGCGCCAGGGTTAATGATTTAATAATCAGTTTGAAAACTGATTATATAAATCAGTTAGTGGGAGTGTGAGGTGGCAAGGAGGTGAGTGTTGATTGGTGGAATAGGTTGAGTGGGTGAGGTGGCAGCATATGGTTGGTTAAGGTAAGTTTGTTGGTCGGCCAGTTTTAGTCCCTCATTTCTTCATTTGTGTTCAAACAAGTTTGGCAGCTTGAAACTCAAATCCCCTTTGTAATTAAAGTTTCAGAATTTACACTTTGGCCACAAATATTTTTGCAAAGTATAATCAAGGGTATATCTTGCCATCTCTTGATTCTTCAAGGACCATTCATGACATGTCTTCAATTTGAAGGTCTTTTCTTGTATACTTGACTTTGTAGAGGACTAAAAGTGACAAGTCTTCATTTTGTAAGGACCAATCTTGCCAATTCTTCAAAGTTGAGGGTCCTTTTTGTAATTTTGACCAACTTTAGGGACCAAACTTGTAATTATGAATATACAAGGGTATAAAGTGTCATTTCTTCAATGTTGAAGGACCCTTCTTGTACATCTTCAATTCTTCAAGGACTTTTTCTTTTAAAATCAATAATAGGGTCCAGTTCATTGTGCGGCTTCGTTTCTCGTGTTCGTTTTTGATTGATTCTTGTGATCTTTTGTCATTTTATCGATATCCGTACCTAAAATACATATTGAACCAACACAGGCATATTTTGGGGTATTTTATGACATATTTAACCATTTTAAGCCCAATTTGGACGATGAGACTATGTATAAATGCAGTCTCATCACTCCCCTTTATGGTGAAGGGCACTTGAAAGTAACAAAGGAACTTGATTTTAAAAATAAGATTAAAGCAAATAATTAAAAGGAACATGCAATAAACTTAACAAGTGGGCAAAATAAGCAGTAAAACAACACAATAAGTAGTTCAACCAAGCAATCACATTTATGCACATATTTTGATAGAAAAAAATGCAAAGAGAGTTCAAATCTTACTTTGGCTTGATATACATCCACACAAAGCACAAATAGCTTATACAATCCTTGGATAGCTTTTTCTGATAATTGTGAAAAACTTGTGATGACTTGAGGACTACAACAGTCCAACCAAGAAGAGAAATGAAAAGAGTAAAATATCTTTACTCCTTGCTACCTGAAACAAATGAATCAACAAACTACAAGTTCAAAAAGCTAGGTGATAGGTTCGTTTGTCACATGAGCTTACCACCATCTTATTTGAACAGTAAGCAATAAAAACAAAGCAGATTTAAACGTTAAGAAAAAACCCTTTTTGCAAGTGACTTAAAAAGTAACCAACTTATAAGTAACTCAAAATCAAACCTTATTTCACAAATTAGTTGTCAATTAAATCATCAAAATCAGAATAAGCTTGTGGTTCTTCAAAAACCTTATCAAAATTTTTGAAAAGCTATTTGAATAGACAGAAAATATAAATGTGCAAAATAAATTAAAGAGACTGAAATTTAAAAAGAAACACTTTAAATTAAATGGAACTCAAACTTTAGAAGTGTTAAAACATTCTCACTAAGTTACATTAGAAAATAGTTGAATTACAAAAGATTCGAACAAGTCTAAGCTAGATACTGATATCCTGTTTATAGTACAAGAAAAGAGATACAATGTGAACCCCTAGCTCGGATTAAATCCCTAATTTACCCTTAGATAAATTCTTGGAATATGCCTTTGATGCTTTGATTTTAAATTTGAATCTTGGCTTGTTCTTTGGTAGTTTGTGATGTCCCATATAAAATGCCAGCTTGATATTTGATCTTGTTCATTCTCTGAGCTGTGGGGAGCATGTAATAGCCTTCGGTTCGTTGGATGGGTCTTACTTTTGAACAAACGATAAAGACGGGGTAAACATGTGAGGTTGGGGGAACCAAGGGATGAGCTAGAAGGAATAAGGTCGCATGGATAGGCTTAGGATGGGCTTAATTGAGTTTTTAGAAAGACCCAATCAAAACCCTTTTGGTTTGAGGTTTAATTATGCTGAAAATAGATTAGGGTTTATGAGTGTAGCAGGGGTAAATAGGTGTTTCTCGCTATGATTAATATTAATTAATCACGTTTAAACTTTGAACATATGCAGCTTTAGTCCCTCAATGTTTGTAAACAATAGCTCAATTTCCTTTGTATTTTCACTTTAGAAAACGACTCCCAAGCCCCTCAAACTTTCTAAAGTTTAATTGTTGCATCTTTGGTGTAGTTGTCATAAATGGTCCCTCTGCATATCTTTAAAAGAATGACCCTGAGCCCCCTGGACTTGTTAACAATCATTTACCTTTGTTAACATTCATTTAGAACTTTGCTAAATTACAATTTTATTCCCAAAACTTATAAAAACCAATTCAAGGACTTGAAATGTAATTTCTTCTTTTTTTCAAGGTCTAATCTTGTATAATCTTCAAACTTTAAGGACTCTATTGTACTTTTAGATATTTAAGGGGTATAAAGTGATAATTTGTAAAATTTGAGGGACCATTCTTGAAATTCTTCAGTTCTTCAAGGTATTTTGTGACTTTCACATCCAACTTCGGTTCGTTGCATGACTTTGTTTCCCGTGTTTGTTTTTGCTTGATTTTGTGATTTCTAAGTGAATTCTTGATATATGTGCCTGCTCATACACAAATAAAGAATACAAAGATATTTGGCATGTTTTTTATGATATTTTATCCGTTTTAAGTCCTATTTGGGGTATGAAATCATGTATAATACGAGTCTCATCACTCCCCATACTAAGCCATTGTCATGTCCTCACGTAATCCTAGAATTAAGTATCATATCACTTCTAAAATTCATTTTATTTTACATTTATTGAAATTAAACTTAACTAGATGCATTTTGGACATAATGTATCGTTTTCATCACTTAAATGTGACTTTTAGGATCATAGAACAAGAACACGTGAATGCTTCATAGAAATAATTTCGTTGTCCTTGATTTTTACTTAATTCCATGCTAAGCGTGAAACAAGATCATTGTCGTTTATAAGTTAATAATGATAACACTACTCATATGCCTTAATCACATACTTTGACTCCCTTATTCATAATGGGTATCTCTTATATTTTATTTTTGTCTTAATGATCACGATGATTCATATTTGAGTTATGTGAATAGAGACTAGGTCCAAAAAAAAATCAAAACGGTGTAACCAATATCATTAAATTAGTAACCTTTCCTAATAGATAACAATGTCAAAAAATTAAGTCGATAAGAAAGTTTGATAAACATGGTTTTATAACGGATTTCAACATTTGACTTATTACCAAGACTCTTATATTCCCCCTACCGAATGGGCTTTATTATCTTTGGTTTACCTCGGCTTTTTAGGGCTTTGGTCTTGCCTTGCCTTTTATTTAACTTCACCATGAGGTGTTTATTATGGCCAAAGACGTATATCCTCAACCTCGAAAGGTAATTTTTTTATCTTTAAAGCTTTAAGGTTTTAAGACATTAACTTTAATTTCGCATTGATTTTTAGCCTTGTGAGCTTCAAATTTTTGCTAATTTTGGGTGAGATTAACTTAAAATTATTATTGAAAAGCTTTTAATTATTCGGGGTGCCAATACTTCAAATCCGTAATGCTGGCGAACTCTTAAATGTCTTCCCAATTTAATTACATGGAAACTATGAGAATTTGTTAAAAACCAACAATAATGATCAAATCGCTAAAACAATATATATTAACAATTTATTTATATACAAGCGATGGGCGAATAAGAAAACAATTAAAACACATGAGTTTTTGAAAGAATACGAATACTATACGTTTAGCATAGAACTTATAATTTACTCTATCATTTCTCGTCCTCAATTTAATGAGACTTAGCCTAATATAGTTAAGGAACAAAGCTAATGGCTCAACACACCCGGTCGAGTAAACAATTACTCTTATTCTCACCAACGGAAAACCTACACTCGTGTCTTAAACACTTATAAAAAAGACGAAAAAATACATTTTGGCCATTTTTGGCACTTATTCATAAAAAAAGATGAAAATTGGGTTGCGTGAAGACTTAGCAAAGCAAGTATCTATTTACCCCCCCTCCCCCATACTAAAACTAAACAATGTTCTCAATGTTTAAAGTATAAAGGTGAGACACCCCCATACTAGAGACGAAGAGTCGAATGCTTAATATCTAGCATGGAAAGGGTATAACAAATGATATAAAAGTCGTTTATAAAGTGTGCTATAAGATAAACGTTAGCAACAAAAGGATATCATTGGATATCGGATTCTTCAATGCAAACGATCAAAGCTCGAGTGATGCGTAAAACGAACACGAGAGGCATCAATGATGACTATGATTCCTAGATAATCACATTCACAAACAACCACGAAAACAAGGGTGGGTCGGAAGAGCACGAGTATCCTAGCATTAACTACATTAGAAAGCGATAATATGCACAAGCATAAGCATGAGAATCCCCCAGGAGGCACATCGTTTTTGATAACCGAGTCAAGAGGTCGACTCGAATCCTCATAAATGTAAGCATTTAGGGATGAGATGGTAAGGTCATAAGGGTCTTACATGAAACAAAAGGCCCAAAAAACAACTGGTGTTAACGACTAAGTCCTTTGATGTCGCAAATACTTGGGTCGAAGATAACATCCTCGTTGTCGGATGACACACGAGACAACGTCACTTTGATCACAACACCAATGGGGTTAAAGAAAATAGATGAGAAGTAGAAGGGTGCGACATTGTGTGGACAAACAAATTAAGCTACTCGAGCTAAACTCACACAAAGTAAATGAAGATATTTTCCATTTATTACATTGGTGGAAGACCGAGATTTCCCTAAAATTACGATTCCGGGATCTAATATCTCATCCTCCGTGGAGAAGTGGGAGGACTCAAAAGGGGCTTCCCCCACACTAGCACCACACACACCATCATCAAAAGGATAGACGAGGCGGTAGTAGTCAATAAAAAAGGTGATAACGAGGTTAAACTAGGGACATCATTCAAATTAAGATATTATGCATCTCTAACAAGTGTTTTGGCACACTACCCTTTGAAGGCGTCTCAAAACTAATTCGCACATGTAAAAGGTTAGGCGTCTCAAAAATGATATTAGACACATTAAAAAATTTCACATTTAAATCATGGGTGGTTGGAGGGGGATTAGGGTATAAACTCTCAAAACGATGGTCCATAAAGAACACATCCCCCTCAGGCTCAACATAGTGGTCATCACAAAACAAAGGATCGTCAATGCTATCAAAGATTGGTTCCTTAAGCCATTTTCCTTATAGATATGGGAATAGCTCTTGATATTAATACGATCACAAGCCTCATTAACATTCTCAATGGGAGACATGTCAATAGCAAGAAATTCATCAACCTCCTTAAATAATTCTTCATCATCACAAGTGTGAAATGGAGTATTGATGATTTGGTCATTAACGATCTTGAACCCTTCATCAAAAACTGGATTATGATGGAAAAGAGGTTCATAAACGGAGTTTGCGAAGGTCATAAAATTGTCGTCATTCTTTTCATCACCAAGAAATCTCTGACATGGTCTCATCATTCTCACTTGAAGGATCTTTAATGGGAAAATCCTCGAGAATGGATGGTGGGTTATGAAGTATATGCTCGATCTCGGCAAAATCACCATCGACGTCAAAGAATGAGTTAATATGAGCAATTCTTATGGGAGAATTCTCAATGGCCAAAATCGTAGTCTTATGAATCATGGGACTAGGTTGAAAAGGCTTTTTGATGATGTGTGATTTTGCCTCGATAATGGTAACTTCCTTAGCCTTAATGGATTTGGGGCTAGGAGCAAAAGCCACTTCAAATGATGAAGTTTGAGCCTTTGGTACGTCATGGTCCTTCTGAGGTGGAGATAACGTTTTCTCATTTAAACTTGTCGTGATGGAACTAACTTTTTCTTACAGCATTGGGTTGTCGTTCCAACCTTCACATAAATCCCAAAATGATTTGTCCATATATTTTTGTAAACCTTTTTCAATCAAATAGGCATGCTCTTTGTCATTAAAATGATCATCATTAAAACCATTCTTTTTAATTCTTTCAAAACATTCATCTAGTCTTTTCTTTTCAAAATGAGAAAGAATGTTTCGAAAAGTATTATTTTGAGATAACTGGGTTTGTTTTGGTCTAGGGATTATCCGCAAAGAATTCCATCTTATCATCCCAATATCTTAGTCAATTTCCCATCGAAAACGTTGATTTGGTATCGAGTCGTCGATGAAAATGGTCTACCTAAAACGACAGGGCACTTAGGATCGCACTCGTAGTCAAAAATAACAAAGAGAAACGTGAAATTTCCAACTTGAACATAAATGTTTTCGGCTATGCCAATTGGTTTATCAAGTTTACAGTATGCTAGCTCGATGACCATGTTCGTAGGGGTAAGATTTGGCAATTTCATCAATTTCCAAATTAAGAGAGGCATGAAATTATGCTTGCACCAAGGTCGGCTAGTGCTATACATTCCTCAATCTAGAGAAATTCACAAGGTATGAGAAATCGGCCTGAATCTTCTTGCTTCTTATCCCTTTTGGGGTTCCTTAGAAAAACCGTGACACAAGTTTCCTCAAGGTGCACTTTGGTCAAGTCGATGAAACTTTCCTTTTGAACAGTGGATGGGATATGAGATACAGAGAGGGTTTAGAATTAGAGGAGAAATAATAGATTTTGAAGAAAAAGAATGTGTAATCTCATCCATGGGGGTCGCCACCTTCTTCCCTACGACCTTAGAACATGAAGACTTTGAGTTCGAGGGTTGAGATGAATGCACAACGGTAAAGCCATCAAGGTGGGGGTAATCAAACGACGATTTCCATGAGAAGTAGTGGCTTTAACTTGTTCCATCAGATTAGGCACGATGTTACTAGGTAACGAACCTGAACTCGAACTCAAGATTTTGTTCATAAAAGCCGAAAGCATATTCTCAAGTCTACTTTGACTTTGTTCAATTTTATTGTTTTGATCTTTCAAGGTATTGGAAAACTCGTTTTTTAACATACCAATTTGGTTTTCTAATATCTTCCTATTAGCCTAATTTGATTTCATGTAGTTTTTAAAAATCATTAGACTCATTTTGATTTTGATTAAAACCTTGGTTTTGATTCCCTTCATTGTTATAATTCCCTTGATTGTTGTTTTGAAAATTCGAACTTTGACCTTGATTTTGAAATCCTCTGTTTTTTATTATTGTTGTTAAAACCTTGATTTTGAAATCTCGAATTTTGTCCTTGATTATAGTTTCCTTGATTATATCCTAGAAAATTGTTTTGTCGATTTTGATTATAATTGCCTTAATTAAAACCTTGTAATGGACCCGCGTTGTTTTGATTTTGATTGTAATTTCCAAAAACCGCATTAACGCTCGACGTTTGGCCATCAGTATCCGCACACTCGTAATAATTATAAGGTCCACCACAAAACATACACAAAACCTCAACCGCTTTCACCGTAACAGGAGCGTCCTTCCTCCTCAATTCACTCAACAACTCATAAAAACAACAGTTAATTTATCGAATTTGCATCAACTTTATCAATGTCGTGATTAGCATAGCTAACATTGGCAACATTCGCAACACTCGGTGTGCTACGGAGTTGGAAGATTTTCGACCTATTTTCGATAATCATTAACGCTGAGTTTTACACAAAAAGTTGCCAACCGCAACGGAATTTAACGAATCTTGCTTGTGAGGATTAAGACCGTTATAAAACGTATCGATTTGGTGCAATTCGGTAAATCCATGATGAGGACATTGCCTAAGCAATTCCTTAAAACGATCCCACGCCTCTCTAAACGATTCATTAGGTTTTTGGGTAAACCGCGTAGTTTCGTTTTTGAAAAACGTGGTCTTAGACGATGGGAAAAAACGATTAACAAATTTGGACACGAGATTGTCCCACGTCAATATAGATCGAGGTGGTTCTTTCTCGTACCAAATTTTGGCGGGGCCATCAAGAGAATAAGGGAATAGCATGAGCTTAATTGCTTCATTAGGAACTTGCCTAAATTTGGAAGTATCCGTAGGACGATTAAAATCCCGAAAGTGGTCATGAGGATTATCCTTCTCATAACCGTTAAATTTTGTAGCTTGAATTGAAGAAAGCATTCCCGGTTTGATTTATATATTTTCCGCAAGTGCGTCAGGAATCACGATCGCCTCTTCATAACCCACGGTGGGTGCTTGGAGCAACTTCATCATCGTTTGATTTTCCGCCATCTCGTCTTGGGTTTCAACAACAATATTAGGACCTTGGGGTTCTACTTGACTTTGTTGTCGATTACTTCAATTTCGCTGACGTCGGTTCGTCACGTTGTTAGAATTAGGATAATTAGACGATCTAGTGCGCATGCACCAATCGAAGAAATTAGAGGGGTTGAGAAAAGAAATTAGAATGAGATTATAAAGAAGATTATTTTTGTTTTTGATTTTTCAAATTTTTTTGGTGTATTACGTAGATTAACAAATCCACAAATATCTCTCCTCAAATCAAAGTCTCAATTAGAGAATCCAAAGGAATGAAAGTAATCAAGTTGAGTGAAAACCTTCGTTTGAATTTGAAATGATTGGTTAAAACCAAAACATTTCGAGGGTTTAATATTATAAGCAAAGAAAATAAGATTAAAAATACTTTAGATTGGCAAACCCTTAATCAATCTTCACTTTCAAAATATGCACAAGCAAGCGGAAAAACAAGGCGACGCGAAGCACTTAAGAGACTTTTTCTTTAGGTTGTATTTCATAACAAACACCTATATCCACCTTATAGTTTGTACTAATCGAGATCAAATCTTCTAAGTGTATTTATCTATTTTGCCTTAAACTTTGTTTGATCGATACCACCAAAAATTACCGGATCGATAATATGGGGTGAGTTTTCACTCTTTTGGAAATATTTTGTATTTTTTGTTCTACGTAAATACAATATAGTATTAACAAAGAAAAAACGATTTGGGTGTTATTAGAGTTCTAATAACACTATTATTTATATGACTAATAAATATAGAAAACTAAAGCGAGTATTCACAAATTTGTACACTTCTAAAAAAGGAAGGTCCAAAAACGTAAACTACTCAAACAAAAACGTAATGGCACCAAACAAATCACCTCCCTGCAGCGCGCCATGATTGATGCAGTATTTTGCAACACTTGGTCGTTGGGTAAATAATAAGTCAACGTAAACGTTAGGAAACGTAAACAAAAACCGACGAGTCGAGATTGTTCCTAGCGAAGTGATGTTTTAGCCAATTAATACGAATTTAGATTAGTCACAGATTTAGGAATCAAAGGATTAAAAAGTAAAGAAGAAGCTACACTAAGACGGATAAAAACTAATTCGAATTACAAGGACACGCAAAAAGATGAAAAATAATATTAAAATAATACAAAAATGAAATTTTTTTAAAACTTCCAAACTAATTAAAAATTACATAATTGATCCAAAACTGAAATTAAAAATAAATAAATAAGTGTTTTGGGCCTCCAAATAGACCAAAAGTAAAAACAACCTACACTAATGGGCTTTTAGGCCCAATATTTTTTTTTTGTAAACTTAAAATGTAAAAACAAAGTCTGACCTAATATTTAATTATAAGAAACTTATCCTAAAGGCAAAAAAGCCAGAAATGAGCTTATCACTTACTTATAAGTAATAAGATAACTTATTGGGCCTTGATAAGCCAAATAAGCTCAATACTTATTGCCATAAGCTGTAAATAAGCACACCCTATTTTGGCCTAACTAAGATTATGCAAAAAGAAAATTTAAAAAAAGATTAACTAAATAAGCTGAAATAAGCAAAAAGCAATTTTCTCTACAAGACAAAATAGTTGAATTGCTTAAAAACTCAACTATAGGTACTGAATTTTGCAAAAAACTTGAAAATGGATTAACTAAGACTAAGAAACAAAGAAAAGTCCAATAAGTTGTGGGACTCAATAAGCACAAAAAAGAAATGTAAACTAATTCGGATCCTAATAAAAACTCAACCAAATGAAACCAAACACCGGAAAAATGTTAATAAGCTGAAAAATAAGATTGACTACAGTTAAGTTGTGCACAAGTGGATAAGCTGGAATAAGCAAATAAGCCAACTGGCCAGTTTTGTACAAGTTTGACCAAAACGTCAACAAAAAGAAAAATGAAAGGAAAATAAAAAGGAACTAAAATGAGCTGTAAAAAAGAGGTATGAGTTGATGTTGTGAGGTCTAGAGGTCAAGACCTCTTGGCCACCTTAGACAATTTAAGCTTATTTAGATTTTTTGGACAGTTCAATCCAAGAATAAGCAATGGGTTTATTCTTGGGGCCAGTTCAAATAAAATGCATAAATAAGCACTCCAAACAAACATCCAAACACAGATAGCACAAAGAAAACAACTAAAGTGCAAATAAATCTAACTAATGTTATAGTGCAACAAAACAAACTTGTTTTAGTCTTTTTCTGAATATAGACTTATTAGTTAAGCATTAATAATCCATCCAATCCCTATATAAACCTTAAACAAATTTGTATTAACACCTAAACTAGGTGCTGACTTAAAATTAAGTCTTATCACTAACCTATGAGCAAATTATACTATCTGATATGATATGCAATGGTTATGGGCCGTTTTAGCAAAATGACATGCTCAATTACTAACAAACTGATTCCTTTCACTAGAAGCCACGTCTAAGGTATTTATACTTCAGACAACAAGTAATAAGCACATACCAAACACATCAAATATCAGTCAAGGCTAACTATTACTGTCGTATGTTCTAATTCATACAAAAAACAAGTAAAGCACAAAAAATTGATTTTACACTTGAAGACTTAAACTAAGGCTGGAATAAGACTTATTTAACATATACTATTGTGACTGCAAAATCTTAGACCACCAAAAGCTGATAAGCCAAGGACTAAAGCTAATCCCAAACACCCCTTATGGTGAAGGGCACTTGAAATTAACAAAGGAAGTTGATTTTAAAAACAAGATTAAAGTAAATAATTAAAAGGAACAGGCAATAAACTTAACAAGAAAAAAAAACACAATAAGCAGTTCAACCAAGCAATCACATTTATGCACATATTTTGATAGAAAAAAAATGCAAAGAGAGTTCAAAGATAACTTTAGCTTGATGTACATCCACACCAAGCAAAAATAGATGATGCAATCCTTAGAGAGCTTTTTTTGAGCTTATGGTTTATTGTGAAAAGCTTATGATGACTTAGGGAGTACAACAGTCCAACCAAGAAGAGAAATGAAGGGAGTGAAATATCGTTACTCCTTGCTACCTGAAACAGATGAATCAACAAACTACAAGTTCAAAAAGCTAGGTGATAGGTTCATTTGTCATATAAGCTTATCACCCGCTTATTTAAACAGTAAGCAATAAAAACAAAGCAGATTTAAACCTTGGGAAAAAAAATCCTTTTTGCAAGTGAAGTAACCAACTTATAAGTAACACAAAATCAAACCTTATTTCACAATTTAGTTGTCAATTAAATCATCAAAATTAGTTTAAGCTTGTGGTTCTTCAAACACCTTATCAATTTTTTTGAATAGACAGATAATATAAATGTGCAAATAAATTAAAGAAACCGAAATTTAAAAATAAACTCTTTAAATTAAATGGAACTCAAACTTTTACATTGTTCAAACATTCTCACTAAATTACATTAGAAAATAGTTGAATTACAAAAGATTGGAACAAGTCTAAGCTACATGCAACTATCCTATTTATAGTACAAGAAAGGAGATACAATGTGAAACCCTATCTCGGATTAAATCCCTAATTTTCCTATAAAGAAATTATTAGAATATGCCTTTGATGCTCTGATTTTGAAATTTGAATCTTGGCTTGTTCTTGGTAGCTTGTGTGTCCCATGTGAAATTCCAGCTTGATATTTGATCTTGTCCATTCTCTGAGTTGTGGGGAGCACACAATAGCCTTTGGTTCGTTGGATGGGTCTTACTTCTGAACACATGTTACAGACGGGGTAAACATGTGAGGGCGGGGGAACCAAGGGACGAGCTAGAAGGAATAAGATCACATGGGTAGATTTAGGATGGGCTTAATAATGTTTCTTGAAAGACCCAATCAAAGCCCCTTTGGTTTGAGGTTTAATTATGCTGAAAATAGATTAGGGTTTGTGAGTGTATCAAGGGGTGTTTGATCTTATTTAGGGAATAAATAGGTGTTTCCATTAATATTAATTAATAACGTTTAAACTTTGAACATATGCAACTTTAGGTTCTCAATGTTTGTAAACATAAACAACTCGTTTTCCTTTGTATTTTCACTTTAGAAAATGACTCCTAAGCCCCTCAAACTTTGTAAAGCTTAATTGTTGCATCTTTGGTGTAGTTGGGATAAATGGTCCCTCTGCTTATCTTTCAAAGAATGACCCTAGGCCTCCTGAACTTGTTAGCATTCATTTACCTTTGTTAACATTCATTCAGAACTTTGCTATTATAATTTCAATCCCTAAACTTATAAAAACCAATTTAAGGACTTGAATGTAATTTCTTCTTTCTTCAAGGACTAATCTTGTACAATCTTCAAAATTTAGGGACCCCATTGTACTTTTAGATATTTGAGAGGTATAAAGTGACAATAGGTGAAACTTGAGGGTTCATTCCTTTAATTCTTCAATTCTTCAAGGGTATTTTGTGAATTTTACATTCGGTTTTGGTTCTTTTGCACGACTTCGCTTCCCGTGTTCGTTTTTGCTTGATTTTGTGATTTCAAAGTGAATTCTTGATATCCGTGCCTACACGTACACAAACAAATAATACAAGGGTACTTGGCACGTTTTTGATGATATTTTATCCGTTTTATGTCCTATTTGGGGTATGAAAACATGTATAATGTGAGTCTCATCATATAGGAATGTTTAGTTGTCATCCATTGGGTTGTAGTTTTAGCCACTACTTCGGAATATCTTCTTCACCAAATTCCCCATCCACGTGCTAAACAACCATAATTACGTCTAAGGGAGCATCCTTGAGTTTTTCAAGCCTATCAAGAAGCGGGTACTTCACATCCCTCAGCGCCAACATAGAGGCATTCATTTTTTCCTCGACATCAGGCTTGAAGTATTCATGTGTGTTGACTTATTTCCATGCTTGAGCTTGCTTAATCTTGGCTAAAATCCCCTCATGTCTGCCTCGATCTATTCCATCCGAGAGCACGTTTGCAAAGGGAAGGACCATCTTAGGGGATTGCCTCACTTTCATAACGGTAAGGCGCAGTCCTTGGCCGATCATCCATCGTCATCTGGCAATAGCGGTGAGCAAGTGCGGATACAGCTCTTCGTCAAAATATATGGCCAAGGCATCTACACGGGCATCTAACTCTTCGCATATTTCGGCCACAAACTTGTCCTTATCTCTTTTGTATTCCAAGAACTCTTCAACTATACGCTCCTCACCTTTTACAAGGTTTTGAGTCTGTCACGCTCAATGGTGAGGGCGACTACCTGTTCAGTAAGAGATTGGATGGTAGAGTCAGCAGATGTTACCTTCTCATTTGAGGCCTTTAACTCTTCAGATAAGGATGCGGCACGGGCCTCAGTTTCTGACTGTTGCTTTGATTGTTCTCAAGATTTGACTTTTGCATTTTCTAGTTCAGTGCGTAGGGACGCAGCCGTGGCCTCATAAGACTTCAGAGAAGCAACAAATTTTGAAAGCTGGCTCAACTTGGCGTCTAGTTCTTCTATGATTTGTTCCTGTCTTCCTACTTTTCTTTCAACACATCGTAGCTTGTGGATAGCCTCTTGATATCTCTTCCGCAGTGTTGCACCCAAGGAAACCTGGTGGGCAGCTATTACGTTATACTCTTCAAGGAAGTCATCATGGTTTAGCTCTTGAAGTACGACAGAGTATGTTGGGGGAGTGATGTGGTAGATAAACTATTGGCAAGATTGGGTGGTCTCCAAATGGTCTTCAGGTGTGATATTCCATTAAGGGTACGAGATTTAGTTGGAGGACTCCCCAACAAAGGTTAGCTTGGGGCTGGCAGCGGGAAAATGAGACATTGACATGTATTTGAAAGCAAGGGAAGGCTCCCTATGGTGTGTCTCTGGCATGGGTGACCTTTCCTTCATCCCAACATCCTTTTGTGCCATATCTTCGGCTTGGTCATCACTGCATGATTTCAACAAATGTTACGGGTTGATATCTTACATGGTGAGAAGTATTTTTTAGATAAAGTAGAATGGGTTACTTACTTGGTGCCTGCAACAAGTTCAGATGATGTGGGGGGTACGACTGTTACTGTTGGGGATCTAGGATGGATGTGGGAACTTCCTCTTCCATCTATGTGTCCATCTCCTTGATACTGCCCTCGGCTTGGTATTTGGGGTGATCCTTTCTCAAGCTTTTTGCTGGGGCATTATACTGTGAGTATTTAGTAACTAGGTCTTCCTTTTTAAAGTCTTACGCCTCCTGCTATGGTGAATCAACATGTCTGTACCTTCATCTTCCTTTTCTTCCTCCTTTTCTTCTTCCTCTTCTATAACTTCCTCTTCTATGACTGGAGGTATGCTAGAGGGACCGGTGGCAGTAGTGGATTTGGCTTTATTTCCTTCCAACAGGGGGTTACACCGTTCTCATTAGCAAAATCGAGGGTGACTTATTCACTTGTGACTCCTCCACATCAGATTGCGTTACGGCGGTGGTAACAAGGGGAATGGTAATGCCTCTTATTGCCTCAAGAAGGGGCGGCTCACATTCCTTACGGATGGGGGTGTCTTTAGTAACTTCTTTAGGGTTTCCCTGTCAAAGGAGTCCAAACAAATTCATTTCTACACAAAAACGAATGGTAAGTATCGCATATATGGTTATGGCTAAGGTATAACATGATTAAATGGTACACAAGTATGGTATCCAACCTCGTTACGGTTGTTTACGAATATGGGGTACAGATCCGGGCTTCTAAAGTAGTTACGACTGATGCCTACGAGGCATAGGAAGGATTCTGGGAGTTTATTGAACATGGTTCGGAGTGTATCAAGGTTCCTAACATCTACACTGCTATATGTATTCGTGGATGGGGGATAATCTCTGTCTATGTTGTACTTAAGCTCAAAAGTGTGTGGAAATACTACGACATCGAAAAAGAAGAACCTATTGTTCTAATTCTAAAGGGAATCCATGGCTTTTGAGTAACATTGTGGTGCGGATGGTGAACGATTGCTAAAGGAAATCCATCCATTTACCATGGATGGGATGTAGAAGACTCAAAATAAGCTTACGAATGGGATGATATTTAAGCAACGACAACTAACCTCGAATTGGTTTATCTTACACTCTCCTATGCAGTAAAGTTGTGATATATGTACATCGTAATACTCTAGGAGACTAACTAAAAACCTAGAGAGGGGGATACGATAATTGGCCGTATCAAATAAGCGGGTATATACACCTATCTTACCTGGAGGGTGGTCATTAATAGCGTCTAATTACCCAGGAAGTTGGGGGTGAACGTCATCAGGGATATAGTATTCAGAGCAAAACTCTAAAAACTTCTGCTCCGAGAGTTTGTTAAGGGCGGACATAACGGTGGCAATATACCTAACCATTTTTTACTTAATATACCTAAGGGGCGCGGTGTGCTAACCTAGTAAGATGGAGATCCGTGGATAAATGTGGAGGTGCGGCGTGCGAAGGTGCAACAATGGTGGCTCTCAGTTAAACTATATAATGAGTGTATAGTCATATATGGGTTATATATAGGGTTTCTTCGATTCTCGTATACCCTTGGATCGTTGCCACGTGTACTAAACTACCCTAATATAACAAACAGGGTGAGGTGGATAGTTGTAACGTCAAAGGGGCCTATGCGGTCTTGTCATCGACATTTTTACATGGCTCGAGGAGCAGACCCACTTGTGCGTTTTTCAGGTTTGGTAGATGAACAATTGCTTACGTGGTATATTGTTCGCCGCGGACGACATTTCTTGTTCACATTTGCTGCATTAGATAATTGTTGTTTTCTGGGCCACGACTTTCACAATTACGTGCTTACAAATATGGTTGTTTACTTGCATCGGTACGACCGTTTTTTTTTTTAGGAATAACTAGTCTAGTGGTCACGTCTACGGCTGTAACTACTAGACTGGGGGAACCAGATGACGTATAGTCCCCAGTCAGGCCAAGAGCCCAACCTACAGGAACTACCCGTATTTGGTCCATTTAGCATGGATTAGATAAATACTGTCTTAGGCTCATAAGGCCCAATGGACGGTTGCCGCAAGCGGTTTCATGCAAACCACGTCCTGGTCGTACGCGAACAGGATTAGACATAATTACAAACTAAATAGGATTGTGATTCACCTAAGGCGAGAGGATATACACCCCCCCTTATTTAAGAAGATAAGGATCACTGTAATTATAGTAATTATCTCTTGCTTAGGCCTCAAGATTCGGGAAGCCCAATTAGGGTTTCATCGGCTATAGAAGGAACCCTCTATGTTCCATAAAGGTACGATTCATTCACTCTAAAACCCTCACCGATTCTATCATAAACCGATTACTTACTCTCACGCTGGAGTCTAATCGTGGGAAACAATCCCACGGTAAGCCTAACAGTGCGTTTCATTTTGGTGTGTAGGGTCTTGCTATAAGTTTACTTGGTGCAAAAGCTGGATCCTCAACCACCTGAATTAAGCCTAATTCGGGTCAGACGTGGTCCATCTAACTTTTGCATCAACATCTCTATATATCTAAAAACTATAAAAAGTGGACATACCTTGTAAATTCCACATTCTCTGTAAAAACAATCCCTCTTTATCATATTCTTTCTCCTTATCACTAACTTTATCACTAACTTACACATATCATATATGAAAGTATATATCTGCAAATTAGAAAGTGCACTATCATATATGATAACAAATGTACATCATATATAATTACATCGGAAACTTAAAACTTCCTTATAATACAACTTATTAACACGAAAATAAGCTTATTCATAACTCTCTTATTCACAAAAACGTATAACTCGTTAAAATAAGCTAACAAGCTAGCTCATAATTCAACACAATAAATTCAAATCATCTAATTTACAAGCTTATTCATAACTCCCCTTTTATTCAAAAAGCTTATTCATAAGCTTATTCAAACAAATTAGCTTATTAATCCAACTTCATAGCTTATTCATAACTTCTCCTCTAAGAAGTTAACTTATAATTAAGTTCAATAAATCCAAAAGACTCGTTTAAAATAAGCCAATTAAAAGCTTATAATTAAAATCATAATAAATTAATAAGCTTATTTAAGTCAAATAAGCTAAAAATAAGAACATATATGAATCAAACCTGATGATGGATGCATCGATTCGTGGTGATAGATATCGTGGTGATCGCTTCGTGATGAATTCGTCATGGATTCATAATGATCGTGTCAGGATGGATTCATGATGGATTCATGATCGGTTATTGATGGATAGGTAGAGAGAGAAAGAAGACCGGGGTAGATAGAGAAATAAAGAGAATGTGTGTATTTATTATGAGAAAAAAGAAGAAGAAAAGCTTATATATTGAGCGGGTGAAATGACGAAAATACCACTACAATATAAAAGAAAGATTTAATCTCAGTCATTAGATGGTATAAAGATAGAACGTGAGGATAAGTCCCCCATATCTTAAATAAGTTTAATATCCAAATAAACTGAAATCAAACTTATTATCACTATGAAAGTATTCATTATAACACAATATATATATTCATGACATACGGATATAAAGACGCAATGAACGTAGTTAAAACAAAACTTAAAAATTTTAATAGTAATATTAAAAATTATTAAAATTTATAATTTGCTTGAGTCATCGGGTCATAGATTCAACCATCGGTTTAACTCGGTTGAATCATCGGATCATGGGTTTGGTCATTAGGTCAATTCGGTCGAGTTTCCGGATCATAGGTAAGACCATCAGGTCAACCTGGTTGAGTCACAGGTTCAACCACTAAGACAGCCTAGTCGGGTCACCGGGTCACGTGGTCGACCAACGGGTCAATTCGACCGAGTCATCGAGTTAACGATTCAACCATTGAATCACTTAGCATAACATTAATTATCTAACGCTAAGCAATTTTTGCCATTATACGCGAATACGTTTAGTTGTATTAAAAAGTTTCAAATGATGACAATATTTTTAGTAAACAATTCTATAATTTTATGTTTATGTTTATAATCTTACTAGTTAATGCTCGTACACGCACGAGATTTGAAAATAAATGATAATTAAGTAATAATTTTGTTATTTCGATTATATATATTATATATGTTTTTTAAAGGAACGCCTAATATTTATATGTTTGATTATATTTTTGTTTTACTGTGAACCGTGTAAATTAATATAAACTCACATCATTTTTTATTTCCTGAATTTTTATACTTCTTTTACTTTCGATATTTTTATTCTAGATAGTTAACCTTACACGTACACGATTTATAAACTAATGATTTTGTAAAGCTTAATACTATTTTATGATCAATATTAATTTTTTAATATTTAAATAGTAAGGATCCTCATGGACCCACGAGTTTTACATAATTATACATTATGTGATAATATTAACTGATATTTTGTATGAATATTTTTTATATAAAGGATTTGACTTTGTTTAACCGAAATGTTAGCTATCATTTTTTTAGACATTGTGTGTTTAGTAACACACAACAACCTTGAAAAAATATATATTGTTATAATATGTAGAATATCGTTTATTTATTTTCATTTCTCACCGATGTTTAAGATCCTGCATTCATTTTGATATTTATATTCATGTTTATAATAATTTACGTAGATTACATTGCTTTACTTTGTTAAGTGTCAAAATATAAAAAACAATAATTTATGTTTTATTTGAATTACCCTTTTAATAAAAGAGGGTAATGCTTAGCTACAGTAGCTCTCTCACATCCCGTTATTATATATTTTTCCCCCTCACAACCTATCTTCTTTCTACAGTGCAAACACACACTTCTTTCCTCTCACACATACACGTTCCGTAACCCGTTATTACCCCCCGTTCTTGCCTTCTTAATTGGGTTCGTCTAGTTGTGGTGATGGCATGGCTTCTTTTCTTGCCTTCTTAGTTGGGTTTGTCCAGTTGTGGTGGTGGCATGGCCTCTTTCACCCTTGGTTGCTTCAATTAATGGAGTAAATGGCCCTTCATCCGGTTGCCCTTTACTGCATTAATTGGATCTGGTTTCCCTTTGCTGCATTAATTGGAGATTGCCCTTTGCTCCAATTAATTGATTCTTTAGTGGCTACAAAAAATGGATCTAGGTCGTTGGTGTGATCTTGGTGGCACAATGTCACTCGTTGATTGCTTTTCTGTTTGCATTCAGCTGCCACAAAAGGGGCCAGATAATGCATTCGGCTACCATTATTTGGGTGTTTTCTATAATTTTCTCTCGCCCGATCATATTTTACAACCTGTGTTCTGTTACTCATTTGGGTGAGTTCTGATCCTTTATTGCTTTGTTTCTTAATTCGTTGCTTTGTTCTTCTTTGTTTGTGTACCAGTAAGATGAATCCCATGGTTTAAGACGAATCCCATGGTTTAATTAAATGTGTCTACCATTGTTATTTGGGGTTATATTTAAACTAGGGTGTTATATTGTTATTTGGTGTTAAATTAAAACTAGGTTGCTGTAGGTCCGTTTTCATTGTGTGGTATGTGGTTGGTCTGTTGTTTTTATCTATGTATAGACGTCTGTAGGCTGTGATTGTTATTTGTTTTTACATTAAAAGTAGGGTAGTGTGACTTCCTAGGCATCTTATATGAAGCGAGAGTGAGGTCTGTTGTTTTTATCTGTGTATAGACCTCTTAGATTACCTCCCTAGGATGATGTTGTTTCGACTTTCTATTTTCAATTACTCCCGTGCAGCGAGTTTTGTTTCCTTCTATTCACTCATATTAGTGATGGCCGGTGTGTCTGCTTCTTCTTCCTCGGTGATCAATATATGTTTGGTGTGCGATCGTCGTGAAGCTCCCAACCCTATCCAAGTATGTTCAGAATGCTTGACATTGGATGTTGCACCTGCTGGGTCAAACTCTAGAATAACTGGTGCGTGTTGAAAGCCTTTTTTAAATCGTGTAGTGTGTGTTGCTATATGTTAATGGGCCAGGTGTTTTATGAAATTTTATTGGTTTTTTTGTTTTGCAGATTCCTCGGGTCAATCTATTGCGCCCAGGGCCTTTTCCTGCTCCCACAACCACGCCTATGGGATGATATAATGGGAACATCTTCCGTTGCATTCCCCTCCCCTGCTGCGCCTCACCAGCGCGCCTCAAAGAAACGCCCAGGCTCGGATCAACAATCTCCAGCTAGGAAAAAATAGTGTCCGGTCGGGATAAAACCCACCGGTGTTGCCACCTGAAACCCCTATATGCACATACCGACTTCAAGGCACGTCACAAAAACGGCCAGCGATGACTCACCAACCTCCAGCTGGTAAAAGGACACGCACAGGTGCGATTGGCCAGCTGGTATTCACCATGTCCATAGATACACGTGGAAGATCTGTAATTACCGGTACCCCCTCGGGCAGTCGGGCAGGTAATTCCCTTACACATGTGGTTGTTCATTTTCTTATGTTAGCTTAGTTATTATGTTTCTTAAAAGGTTTAGGGTTTGCTAACAGTTTCTTCTCGCGCAGCAACCCCACCACACGTAAGCCCGATTGGTGTAAACAGCCCTTCCCCAAGTTCATCCACGCCTCAGCCATGCCCGCCTGTGGCGCGGTCTCGGGCACGGGCCTCAAATAAACTTCGATGCTTGGGAGGCCCAAAGGTGTTCCAAGTGAATGGTATGCCTTTTTAGAAGCAGCATCTTCAAGATATCCATTTTTTAGGAGGTTTCAACGGTTTTTGGCCCGCTAACAGTTTCTTCCCATACAGCAACAACAACAGCCGTGGGGCATCTTCCGGGTCCCGTGCTAGTTGGCCCAAACACTCCTGCACTCCATAAATCCCCACCTCAGCAATCTACGGATGTGCCATGACCAAGGGCAACCACGCGTCGTAGGCTCATATTCGGACCGTCAACGAGTAGGCGGGCAGGTGATCTCCCTTACACCTACGTTTACTCATTCTCTGTTGTTGGTTCGCTTTGGTTCTAACGTGTCTGCTTGCCGTTATTTTTTTTAACAGGACCTACCGTTTACAGTGATTTGGGAGACTTCACTCACCGTTGCCAGTTTTATGGTGCACTGTTCTGGCACAATGAACGGTTAAAGTCCTCACGTTATAGCAGGCAGCCAGAGTACCGCGCATGTTGTGGTGGTGGCAAGATGTTCATGCCTGAACCTCCACCGCCCCCTGTTGGAATCCAACCGCTTTATGCAGACAGACACTTTATGGAAAACATCCACGCTTACAATCAAATGTTTGTAATGACGTCCTTCGGTGCCACAATCAACGAAAGTGTCAACCAGTCTGCAGGGCCATATGTGTTCAAGATCTCTGGCCAAGTATACCACCGTGTTGGGTCGCTCTGCCCTGAACAAGGAAATTTACCCCGGTTTTTGCACTTGTATTTCTACAACACTCAAAATGAAGTCGGTAATCGAATGGCCCCTTTTGGTGGAGAATCTTCAAATTCTTTAAAGCTTGCTATTTTCCAGCACCTCATAGAAGTCTTTGACCAAACAAACGCGTTGGTTCAATTGGTTCGAACCGCCAGGGATAAATGTGGAGATGCAGATGTTCCAGATTTTAGGCTCCGTCTATACAATACGGGTGGTGTACGCGGGTATGAGCTTCCGACAACAAGAGACATTGGCGGTATAGTTTTTCAAACAGGCCAGTCATGTAGAACTGATTATGATGTTATTATAGAGCCAAGGGGTGGCCCACTGCAGCGTATTAACAAGCTCCACAAGTCCTATATGTCTCTTCAATTTCCATTGTTTTTTGTGTTTGGGAAGACGGGTTATCATCCTAGGTTGGTTGTTCCACGCCGCGATGGCCATGGTGACCCGTCAACAATTTCAATGAACCGTTACTATAAGTACCAACTGCATCCACGCGCAAATGACTATGGCCATATCTTTAGAGCAGGTCGGAATTTTCAACAGTATGTTGTAGTTGTGTATTGTTCTTTGGAACAGGCTAGGATCGATTGGGTTAGACTTCATCAAAATGATATCCGGTCAGACTACCTTGCAGGGTTGTATGATTCTTTACGAAGGGGTGATACTGAGGGGATCCAATGTTGGCAACAAATTCTTTTGCCAATGTCTTTCACCGTGGGCCACGATACATGTATAGTCATTACCTTGATGCACTTGCTCTATGCCGTGCTTTGGGCAATCCGCAGTTCTTTGTTACATTCACATGTAACGCAAATGGCCTGAGATAGAACGCTTCATGGCTCAGTTTCCTCTTTTGTCTACACCAGACAGGCCAGACGCCTCTTGCCATATCTTTCAATAAAAAGTTTCTGAAGGAGTCCCACCTTTTCGGGACTGTAATAGGAGGTATGTTTCCTTTTGTCTTTCGTAGGGTTTCCCTCATGAGTTAATACACCTATTGACCTTATTTTAAGTTTGTCTTGCAGTTTTGTATACCATTGAGTTTCAGAAGCGAGGCCTTCCCCATTGTCATACGCTTTTGTGGCTTCAAGATAAGGACAAAGTTGTCGACCCAACACAGCTTGACCTACTTATTTCAGCCGAATTGCCCGACCCGATCACTGACCCAGAAACTTTTGCAATTGTTTCTGACCTGATGCTCCATGGACCATGTGACGCGGCAAACATGTCTTCGTCGTGCATGAAATATGGTATCTGTAGCAAAAAATTCCCCAAATAGTACAATGATCATACCTTCTTTGACGCTGTGGGTTATGTCCATTATCGGCGGCGAGAGTCTGGAATATGTGTCACCAAACGAGGTTTTGAGCTCGATGATGTAGTCTTTTTGTATACCCTTTAGGAAAAGAGTACCAAAATAGTGGTAAGCACGACGATTTTGGAAAACCGTGTGTAAATGACCCTAAAATGAGTTCGTTCTCAAGGAGGCTAGTGTGTTATGTGTGTAATGATTTGGATTACTTTGTGATTATATTTTTGAGAAAGAAAAATAGAATTGAGGTTAGAAGAGAATGACGGTTACGAAGACGGATTAAACTAAGACGAAAAAGGTGTACACGTAAAACCGTAAAAAGCACTAAAATTAAAATTTTACCCTAAGAATTCCTAAAAATCACTAAAAATCCACAATAATATTCTTAGAGTTTACAAAAAATCCAAATTTGCCAAAACCTTTTAATTAATTAAATAATGACTTTTTAATGCTAATTAAAGCCCTAAAAATCAATATTAACTATTAAAAAGTCCAAAATAAGATCTTAAAGTTTGTAAACCTCAAAAATACCCTAATTAAGCTAAAAAGTATTTTTCAAAATTTTAAAACCACTAAAAACTATTTTTAAACAATTAAAAACTATTAAAATCAATTAAAACTTAAATTAATTCTAGAAAATAATTAAAAGACTCTAAAAATATTTGGAAAGTTGCAAAATTCCTAATTAAGTGTATACAATCTAAGAAAAATATAAAAACTTAGAAAATCAGACTTTTAATTTTTAACAATAAAATAATATTAAAATATTATTAAAAATCCAAAAATCATAAAAAATTCTAAAAACTTGCAAACTAGCTTAATTTAACCTAAGTAACTCATAAATGAAAGTGAAATTACCTAAATACCCTTAATGGGCCTAGAAAATGGGCTAAACCCATAACAGATCCTAATTGGGCCAAATTTGGGCCCAATATAAAAAAGCGTCCAAAATAAGCCCAAAAAGCACTAATTGACTCAAAATTTGATTTTAAACAACTTTTTCCAAAGGCCCAAAAGCTGAAAGTGTGAAATAAGCTAGCTTATACCAAACAGCTTATTCTTAATGGGCTTTTTGGCCCATTAAGCTATAAGCCAATGCCATAAGCTGAAATTAGACACACAAGCTTCTTTTGTCCTAAATAAGACTTCTGTAAAAAGAAATTTGAAATAAGCCCAAGGAATAAGCCTGAAAATGCAATAAGCAATCTACAAAAAACGACAAAATAGTCGTTTTTGAGTTCTAGACCACCCCAAGTGCTGATTCAAGTTTCTATAGCTTTCAAATGACTTAATTAAGCAAAATCAACAAAGAGTTTTCAAATAAGCTGACTCAATAAGCTGGAAAAAGCAAATAAGCACTTATGTAAAAGTCAAATAAGTTGGTTTTCTAGTAAAAAGTCAATGTCCAATAAGCTCCAGTCTAATCAAATGGGTCAAATAATGAAGATCTATCATAAGAAATAAGTTGTTGCAAGTCTGGATAAGCTAAAATAGCTTATTGATAAGCTGAGTTCAATTTTACACTAGCAGGGGCTAGTTTTAGGTGTTGAGCAGTGGAAACATTTTACACTGCTTGACTTATAGACTTTTTTGTCTTTAGTGAACTTTTTGGAGATTCAGATTACACAAAGGCACCCAAATGATCTTTGGATCAAAAGGAGTCAATAACAATCAAAATATCACAATCACAAACACCCAATTGATACAGTTTAATCAATAAAGTACCAGTTCTAGCACAGACATGAAACAATAAGCAGTTAAGCACTTATGAGCAGTTTTAGCAATAATCAGCCAACCAAATTCAACCAAATGCATACACAAGCTATTATAAACTCTAATGAACAAGTTTAAACAGTTTTCATGCAATGGCTTAAAGCCTAAATCAAGATTCAAGCTTATGAATGTTACTGATGAACACTAAACACTAGCTGATTTCACTTTGCTGATGTATTTGACACACAAGCCAGATTCAACACCTCAAATCTCACAAACAGGTTACAATAATGATGTTTTAACAGCTTTTAGCCCTAAGCATGCATAAACTCTAGGTTTTCCCAAATTCTTAGGTCAAAAAAGTCAAACTCAACAAGATATAGCAGATTGTTTGATTTTAAGGTTTAGTTCCAAAAACTCGCAGCAAAACACTCTCAACAAGGCATATAACAGATACCAAGTGCAAACAACACCTTCTAACAACACAATACCAAGATTCAATCACAAACAGGTAGACCCAAACACCCCTTTAACTTTTCAAAACCAAGTTTTTCAAATCAAAAGTGAGATTTAAGACCACCCAAGCCCAAATTAACACAATAACAGATGAGAACAACAGATTCAAGCAAGATTAAGCCACAAAATACACAAGAACATAGGCATCACTCAAATATCACAAATATCCAAAATATTTTCAGATTTTGAGATTAAGGGTGTGTACCTCATGGATGTACATCCACACCCACGGATTTTGAGCTTATGTGCTAGCAAAAACAAGCACAAGCTTCCACAATAAGGCCTGCTAAGAATCAACAAAGTTAGAAGCACAACTATAAAATCAGGAATATGAAAAATCCTTGATTGATGCAACTCTTGTCCTCCACACTTGATTATCCCCAAGTTATAAGCTTCACCACACCTTGATAACACAATATCAGGATGCTATGATCAGCCCTATAGCCCAAGAATTCCAAGATAGACCAAGAACTTAGCAAAATATCAAGAAAATGAAGAAAATGTTCAAACTTTTGCACACTCCTCTTTTGAAAACAGGTTTTTGATTCAAGAATGATGAACAAAGAACAATAATAAACAGGTTATAACAATGGCACTTAAGCTTTCTTCAACATTTCAAACACATTTCATTAAACTTGAAAAGGATTTACAAAAAAGTGAACTTAGGAAAATTCAAGAGCAAAAACAAATGTAGTGACCTAGGGCCTTTATATAGGCATACATGAACTAGTAAGCAGTTTAAAAAACGTAAACCCTAATGTTGTTGAAGCCCAAAAATGCCCTTGGAGTCTCTTGTCCTCTTTGGAGAATCATGTGACTGGTTTTGGAGTTTTGTGAGAGCTGGCAAATGCAAAGTTGATCCAAAGGTGTGTAACAAGCTTAAGATGCAAGCTAAATTGTGGGACGTTGGATTGTTTGCTTTCTTTGTCTTCTTCCCTTTTGACGTAGCAGGGGAGGCCCCATGCATCATGTAGGTTGGTGGGGTGTCATGTTTAAGGTTTGGGAAGTGATTATGATATCCTTAATCATAAATCTGCACCATATGGGGGTTTAATTGTTGGTAATTAGCAAATGCCTAATTTGCACCAAGAATATCAAGAACATGATTTTAATCCGTTTTGGGTTAAATAGTTGGTGTTAAGCGCCAAATTCAAACTTAATTAATTAAGTTTGTTAATCCGGTGTGAGTGGAAGGGTGATGTGGAGGGATGGTGGCATGTGATTGGTGGAAAGGAGAAATTGGGACACATGTCACCATTTGGTTGGTCTAGGTAAGAAGTGTGTCTGCCAGCATTAAACCTCCAACTTTCAGCAACTTGTCATTTCCGTTCAAAACCTTGTCAACGCCCAATTTAGCTTTATCAACTTTTGCATCTTTACACTTTTGCCCCAAAATATTTTACAAAGTAAATTCAGGGGTAATTCTTGCAATTTTGTGATTCTTGAGGGACTGATTTGGCATATTATTGATGGATTTTGGTCTTTACTTGTATGATTGGCATTTTGGAGGACTGAATTTGCCAAGTCTTCATTTATGAGGGACCATTCTTGCCAAATGTAGAAAGTTAAAGGTCCTTTTTGTAATTTTGGGATGTTCAAATGACCAAACTTGTAATTTCTTGTACTTTGAAGGACTTCATGATGTGTTTGACTTTGTGGAGGATAATGGTTGACAATTTAGCTTTGTTGAGGGGCTAAACTTGCCAAATCTTCAAAGTGGAGGGCCCTTTTTGTAATTTTGACAAACTTTAGGGACCAAACTTGTAATTATGAAGATACAAGGGTATAAAGTGTCAATTCTTCCATATTGGAGGACCCTTCTTCATAATTCTTCAAATCTTCAAGGTTTTCTTGGGAAAATCCTTCATTAGGGCTTGGTTCATTGTGCGGCTTCGTTTCCCGTGTTCGTTTTTTGTATGATTCTTGTGATCTTTTGTCAGTTTCTCAATATCCGTACCTAAAATACACAAGCAACAAACACAAGCATATATATGGGTATTTTGATGATATTTAATGCATTTTAAGCCCTATTTGGACGATGAGACTATGTATAAAAGCAGTCTCATCACTCCCCCATACTAAACCATTGTCGTGCCCTCACGCGATGCTAGAATTAAGTATCGTAGCATCTCCAAAATTCATTTTAATTCACTTTTATTGGATGATAAACTAGCTACACTACTATTATTGCTACTACTACTTGCGTTTTAGACATAATGTATGATTTTCATCACAAAATGGGACGTTTAGGTTCATAGAATAAGAACACGTGAATGCTTCGTTAGAAATAATTTCATCGTCCTCGATTTTCACCCCAATTCCATGCCAAGCGTGCAACGAGATCATTGTCATTATAAGTTAGTAATGCTAACACTACTCATATGCCCTAATCACGTACTTATCCTCCCATTATTCCTAAGTTGTATCTCTTATATTTTATATTGTCTTGAATGTTTCACGAGGATACATTGTTTGACTTATGCGATAATAGAGATTTAGGTCTAAAAATAGAGTCCTAACGGTGTAACCAAGACCATCAAATCATTAACCCCTCCTAATAGACAAAGATGTCAAAAAATTAAGTTGACAAGAAGAATCGATAAACACGGTTTTATAACGATTTTGAACAGGAGACTTATTACCAAGACTTTTATATGCCCCCTAACGAAAGGGCCTTATTATCTTTGGTTTACCTCCATCTTTTATTCAACTTCGCCATGAAGCTTTTATTATGACTTCGGTCTTGCCTTGCCTTTTATTATCCACCTCATCGGTAGTTTTATTAGCCAAAGACGTATATCCTCACGCTAAGGAGAATTTTGGATCTTTAAAGCTTCGAAGATTAAGGCTTGATTCACTTTCAATTTTGCATAGAATTTTTGGCCTTGTGGGGCTTCAAATTGTTTGCTTGATTTAGGTGAGCACTTGAAATCTTATTATTGGGTGAAGCTTTCGATTATTCGGGTGCCAATACTTCAAAACCGTGACGCTGGCGATACCTTAATGTCTTCCCAATTTAATTACACAGAAGCTACTAGAAAAGACTAGAAACCCAACAATCCCAACTAAACCGCTAAGTCAATATTTATTAAGCAAAAAATATTTACATGCGAAGGGAGAATAAGCAAACAACGAGAACACATGAGTTTTTGAAAGAATACGAGTACTCTACGTTTAACATAGTAACTTATAATTAACCCTATCATTTCTCGACCTCATTTAAGAGACTTAGCCTAATGTGAAGTTAAGGATTCAAAGCTAAGTGCTCAACACGCACGGTCGAGTCAAAAATTACTCTTATTCTTGCCATCGGAAAACCTACATTCGTGTCTTCAAACACTTATAAAACATGAGAAAAATTTTAAAATTTGGCCATTTTTAGCCTTATTTTGCAACAAAACGATAAACAAAAAGATAAACTTTGGAAAGCGTGAAGGTTTGGCAAGGCAAGTATCTATTCACCCCCCCCCCCATACTAAAGTTAAACATTGTCCTCAATGTTTCGAGTCTAGGGGTGCAAACACCCCCATACTAGAGACGTATTCGAATGCCTAATATAGCATGGAAAGGGTGTAACCAATAAATTAATAGTCGTTTATGAAGTGTGCTATAAACCTAAGGTTAGAACATCAAAAGGATATATCATGGATATTGAGAAAGTCTTCAAAGCAAACGAGCGAGTGCTCCCATAAAAGGAACACGAGAGGCTCCAATCGTGAAGATCATGATCATCTAAAGTCCACAATTCACAAACAACCACGGAACAAAGGTTGGAAGGGCACAAATCCCCACACGTTAACTACATTAGAAAGTGATAATATGTACATAGGATAAGCATGGGACTCCCCCACGAGGCACCTCGTTTTTTATTACCGAGTCATGAGCTCGACTCGATCCCCTCAATACTAATTGTCATTGGGGAAAGTGACTTGGTCGAGGTAGTTCAAGGATGGAACTTCCCCGCCAAAGTAGTGCTTCAACCTATGTCCATTCACCTTGAAGTTAGGACCATCATCTTGAGCTAGCTCGATGGTCCCATATGGAAAAACTTGAGTCACGGTGAATGGACCGGACCAACGGGATTTCAACTTACCGGAAAAGATTTTCAAGCGAGAATTAAAAAGCAAAACTTGATCCCCAATGTTAAAAACCCGGTTTTTAATTTTAGAATCATGCAACTTTTTAGTTTTTTCCTTATAAATCAATGAATTTTCATAAGCAATGTCTCTCAATTCATCCAATTCATTTAATTGCATTTTTCAGTGTTTTCCCGCGGTCTCTATATCATCATTACAATGCTTTAGGGCCCAATAAGACTTGTGTTCTTATTCGATAGGCAAATGACAATTCTTTCCATACACAAGCTTATAGGGAGTGCACCCAATGGGCGTCTTATGAGCGGTCCTAAAGGCCCATAAAGCATCGTCCAACTTATCCGACCAAGATTGTCGGTTTTCCCCAACGGGTCTCTCCAAAATCCTCTTCAACGCTCGGTTTGAAACCTCGACTTGCCCACTCGTTTGTGGGTGATAAGCCGTAGAAAGCCGATGTGTAACCCCATATTTCCTTAGGACCCTTTCAAATTGGTCGTTACAAAATTGGGTTCCACGATCACTTATGATCGCACGAGGGGTTCCAAACCGAGAAAAAAAGCTTTTCAAGAACTTGACTACCACACGAGCATCATTGGTGGGCAAAGCCTTAGCTTCCACCCACTTAGATAGGTAGTCAACCGCAACGAGGATGTGCTTATTACCACGAGATGATAGGAACGGCCCCATAAAGTCTATACCCCAAACGTCAAAGATCTCACACACTTGGATGATATTTTGTGGCATTTCATCTTTTTGTGAGGCTTTTCCTTGTCGTTGGCATGAATCACACGACTTCACAAGATCTTGTGCATCTCGGTAAATAGTAGGCCAAAAGAAGCCGGCATCAAACACCTTCTTAGCCGTGAGGTTAGCACCGTGGTGACCACCCATGGGTCCCTCATGGCAAGCTCTAAGGATGTTAGAAGCTTCGGTGCCAAATACACAACGTCAGATGATTTGATCCGCACAAGTTCGAAACAAGTAAGGGTCGTAACAAAAGTAGAACTTGACCTCACGAAAGAATTTTCGTTTTTCTTGAGTTGTCATACCCTTGATGTTGAAGTTGCCCGCATGGTAATTTGCAAAGTCCGCAAACCATGGGGTGGAAGAATCATGCTTAGAATTCACTACACCAAGTGTCTCGAGCGGAAATGTTTCGGTGATTTCCTTGGGCTCGTAAACACTTTGGTGAGGATCTTCCAAACAAGAAAGATGATCGGCCGCTAGATTCTCGGCTCCTTTTTTGTCAACAATTTTGTGGTCAAATTCTTGAAGGAGGAGAATCCAATGAAGTAATCTAGGCTTAGCATCTTGCTTTGCCATGAGATACTTGATAGCCGAATGATCCGTATACACTATGCATTTAGCTAAGACGAGGTAAGGTCGGAATTTCTCAAATGCATACACCACGGCAAGGAACTCCTTCTCCGTTGTAGTGTATTTTAGTTGAGCCTCGGTCATCGTCTTGCTAGCATAGTGGATAGGCAAGAAGTGCTTATCATGACGTTGCCCCAATACGGCCCCAATAGCGTAATCACTAGCATCACACATGAGCTCAAAGGGGAGGTTCCAATTGGGAGCAACAAGAATGGGAGCATCAGTAAGTTTCCTCTTAAGGATTTCAAAGGCTCGTACACAATCTTCGTCAAAGAAAAAACGTGCCTCTTTTTCAAGAAGATGTGAAATGGGTCAAGAAATCTTTGAAAAATCCTTGATGAATCGACGATAAAAGCCCGCGTGGCCTAGGAAACTCCTAACTCCCTTAACGGTTTTGGGATGAGGTAATGTGGCGATGACGTCTACCTTAGCTTGATCTACCTCAATCCCCGCTTTCGAGACCTTGTGCCCTAAGGCGATTCCACTCTTAACCATAAAATGACACTTTTCCTAATTAAGCACAAGGTTGGTTTCCTCACAACGTTTCAACATTCTCTCAAGATTCGACAAACACGAAGTGAACGAATTACCAAACACGAAAAAGTCATCCATGAAGACTTCCGTCGTCTTCTCGACCATGTCATGAAAAATAGCCATCATGCACCTTTGAAAGGTTCCCGGTGCATTGCAAAGTCCGAATGGCATTCTACGATAGGCAAACGTTCCATATGGACACGTAAACGTAGTTTTTTTCTTGATCACGAGGATCGATGGGAATTTGGAAGTAACCGGAAAAACCATCTAAAAAGCAATAGAAATCGTTTCCCGCAAGACCCTCCAACATTTGGTCCATGAAGGGCAAGGGAAAATGGTCTTTTCGAGTGGCTTCATTCAACTTACGATAGTCAATGCACACTCTCCATCCGGTCACGAGTCTAGTGGGAATTAACTCGTTGGCATCGTTTGGCACAACGGTCATCCCTCCCTTCTTAGGGACACAATGGATAGGACTCACCCAAGGGCTATCGGAAATAGGGTAAATCATTCCCGCGTCGAGGAGTTTAAGGACCTCCTTTTTGATGACGTCGTGAATTTTGGGGTTCACCCTCCTTTGACATTGGATTGCGGGCTTGTAATCCTCCTCCATTAAGATTTTGTGGGTACAAAACTTGGGATCGATTCCCTTAATATCGGATAACTTCCACGCAATTGCCCCCTTGTGATCCTTTAGAACATCGACAAGTGCGGTTTTTTCATCATTCGAAAGTTCCTTCGCAATAATAACCGGCAACTTGTCGTCCTCCTCCAAATAGACATATTCGAGGTGAGGAGGTAAATCTTTAAACTCGAGGATAGGTGGTCACTCAAGTGAAGATTTGGGCTCGATACTCATAACCTCCTCGGGTGGAGGAAATGGGAAATCGTTGAGAAAATCCTTGATAATCGAGAAGTCCTCATCGTTGTCGAGGTCTTCGTTACAAGTACGTGGAACATCGAATTCTTCCAACGTAAAACCACCACCTTCAAAGGGAGTAAAGGTTGGTGTCGAATTATCAAGAATGGGATCTAACATAGTGGGATTGCCACTAGTTTCTTCATCACCAAAACCTAGAACTTCTTGTGAAAATTCCTCGCAAACCACGTCGATCATATCAACGAGGTTTATGGTTGCAACGGAATAAACATGAGAAATTTGAGAGTTTTGAGTTGCGTTTATAACAAGTTCCTCGTCGTTGAAACGTAAGGTGATCTTTCTAGCATGAACATCGATCAAAGCCATAGACGTATCTAAAAACGAACGACCTAAAATGAGAGGAACTTGAGGATCCGTGGGGATATCAACAACGATAAAGTCTACGGGATAGTAGAACTTCCCCACTTTCACAAAAACGTCTTCCGCCAAACCACATGCGGGTATCGTGGAATGGTCGGCCAACTCGATAGACATTAGTGAAGGAGTAAGATTAGGAAGATTGAGCGACTTGAAGATTGCAAGTGGCATCAAATTAATACTAGCACCAAGATCGGCCAAGGCGAAGCATTCCTCCATATCTTGGATTGCAAAAGGGATCAAAAATTTACCGGGATCACCGACTTTTTGAGGTATGCGATTAAGATAAACCGATGAACAACTAGACAATTGGTGCAATTTCTCCTTGTTGTTCAACATACTCTTAAAGTTAGCGGCAAATCGAGGCATCATGACCAAAGCATCGGCGAAACTCACATTAAAGTGCAAATCACGAAACATTTTCATAAAAAGCTCAAATTGATAATTGTCGCGCTCTTGGCGTTTCTCCTTCCTAAGTCTCGATGGATAGGGCAAAGGTGGTGTGGGTGGAGTCATAGTAGGCATAGCCTTTGGAATCTCGGGTTCCAATGTTGGTAATGGGTCAACCGTAGGTGTGGCATGAGCGGTACTTCGTGGGATTGGGACATGCTCCTTTTGGACCACCACCTCGGGTTCTTCCTCAATTGCTTCCTCCGTAGGAGAAATTGGTTGAGGAGTCGGTTCCTTAAGTGTCTTACCACTACGTGTGGTAATCACTTTCATCTCACCCTTAGGGTTTGACATGGTGTTGCTAGGAAGACTACTCGAAGACGGTTTACACATTATTGCCTCAAACATAGACGATATTTTATCTTCAAAATTGTATTGCCTCAATACGGCCTCGGTTTGCCTCTTCTCGGCCTTAATCATCTCTTATTTAATCTCATGTTGCCCTTGTTCCATTTTTTGTTGGTTTTGTTGTAACCTTGTGACATTTCCTTCCATCTTGTTGGTGTGGATTTTAAGTTCATTAGCTAACTCATTTTTCAACTCTTTCTTCAAGTCGTTCTTAAACTCGGATCTTAGGCTAATGATTTCTCTTTGAATATTGTCAAACCTAGCATCATTCCCATTAGCGTATTCAACAAATTCATTTGGAAAATCTTTCAAAGTTTGCAAACCTTTGTTGTTGTTTTGAAAATCATTTTGATTCTTGTTTGAAACTTGATTATTAGCCCCTTGATTACCATAGTTTCCCTTGTTGAAATTGTTTTTGAAACCAACTTGATTGTTGCGATAGTTGTTGTTAGCATTTTGATTTGAACCAAAACCCGGTGGAGTCAATTGATTAGAGCGGGAAACTTGACCGTTTTGGTTGTAATTTCCCGTGGTCGCGAAGGCACTCGAAGTGTTACCACCGTTGGTAATGCACTCGGAGAAATCATGACCTCCACCATAATACATGCAAGAAACCTCAACCGCTTTAGCCGTAGCGGGATCACTTGGTTCACCAACTTTAAACTCAATCAAAAATCTTGTTTTCCAAGTTCGCCTCAATTTGGCAAGCATCGATGGTAGTAGACAAAGAAGGTGAAGCCGAAGACGAAGCCTTACGAACACTAGACGTGCTACGAGGACTATACACCTTAGATCTATTCTCAATTATCACCAAAGCTTCTTCAACCGTTTTACACAAAAAATTACCACCCACGGCGGCATTTAAATAATCTCTTTCATGATCATTAAGTCCATTGTAAAACGTGTCAATTTGATGCAAGTCGGAAAAACCGTGATGAGGACATTCGTGTAACATTTCCTTAAACCTATTCCAAGCCGTTGAAAAACTTTCATTAAACTCTTGTGAAAACTTTGAAATCTCGTTTTTCAAATGCGTAGTCTTAGAGGGCGGAAAAAATTGGTTCACAAACTTAGACACGAGATCCTTCCACGTCAATATAGAATTGGGTGGCTCTTTCTCTAACCAATAGCGGGCCCTGCTAAGGAATATAGAAAAAGCATCATCTTAATCGAGTCATTCGAGACATCCTTAAACTTGCAAGTGGCGGTAAGACGATTGAATTGGCGGATATGGTTGTGTGGATTGTCCTTCTCATCACCACGGAATTTGTTGTTTTGGATCATCAACAACAAACCCGTTTCACCTCAAAATTCTTCGCAAGGATAGCGGGAATCACAATAGCCTCTCCATAACCCTCGGTGGGTGCTTGAAGTAACTCCATCATAGTTCGATTCACCATGGTTGGTGCTTCTCTTACAATGGGTTCGTTGATAACTAGCTTTTTGCCTAGTAAGAAAGTTCGTTGATGTGTGTCTAATCGAATTGAAAACTGGTTTTAAGTATGACTCTGCTGTTCTTTGGTGAAACAAAAATGTGTCGTTGTAGTATTAAAAAGTGCAAAACTATTAAAGTAAAGGGCAATTAATTTAAATCTAACTCTAATTAAAATAAAGGGCGAGTATTTAAAAGCGTGAAAAAAATTACACTAAAGTAAATAACGCAAACTTAAAACTATCTAAGGCAAACTTAAAACGCAACTAAAACTTAAACTAAGGCAAGGCTAAAATAAAGCTAAGGCAAATAAACTTAAAGTGCGTTTAAGAAAAAGGCGGGAAAAATAAAGCTTGAAATTAAAAATCAAAAACAAAAACTAGAAAGAACCTGAAAACAGCTCATTCGGAATAATCCTTCGTTCGGAACAATCACTCATCCGGAATGTCACCTTCGTTCGGAATGATTCTTCTTCACTAGAAATATTTACCAAAATCCTTGATCCAGAACAAATTTTCTATTCTGAATATGTCACTTATCATCGGAACTTCTCAAACAAGCCTTGGTTCGGAACTTTGGTTCGGAAGTTCTTGATTCGGAACCTTTCCAAAAGTCTGGTTCGGAATACTTCCGAATGAACAGCTCCTGGTTCGGAACTTCTTGGTTCGGAAGTCTTGCTGGTTCGGAACTCCTTGATCCGGAACTCTTCCGAATGAACAAGAAGCCTTGGTTCGGAACTTTCGTTCGGAAGTTTTTGGTTCGGAAGTTTCCTGGTTCGGAACTTTCTGACTCGGAAGTTTCTGGTTCGGAAGTTTCCTGACTCGGAACTTTCTGATTCGGAAGTTTCCTTGTTCGGAACCTTGGTTCGGAAGTTTTACGAATGAACAAAGAGTCGATCCGGGACTCCTTGGTTCGGAATTCCTTGGTGTTGATCCGGAACTTACCTGGGAAAAGATCAGTAACAACAAAACAAACACCCCGAAGAACAGGGAACACAATATACACGAATCTAATCCAAACTTAAGCAAAATCAAACAAAAGATTAAATCAAACTAATCACAAAGCATCTACTAAACATAAACAAACAATCCAAATCAATAAAACTAACAAAACTAACCACAATAATCAAAACCCACTTTGATCAAAATAAGAACATAAGAACATGAACATGAACATGAACATAAAAATCAAATATTAAGAAAGGTAGAATGAGAGATGAACAATAAAGATAAAGATTGACAAGAATTAAAAGAAAAACATACTTGAAATTAAATGGTAATTAAGGTGCAAGACAAGTATTTAAATTTGACAAGTATTTAAATGACAAGGTAATTAAAGGTGGAAGAACTAATTGTCACTATTAGCCAACAAAATGAAAATGATTAAGAACTAATCTATATATAGGGGAGGATTAAGGAATGCTTAGGAAGCTTCCTCCCCTCTTTCCTTTCTCCTTAATTGCATGATTAGGTCATTCCTTCTTAATCTCTTTGTTAATTGCACCATTAGTCCTTAAGCCTTTAAATCTTCTTTAATCTTGGACTTTAATGACTTTTGGCTCGGGATTTCTTTGAACTCGTCTTTTAATTCTTCAATTAATTAAACTTGAGTTCTTCGGCTTTTGATAAACTTCCGTCTTTTGACTTTTTCTTCGATAAATCTTCAGAATTGGTCTTGGACTTCCGTTCTTTTTGCACTCTTGACTTCTCGACTTCATCTTTCATCTTTTTCTTCAATAAAAGCCCGTGAATGCCGTGTTTTCTCCACTTTTTACCTTTTCGTCCTAAATCACAACAAAAACACAAACCACGCATAATTCCGACATAAATGACATAAAATACACGTTTTGGCTCGGTAATTATTGTAATTAAGTGGTAAAGAGGATGGGTGTTTACACACCTATCATTCGTCAATAGGAGACTCCTCACTAAAAAGATTGGGAGTGGGAGTTTTGTTCTTTCGTTTACGTGCACGTCTTGCTTGATTACGAGTTAGCATAAACGTCACGTACAACGAGGGGACGAGCAAAGAAGATTCTTTTTGGTGTTTTGTATTTTTCAATTTTTTTTGGTTTTTGATTGTATTAACCTTTTTGGATTTTGGTGAATGTATTAAGTAGACAAAAATCTACAAATCTCCTCCTTAATCAAATCTCTCGATTAAAGAAGCCTCAAGGAATGAAAACGATCACGTGAAGTGAACGCCTTCGATGACTTTAGAACGTTGGTGGAACACCAAAACGTTCAAGAGGGTTTAATCAATGGAAACCAAGAAAATATATATGATACTTAGTAATACTTTGGGCGGCAAAACCCTCGATTAGCTCTCAAAATCAAATACTCACAAGCAAGCGGGGAAACGAGGCGGCGCGAAGCACTTAAGAGCCTTTTTCCTTAGGATATATTTTATAATATCCGCCTTATACCCACCTTATAGTTTGTATTTTTCAAGATTGAGCTTCACGAAAGTATTTATCTATTTTGCCTTTTTTTTGGTTTGAGATTCGAATACAATGATTGGGTAATGACCTCCCAAGTCAAGGTTGTGATTTCTCACGTATTTGGAGTACTTGTGAATTTTTTGTTCTACGTATACAATATAGTAATAATATTTACACAAAAATCGAAAACCGATAATACGTATTAGTAGAGTGCTACTAATACAAATACTATTTTGGTTAGTATATAAAAACAACAATTTCAAATCAAAACACAACACGCCTCCCCAGCAGCGGCGCCAAAATTGATGTAGTCTTTTTGTATACCCTTTAGGAAAAGAGTACCAAAATAGTGGTAAGCACGACGATTTAGGAAAACCGTGTGTAAATGACCCTAAAATGAGTTCGTTCTCAAGGAGGCTAGTGTGTTATGTGTGTAATGATTTGAATTACTTTGTGATTATATTTTTGAGAAAGAAAAATAGAATTGAGGTTAGAAGAGAATGACGGTTACGAAGACGGATTAAACTAAGACGAAAAAGGTGTACACGTAAAACCGTAAAAAGCACTAAAATTAAAATTTTACCCTAAAAATTCCTAAAAATCTTAAAAATCCACAATAATATTCTAAGAGTTTACAAAAAATCCAAACTTGCCAAAACCTTTTAATTAATTAAATAATGACTTTTTAATGCTAATTAAAGCCCTAAAAATCAATATTATTATAAAGTCCAAAACAAGATCTTAAAGTTTGTAAACCTCAAAAATACCCTAATTAAGCTAAAAAGTATTTTTCAAAATTTTAAAACCACTAAAAACTATTTTTAAACAATTAAAAACTATTAAAATCAATTAAAACTTAAATTAATTCTAGAAAATAATTAAAAGACTCTAAAAATATTTGGAAAGTTGCAAAATTCCTAATTAAGTGTCTACAATCTAGGAAAAGTATAAAAACTTAGAAAATCAGACTTTTAATTTTTAACAATAAAATAATATTAAAATATTATTAAAAATCCAAAAATCATAAAAAAATTCTAAAAACTTGCAAACTAGCTTAATTTAACCTAAATAACTCAAAAATGAAAGTGAAATTACCTAAATACCCTTAATGGGCCTAGAAAATGGGCTAAACCCAAAACAGATCCTAATAGGGCCAAATTTGGGCCCAATATAAAAAAGTGTCCAAAATAAGCCCAAAAAGCACTACTTGACTCAAAATTTGATTTTAAACAACTTTTTCCAAAGGCCCAAAAGCTGAAAGTGTGAAATAAGCTAGCTTATACCAAACAGCTTATTCTTAATGGGCTTTTTGGCCCATTAAGCTATAAGCCAATGCCATAAGCTGAAATTAGACACACAAGTTCTTTTGTCCTAAATAAGACTTCTGTAAAAAGAAATTTGAAATAAGCCCAAGGAATAAGCCTGAAAATGCAATAAGCAATCTACAGAAAACGACAAAATAGTCATTTTTGAGTTCTAGGCCACCCCAAGTGCTGATTCAAGTTTCTATAGCTTTCAAATGACTTAATTAAGCAAAATCAACAGAGTTTTCAAATAAGCTGACTCAATAAGCTGGAAAAAGCAAATAAGCACTTATGTAAAAGTCAAATAAGTTGGTTTTCTAGTAAAAAGTCAAAGTCAAAGTCCAATAAGCTCCATTCTAATCAAACGGGTCAAATAATGAAGATCTATCACAAAAAATAAGTTGTTGCAAGTCTGGATAAGCTAAAATAGCTTATTGATAAGCTGAGTTCAATTTTACACTAGCAGGGGCTAGTTTTGGGTGTTGAGCAGTGGAAACTTTTTCCACTGCTTGACTTATAGACTTTTTTGTCTTTAGTAAACTTTTTGGAGATTCAGATTACACAAAGGCACCCAAATGATCTTTGGATCAAAAGGATTCAATAACAATCAAAATATCACAATCACAAACACCCAATTGATACAGTTTAATCAATAAAGTACCAGTTCTAGCACAAACATGAAACAATAAGCAGTTAAGCACTTATGAGCAGTTTTAGCAATAATCAGCCAACCAAATTCAACCAAATGCATACACAAGCTATTATAAACTCTAATGAACAAGTTTAAATAGTTTTCATGCAGTGGCTTAAAGCCTAAATCAAGATTCAAGCTTATGAATGTTATTGATGAACACTAAACACTAACAGATTTCACTTTGCTGATGTATTTGACACACAAGTCAGATTCAACGCCTCAAATCTCACAAACAGGTTACAATAATGATGTTTTAACAGCTTTTAGCCCTAAGCATGCATAAACTCTAGGTTTTCCCAAATTCTTAGGTCAAAAACAGTCAAACTCAACAAGATATAGCAGATTGTTTGATTTTAAGGTTTAGTTCCAAAAACTTGCAGCAAAACACTCTCAACAAGGCATATAACAGATACCAAGTGCAAACAACACCTTCTAACAACACAATACCAAGATTCAATCAAAACAGGTAGACCCAAACACCCCTTTAACTTTTCAAAACCAAGTTTTTCAAATCAAAAGTGAGATTTAAGACCACCCAAGCCCAAATTAACACAATAACAGATGAGAACAACAGATTCAAGCAAGATTAAGCCACAAAATACACAAGAACATAGGCATCACTCAAATATCACAAATATCCAAAATATTTCCAGATTTTGAGATTAAGGGTGTGTACCTCATGGATGTACATCCACACCCACGGATTTTGAGCTTATGTGCTAGCAAAAACAAGCACAAGCTTCCACAATAAGGCCTGCTAAGAATCAACAAAGTTAGAAGCACAACTATAAAATCAGGAATATGAAAAATCCTTGATTGATGCAACTCTTGTCCTCCACACTTGATTATCCCCAAGTTATAAGCTTCACCACACCTTGATAACACAATATCAGGATGCTATGATCAGCCCTATAGCCCAAGAATTCCAAGATAGACCAAGAACTTAGCAAAATATCAAGAAAATGAAGAAAATGTGCAAACTTTTGCACACTCCTCTTTTGAAAACAGGTTTTTGATTCAAGAATGATGAACAAAGAACAATAATAAACAGGTTATAACAATGGCACTTGAGCTTTCTTCAACATTTCAAACACATTTCATTAAACTTGAAAAGGATTTACAGAAAAGTGAACTTAGGAAAATTCAAGAGCAAAAACAAATGTAGTGACCTAGGGCCTTTATATAGGCATACATGAACTAGTAAGCAGTTTAAAAAACGTAAACCCTAATGTTGTTGAAGCCCAAAAATGCCCTTGGAGTCTCTTGTCCTCTTTGGAGAATCATGTGACTGGTTTTGGAGTTTTGTGAGAGCTGGCAAATGCAAAGTTGATCCAAAGGTGTGTAACAAGCTTAAGATGCAAGCTAAATTGTGGGACGTTGGATTGCTGGCTTTCTTTGTCTTCTTCCCTTTTGACGTAGCAGGGGAGGCCCCATGCATCATGTGGGTTGGTGGGGTGTCATGTTTAAGGTTTGGGAAGTGATTATGATATCCTTAATCATAAATCTGCACCATATGGGGGTTTAATTGTTGGTAATTAGCAAATGCCTAATTTGCACCAAGAACATCAAGAACATGATTTTAATCCGTTTTAGGTTAAATAGTTGGTGTTAAGCGCCAAATTCAAACTTAATTAATTAAGTTTGTTAATCCAGTGTGAGTGGAAGGGTGATGTGGAGGGATGGTGGCATGTGATTGGTGGAAAGGAGAAAGTGGGACACATGTCACCATTTGGTTGGTCTATGTAAGAAGTGTGTCTGCCAACATTAAACCTCCAACTTTCAGCAACTTGTCATTTCCATTCAAAACCTTGTCAACGCCCAATTTAGCTTTATCAACTTTTGCATCTTTACACTTTTGCCCCAAAATATTTTACAAAGTAAATTCAGGGGTAATTCTTGCCATTTTGTGATTCTTGAGGGACTGATTTGGCATATTGTTGATGGATTTTGGTCTTTACTTGTATGATTGGCATTTTGGAGGACTGAATTTGCCAAGTCTTCATTTATGAGGGACCATTCTTGCCAAATGTAGAAAGTTAAAGGTCCTTTTTGTAATTTTGGGATGTTCAAAGGACCAAACTTGTAATTTCTTGTACTTTGAAGGACTTCATGATGTGTTTGACTTTGTGGAGGATAATGGTTGAAAATTTAGCTTTGTTGAGGGGCTAAACTTGCCAAATCTTCAAAGTGGAGGGCCCTTTTTGTAATTTTGACAAACTTTAGGGACCATACTTGTAATTATGAAGATACAAGGGTATAAAGTGTCAGTTCTTCCATATTGGAGGACCCTTCTTCATAATTCTTCAAATCTTCAAGGTTTTCTTGGGAAAATCCTTCATTAGGGCTTGGTTCATTGTGCGGCTTCGTTTCCCGTGTTCGTTTTTTGTATGATTCTTGTGATCTTTTTGTCATTTTCTCAATATCCGTACCTAAAATACACAAGCAACAAACACAAGCATATATATGGGTATTTTGATGATATTTAATGCATTTTAAGCCCTATTTGGACGATGAGACTATGTATAAAAGCAGTCTCATCACTCGACAACTCTAATGTAGTGCCATATAACCGTACTTTGTCGCTCATGTTCAACGCGCACATAAATGTAGAATATTGTGGGTTGAGCATGCTCATCAAGTATTTGTTCAAATATATCTCCAAAGGCCCTGATCAGATATTTTCCAAAGTCGTACGACCAATAGGTGAAGCTTCAACCTCCTCTCAGCCTCCACCAAAACAACACGACGAGATCCAGGATTATGTAGACGGTCGTTACATATGTCCACATGAAGCTTGCTGGCGTATTTTCGATTTTCCCATACACAGTCGAGAACCCGCAATACAGATACTTGCAGTCCACTTGGAAAATATGCATCGGGTTAATTTCCGTGAGCGCGATGACGTCTCCGTTGTTGTTAATCTGCCAGGAAAAAAAAAGAAAACTACATTGACTGAGTGGTATGCATACAACGCAACCAATACAGATGGCAGGCATTTGACTTACTTAAAGTTTCCGACAGAATTTGTATGGTACCAAGACAATAAAAAGTGGAAACGGAGGACTGTTTTGACAAAGCATTCGTACGGAAGGCTAGCTTTTGTACATCCAAGCGCGGAAGAGCTCTTCTATTTCCGTATACTCCTATCCCACAGAAAAGGATGTTCATCGCCAACTAAGATCCGGACCGTGAACGGTCGAGTGTGTTCCACCTTTCGCGCGACCTGTGATGCATTAGGTTTGTTAGGATATGACCGTGAATGGGACATAGCTCTGGAAGAAACTGCCGGCCATGCATCTGCGGCTGAAACGAGAACTTTGTTTGCCCAGATGCTATTATTTTGTGAGGTTGCGGACCCGCGTAAGCTATGGGAGAAACATTGGGAGAACATGTCTGATGACATTAGTTCGAGGGTATCCGCGACTGTTGGTATTCCAACCTATTTTGTCAACGATGGCGAAAAAAGGGTACATTTTATATGACATACTATGTATATTGACAGATTATGGTAAAACATTATCGGAATATGGCCTCCCAAACCCTCCTAGGCATCTCCTAGATGACCTTAAGAACAAGTTGTTGATGGAGGAAAAAGGCTATAACCGGCCACAGTTGTTACAAGAAACTCTCGAAGCCCTACCAAAGTTGAATGCTCGGCAACGAACTATCTATGACTCTATCATTTCAGCATCCACGGAAAACCGCCAGGAACTGATCTTTGTGTATGGTCACGGTGGGACGGGAAAAACTTTTCTGTGGAAAACCATTACTGGAGCGCTTAGATCAGAAGAAAAGATTGTCTTGACTGTTGCTTCGTCTGGCATTGCCTCCCTCCTGCTCCCTGCTGGCCGCACGGCATACTCTAGGTTCAAAATACCTCTTGAACTAACAGACGAATCAATGTGCCACATAAAAAACACATGGCTTGGGCGTCTGTTGGGTGACACAGATGTTATTATTTAGGATGAAGCCCCCATGAACAATCGACGCTGTTTCAAAGCATTTGATCGTATTCTACGGGACCTAACGAGTAAGCCTGATGTTGTGTTTGGTGGCAAAACGGTTATCCTCGGGGGCGATCTCCGTCAAACGTTGCCGGTTAAAAAAGGAGTCTCAAGCCTTGAACTAATAAGCCTCTCCATCTCGCAATCCACTCTGTGGAAACACTTCAAAGTTTACACATTGACTGAGAATATTCGCCTAATGCGAAATGACCTTACTGCATCTCAGAAAGACAAGGCCCAAGCCTTTGCTTCATGGCTTCTTGCCCTTGGAAACGGTGAAATCGGAGAACCAGACGACGAAGAGCCAGAAAACGCAAGTTGGATATCCATACCTCCTCAGTATTGTGTTTCCGGGGACGATGCTGGGCTTCAAGAACTTATACGATATATATGACGATGCGACTCTGAAAAATCCAACTGTAAGTTCCTATCATCTAAAGCTATAGTGTGCCCCAAAAACGAAACTGCAGACATCATCAATGACCGTATCCTCTCATAGATACCCAGAGAACTAACCACTTACTTGAGCAACGATACTGCATACCCAAATGGTGGCGATACTTCTGAAACAGACATGCTATATCCTCCTGAATTCTTGAACACGTTGCAATTTCCCAGTTTCCTACCACATGAATTACAACTAAAGGTCGGGTGCCCTATTATGCTATTAAGGAACACCAAGTTAGCTTGGGGGGGGGGGGGGGGGGGCTGTGCAACGGGACACGTATGATAGTTCGTTCGCTTAATTCAAAGTTGATACAAGCTCAGATAATTACTGGCACGCGCGTTGGAGAAAAAGTTTACATACATCGGATTCCTTTGGGTCACCAGGACCCAAACCTGTCTTTCACCTTCAAACGCAGGCATTTCCCAGTTAAACTATGCTACGCCATGAAAATTAACAAAACCTAGGGCAGTCTCTGTCAAAGATAGGTGTCTATCTACCAGACCCCGTCTTCAGCCATGGCCAGCTTTATGTTGCCCTGTCAAGGGCCACTTCGCCGGACGGGCTTAAAATGCTCATCCATCAACAAGAAAACAAACCTGAAAACACTACAAAGAAAATTCTTTACAAATAATTCCTAAATCACATATGAGTCTTATGAACTACCAAAATCATACATGCTAAACTCATGCAATGCTTTTGATACTGTTAGAATGATAGATGCCATGCATACATTTTGTTGCCTAGCTTGGATGTTTTTTTGTTATACGTGTTATAGATGCTATGTGTACAGTTTATGCTTTTTCCCACTTAAGCAATTCCTTTAAAAAAGATCACAAAACATTAGGATATGCTGCCTTTAGTTAATGCACCCCCTCATGTCCTTTTTCTAATTGTTAGTCTCCCTATGTATTTCTAACACGGCCTTTTAGAATTGCCGATGTAGTCGTTGCTAAATACACGTTGTATTTCTACTGTTTTGTAGCTAAAGCTTTGTTATGGCTAGCGCAAGTACGGATGCGTTGGTGGCAGTCAACGCCAATTTCTGATTTGGCACCACGGAAAAGAGGGTGCGTTCTCGAAGCAATGTTCTATAGACGGTGGATGGCAAGAACAACCCCAACACAAAATGACCCGACCGTTAAAGACCTGAATTACTGTTGTATTCTTATCGACAACAAGGTAGCATTTCCGAATAACGTAACACCTACAAAAATTAAAACAATACTTCGGGTTGACATGCTCATCTCATTCATTTTCAGGGGGATGCAATTCAAGCAAACATGGATGTCACAACTGCTGCCTACTTTGAAACTCAACTTGGCTATGGAAAGGTGTACCGGATTTTAATTTTTTTTTGTGAAAAAACAAACCCTTACCAACAAACATTTGAAAGACAAACAACGCTCAGATTTGGCAAAATCGCTAAATTTGAACACTTAGAAGGCCACGAAAAAACTACCCTCTGCATTTTTTTGACTTCGTTCCTCATGCTAGACTCCGTACAAGAATGCCTCTCAAAGATGCATATAACAGATGGGTGTACCCTCGCCTCACAGGTACAAATAAATGCTTATTGCTGTTAATGATTTAATATTTAGGTGTCTAACAAATGGTATATTGATGTTTACAGATTTCCTAGGTTGCATAAGGTCAATTGGAGACTTGATTCGGTCGGTCCCCATTAGACGGAAGATCACTCTTGAAAACTTAAAGTGAGCTGCAATTTTTATTCCTTTCTATTTTTTTAACAACCTAATGTCTTTGCAAGTACGTTTCCTCTTTTTAAATAACCCAACCTCTGTTTCTTCTTTGTATGTGCTTGGAATTGGTCAGTGGAACTTCTATTGACTTAACACTCTAGGACGCTCCCGCGGTGAAATTTGACAAAGAGGCGGCAGAAAAGCTCCCGATTCCTGTCATGCTTGCTGTTGCAGGCTGCCGTGTTACCGAATACAATGGTTTGTTATAACCTAACTATTTTTTTAGGATGACTACTGCTTGAACATTTGTGCTTATTCTCGCCCATCGCAGGTTTGGAACTTTCAAGCACATCGACCACTTTCATGTACCTTAATCCTGATACACCTGCAGTTCAACAAGAGAAAAACGCGTACGGTCCTATGTTTATTCAGCCAGCATTACTCAAACATACAACAATTATATACGTTCTTACACGTTCTATCACACTCACTGATACACAGGTTTATAGAACGCTTTAAGTTAACTCCCATGTTACAAGTGACCAGGTCCCACTACCGTGAACCAGGTGCAGAGAAAAAACTAACGATGAACCCCTCTCTTCTTTGTTGTTGCTCAACCCTGTCGTTTACAAGGTAATACCATATACCCAATCATACAAAATAGAGTATGACAACCACACTTAAATAACGTCTGTGTTAACTCAGGGTGTTGCATTTACTGTGGACGCGACTATTACAAACGTTGCACGCAACAGGAATTGGTACTATGTCTTATGCAACAAATGAAAAAAGAGACCACATGACTTTGATGGTACTTTTGTCTGTGAAGACGACAGTGAGCTAAAAGAACCTATTTTCAGGTATGAGGAAAATATGCTAAGACACATCCACACTAGCTAATATGCATACCATAACAGTAAAAAACAACTACTATGCCTCCTACCAGGTATACTTTCAAAACTGATGTCCATGACGGAAGTGCAAAAGCTAGCTTCACGTTCTTCGACGATGCTGGAACGTAGATAACAGGCCACTCTTGCCCTTAGTTACCAGCCAAATACAGAGGTGTTGACAGGCGTACCATTCCAGCTGAACTTACCGACATAATTGGCTAACACAGAAGTTTCAATTCCATTTTTATCCAAACACAAAGCCCGGATCAGGTGAGTTTATCATCGACAAAGTCGTAGAAAAGGAATCCTTGCTTGAACTGGAACCGGCGGGGCCATTAGAAGCAATGGAAGCCAAGCCAAGAGTCACCAGAAACGATGAAATTACACCGTCCAAAGGTAACCTCCTCTGAGAGTAAAGTCACACATATTTTTTTCCTTTTTGTTTCACTAAACATTTCGCACCATGCCAGATACACCATAACAACCAGCAACTGATGTCACATCGGCCAGTTCCAGTACTCTGCAAACACCCTTAGCCGTCGGCACTGACAGAGACTCGCTAACACCTGAACCAAGTACGTCTCTTCCCCCTCCACCTTTTAAGTTCGTTAGGCTTATATATTTTAAAACTGTGTAACTACCATTAGAATTATTCTAAATATTGACCTGCTTACTTACTGTATTATTGTAAATAGGCACCCCATCAAGGGACGTGGTGGAAACAGTTGCAGCCACAATCGTTTTGGCGTTTCAAAAACCAGAAGTCTCCAGGAAAACTAGGAGAGAAAAAAGAAACCTTCTGCCCAAACTAGAAGAATCCACGAAGAAGTAAAAACCGCAATAGCTTCTCTCTAGATGGGATGCCGCTGCTTTTGGCAATCGTTTATCTATGTTATCAAAACAATTATGTTACCTCTATCACTAATATGTAACAACCTAGGTAATGCTATGACTGTTATGCAGTGTGTAACGACCCAAACAATGGTTCGTATTTTGTAACCTAATATAAACCTCTATATAACACTCACCATTTTCCTATTGAGTTGCCAATTTAGAGCTAAACATGTGCAACCATCAATATAGCGCCCGTACTCCGCCGCAGCGGAGTGCGGGCACAAAACCTAGTATTTATAATGATGTGATTTGTTGATTTTTTAATATAACATATATGTTGTATTTTTAAATATATAAAATATATAGGGTATAAAGTTCGTCATTGTTTTCTTTGATGACATCCTGATTTTCTCAAAGTCCAAGGAGGAACACGAAGACCATCTTCGTACGGTATTACAGATTCTTCGCCAGAAGCAGCTGTATGCTAAATTCTCCAAGTGTGAGTTCTGGTTAGACAAGGTGGCATTCTTAGGTCACATTGTATCAGCAGAAGGAATCACTATGGATCCAGCGAAGGTTGAGGCCATTACTAAGTGGCCGAGGCCGACATCGGCGACGGAAGTCCGCAGTTTCTTAGGCTTAGCTGGCTATTACCGTAGGTTCGTGGAGAACTTTTCCCGCCTAGCACTACCATTGACCAAACTGATGCGGAAAGGGGAGAAATTCGTCTGGACTGAAGATCGAGAGAAGAGCTTTGAAGACCTGAAGCAGAAGCTAGTATCTGCACCTATTCTTACTCTACCATCTGGTACGGGTGGATTTCAAATCTACAGCGATGCATCAGGGAAGGGACTTGGCTGTGTTCTCATGCAACATGGGAAAGTGATCGCGTACGCTTCACGGCAGCTTAAGCCTTATGAAGAAAATTACCCCACGCACGATCTGGAACTTGCTGCAGTCGTGTTTGCATTGAAGATATGGAGACACTACTTATACGGAGAATCATGTGACATTTTCACGGACCACAAGAGCTTGAAGTATATCTTCACTCAGCGTGAATTGAACATGAGGCAGAGGAGATGGTTAGAGCTGTTGAAGGATTATGACATTAATCTACAGTATCATCCCGGAAAGACAAATGTAGTAGCAGATGCTCTTAGCAGGAAGTCCGGAATGATCAACGGCATTAGAATCGAAGAAGAAATCATAAGAGACTTAGAGCGACTAGACATCGAGTACATGATACGTGGACAACACGGTTACTGGGCGAATCTTAGAGTAGAACCCGAGTTACTATCTAAGATCAAGGAAGCTCAGAAGGATGACGGAGAAATCTGGGCGATAGTACAGAATTTGGAGAAGCAGACAGAATTCAGAGTAGATGCAGATGGTATCGTATGGCAGGGCACTAGACTTTGTGTTCCTGATGACCAAGAACTCCAGGAAGCTTTGTTAGCTGAAGCTTACAGCTCCCCATTCTCGATACATCCTGGTTCGACTAAAATGTACCATGACATCAAGCAGTACTTTTGGTGGAGTGGTATGAAACAGGATGTGGCCACTTACGTCTCCAAATGTCTTACCTGCCAGCAGCTTAAGATCGAGCATCAGCGATCTGGCGGTCTCCTTCAACCGTTAGACATTCCAGAGTGGAAGTGGGATAAAATCACCATGGATTTTGTTACCGGTCTTCCGCCTACCAAAAGGAAGCACGATGCAATTTGGGTTATCGTTGATCGACTTACCAAATCAGCTCATTTCTTACCGATCCGCAAGGAAGATCCGGTAAGTAAACTCGCAGATACGTATAGACGAGAGATCATGAGACTCCACGGTGCACCATCCAGCATCGTCTCAGACAGAGATCCTCGATTCACTTCGCGCTTTTAGAAAAGTCTGCAGAAAGCTTGGGGTACACAACTTAATCTTAGCACGGCTTTTCATCCTCAAACGGACGGACAGTCGGAGCGAACCATTCAGACATTGGAAGATATGTTGAGGTCATGTGCGTTGGAATGGACGGGTGACTGGGACGAATACATCTGTTTGGTGGAGTTTGCATACAACAACAGCTGGCACGCAAGCATCAAATGTGCCCCATTTGAGATGTTGTATGGCAGAAAGTGTCGCGCCCCAATCTGCTAAGATCAGGTTGGCGAGCGAACACTCGAAGGACCGGAAATCATTGAGATGACAAATGAGAAGATCGCAGTAGCTAGGCAGAAAATTCAGGAGGCACGGTCACGTCAAAAGAGTTACGCCGATAAGCATCGTAGGGATTTACACTTTAACGTAGGAGATCACGTCTTCCTTAAGATTTCGCTGGCACGTGGTGTTAGACGCTTCGGGATTAAAGGGAAGCTCAGTCCTCGTTTCATCGGACCGTTTGATATCATTGAACGAGTCGGTGAAGTATCTTACCGATTGGCGTTACCTCCGCAGCTTTCGCACGTGCACAATGTGTTTCATGTGTCCTTACTCAGAGGGTACCAATATCATCCCCTTCACATGGTTCAGTATCCACTGGAACAGATACGTGAAGATCTCACTTTTATAGAAGAACCCGAACGAGTTCTTGACAGACAAGAACGAGTCATGAGAAAGAAGACGATTCCATTAGTCAAAATTCTATGGAGGGATCATACCGAGCGGGAAGCCACTTGGGAAACGGAGGAGTCTATCCGGGCTTCTTACCCTCATTTCATATTTTGAATTCGGGTATGTTCTTCTTTTCCAGTTTACTTTATCTATAATTCGGGGACGAATTATTCTTTTTAAGGGGGAAGAGTTGTAAAACCCGCATGCTTTTACCATGCATAGTACCCTTAGGATCGTACGTACTAGTTAAAAACTTTCCTAATTTAGCATGATTACGTGTTAGGAGTTTACGTATTACGTACGTGTTAGAACACGATAAGTATTTTATATGCACGATCACGTAATAATTATTTAGCAATAATTAATCACGAACATGCGATCACGAAATCACGAGCGTAATTAAAACACGAGCTATTATTAATTACGTATATATATTTATTACGAGCGTAATTAAATATATTTGATTATGGTATTTACGTAACGAGAACATATAAAACACGAACATAAATAAACACAAACGAGTAACTAAATAACGAGACACGAAAAGAGGTACGGGAACCCCATGGGGGGGGTCCCTACCCGCGGCCAAACAAGGGTAATGGGCCAAGCCCATTATCAATTTTTACTAAAAGGGGGTTAATTAATTTTCACTACTCACAATTAAGTTACAGAAGATTTTTAAGAAAAACCTAAAAACCCTCTTTTTCCTCCTCTTTGTGCCGCCACCTATACATCACCATACAAGGTGATTCTTTGATCTTGGATCTTGAAGATTTGTTGTTTGTTCGTGTTTGTTCTTCGTTCTCTTGATCCACGAATACGGTAAAACCTTTTTAAACCTTTTCTTTTAAATTAATCTTTTTATTAATTATGAACATGTGATGTTTTTATAAAAACATATTAATTAATCATAGATCTAACATGTTTTGGTGATTAATTAAATCAAAGGGTCGATTTAAGGGGTGTTTTGTTTTGGCCGCAGGCTACAACCGACCCCAAGGGGGTTTCAGTTTGCTTAGCCGACCACCACCAAGACCATATGGTCTTGGTTGGTGCGTGTGGGTCCCACGGCAGCAAGGGGTACCCCGATTTGGTTCGGGGTACGGTGTCGATTCATGTCCGGTTCATGTTTTTAAGCCTAGATCCGGTTCATGGTTTATGTTAGTTTTTTTATGTTATGAACTTATGTTAAAATTAAATTAATAAAGATGTAATTAATTTAATAACATGACTTAGGTTATTTAATTATTAATAATCATGAAATTATATTAACCTAAGTATTTATATTATTAAGACTTATAATTAATTAATTATTTTAAAAACCATGGATATAATTAATTAATTAACATGACTTAGGTTATATTATTAATATTTAATAATACATATTTTAACCTAAGTATTTAATATATTTAATTAAAACATGTTATACTTTAATTAAATATTATAACCTATAGTTTAATTAAATTACATGAAATAATTATTAAACTATACAATATATCATATGACTTAGAAAATAATCATGAAAACACTTAGGCTTATTTACTTAGCTTATTTAACCAGCTTATTTCTAATTATGGAAACATTCTATTTTTAGAAACTTAATTAAATAAGGCATCTAATTTATTTATGGAAACCAGCTATTTTTAGAAACTTATTTATTTAAGGCAGCTAATCTATTTATGGAAACTTATTTAATTAAGGCAGCTAATATATTTATAGAAACTTTCTATTTTTAGAAACTTATCTTTTTTAAGCAGTAAATCTATTTTTGGAAACTTTCTATTTTTGGAAACTTTCTATTTTTGGAAACTTTCTATTTTTGGAAACTTTCTATTTTTTGGTAACTTTCTATTTTTGGAAACTTTTTATTTTTGGAAACTTTCTATTTTAGGAAACCTGCTATTTTTGGAAAGTTACTTATTATTACACAGTAAGTATAATAACACATGAAATACCAGAAATACTTAATCAGATTAAGCAGAGTATAAGATTTAATACAGTTTAAGGCTTTAAACAGTAAAACATAGTAAGAACATATAAAATAAGCTAAGACATGACATAAAACCAGCTATGTATTTAGTAAGCAGATACTTATTTCATGTACGTATTTATGTAGCACTAGTGTTTCGGAAGTAGGATTCTCACAGTTCGTCGTTCTCGTTCACTGGACATAAGGTACGGATTCCCGTCCTTTCAGTATGGACATTCTTTCCTTATTAGGATTTCCCGTATGCAGCCAATTGTTTTCCCGTAGTATAAGTTATGAGTTTGATTGCTTATGTTTAAATATGATTACCTATAGCCATATACATGCATGACCAGTTTCACCTAGTTATGGAGGTACCATAACCATAACATTAGAGGCACTGATGTTATGACTTCACCACGGTGGAGTGATTGCTCGTAGCGTCCCTTCAGCTTTTAGCCATTTATATTATATTTATCATGTGGGGCGTATGGGTGCATCCTAGTTACACGTTTTTATTCAGGATTACATGGTGAATGTGGTGTGTGCCTTGCATCCTTCACAAGGAGCTGATCCCTCCTACCCATAAAACCAGTATATTAAATTAGAGGCATCCCCTCTAATTTGCATGATGAGGTCACCCCTCCAATTATTCATGCACGGTGGATTTTCATGACCTATATTGGCTAATGGTAAAATATGACAAACATATTTTATAAGATAAACATAAGATTTTCAAACTATAAAACCAGTTTTATTAAGACTTAACCAGGTTACTCGGGACTTAGTTTTCTTCCGCTGTTATTATGTTATATGCTTATCCTATTCATGCTTTATTGTACATCCGTGCACCGAGCGTATTGCTCAGCCGTTTTCCTTTTCTATGTTCCCAAAACGGCAGGTACTCAGGGACGCTCGTAGACACTAAGAGTACGTGCATATGGACTGGAAGCTGTCTAGCCTTCTTTACATTATGCATTTCCTTTCTTTATGATACTTATGTTTTGGACATTGTTTAGTCCTTTTCCTTTACTATACTATGTTTGTGTGTGATGAGCTTTACTTTTGGACTACCGATGTTTGATTCCGGTATTTTCCTTTATATGGTCAAGTAATGTTTAGACATTTTACCTTGTATGCTTTGATGACACGCCATAATTACTGTGATATTTCCATTTCCAAAATGGGGTGTTACAATTATGGTATCAGAGCCAAGGCTTCGACCTGTAGGCTCTCAAATATGACCTGTGATTAGTGGGTAGTCACTACGGTCTTCCTAGAACTGACAGTTGTTTTCATGCATTCATCATTTTAAGCATACATATACATGTCATTGTTGCAGGGTTTTTGACTAAGTAATGGTTGGTACAGGACTGGCCCTATTTAGTCGCATGTGTTTTATCGAAACTTTTAGATTTGGGACCGACCCATAGGCGTCCCCTCGATATGTCTTTTGTTTTGGGTGAACTGACCAGAGGCGTTCACTCTCGAGAATACAAAAGTTTTCATAAAACTGCATCATGCATTCATACACAAAATTTTCTTGCATAAAATTTTTCTCGTGAAATTTTAGTATAAATTTTTTTTCATGTATATATTTATATTTTTTTGTTTTGACCTGTTTAATCATATGTTTTATGTTATACTGTCAGATGGTTCTCACACGCGAACAGGAGCAGCTCAATGCTGCAATTCAGGCTGCCATGCAAGCCTTGCTTCCTCAACTGAGGAATGACATCTGGGCTGAAGTTCAAGCTGCCAACAATCAGCAGCACAATCAGCCACCTCCTCCTCCTCCTCCTCCAGTGACATTAGCAGTATGGCTGGAGAGATTCAACAAGCTCCGCCCTCGAGCTTTTGAGAAGACAGATAGCCCCAGCGATGCTGAAAGCTGGTTGGCTCACATCGAGAAGATTTTCAACGCTATGGGTTGTGACCCCGCATACAAGGCGAGGTTGGCATGCTATCGGTTCGAAGGCGATGTACTCAACTGGTGGTTAGCATTGATGCAATCTGAAGGTGGTGATGAGTGGGTTGCTGGTTTGACTTGGGCTCAGTTCAAGGACAGGGTGATGGAGCAGTTCTTTCCCAAGGCCGAGCAGGACAAGCTCAAGAGAGAGTACCATGGGATTCGTCAGAGAGCTGGGGAAAATAGCAATGAGTTTATGCAGCGCTTTCTTCGCTTGGCTGGTTTCCTTGGTGCGACAGCAGGTACTCCTGAAGAGCAGGCACATCACTTCAGATGGGCTCTTCGCACATCGGTCGCAAACAATCTGGTGTGTGCTACGTTCAATACTGTAGCACAAGTGGCCGATGCAGCACAAAAACTGGAGATGCTGCAGGAGAGGGATGAGTTCGGGGAAGCTGAAAGACCCGTCAAGAGGTAAACCTTCGTATTCAAGCGGTGACCAATCCGTATACTTTCCATATATCAATTATTCATCTCTTTAACTGTATCTTCCAGGCAGAAAACTGGGGACCGGTCTCAGCCAGCTACTCAGCAGCAGCCTCACCAGCCCAAGGGAAACGGTCAGACTAACGACCGTTCTGCTATGGATAGGCGTGGCGGTAATGACAATTACCGTAACAACGTCGGGCAATCCAGCAACAGCAGGTCCTAATACTTACGAAATTCCTTATGTTTTATGTTATAACTCATATTCTGACACTTTAGCAAACTTCTACCAGGAACCATGGAAACGGTAGGGACCAGAACCAGAGAGGTTTGCAGCCTAGCCATCCAGCTATCACTGGTATTTAATCTTATGATTATCCGCTTCGTCCTTTGTACCCAACTATTATGTCTCATGTAAAATGTTTTTATTAGGTCCTCAGCCAGCCAGAGCACCTGCTGGAGGATACACTCATCCTCTTTGCTCTACTTGCCACCGTAGGCACCCAGGACCATGTCGCCGTAATACTGATGCGTGCTTCAAGTGTGGTCTTCCTGGCCATATTATGAAGGATTGCCGTAAGGGCGAGATGGAGGGTACATCGGGACATGCTGATACCAAGCCGCCTCCTACTGCCGGGCGTGTCTACACGACATCTCGAGACCAGGCCAACAAGTCTACAGGTACCATCACTGGAATCTTGTATATGTATGGTCGCGCTGCATGTGTTCTTTTCGATACGGGTGCTACTCACTCGGTTATTTCTACTGCTTATGCAAAGAACATTAGGATGCCTCCCTTGCCACTAGAAAATAGGCTTACTATTTCCACGCCTTTGAGGGACTCTGTATTAATCACCCATGTATACAAGAGTCTTCCCCTAGAATTTGATGATAAGGTTCGACCTGTCGACGCACTTCCGCTGGACATGAATGACTTCGACATGATTTTGGGCATGGATTGGCTATCCAAGTATCATGCTACCATAGAATGCCATTCATATCGAGTTATCTTCGGTGATGTCAATGCACCAGAGTACATTCATAATGGGTTCATACCCGGACGGTCTGTACAAGTCATATCCACCCTGCAAGCGCGTGCACTACTGTCACATGGCTGCGAGGGTTATCTAGCTACGGTTCACGACATGGATGCTGAATCTCCATCGATTTAGGATCAACCAATAGTGTCGGAATTCCAAGACGTGTTTCCAGCAGAACTTCCGAGCATACCACCTGCACGAGAAGTGGAATTCAGTATCGAGCTGGTTCCAGGAGCTGAACCAATCTCCAAGGCTCCTTATCGCATGGCTCCCATAGAGCTGAAGGAGCTGAAGGAGCTGAAGTATCAACTGCAAGAACTTTTTGAGCGAGGTTTCATTCGACCGAGCGCATCTCCATGGGGCGCACCGGTCTTGTTTGTTAAGAAGAAGGACGGTAATATGCGTCTTTGCATAGACTATCGCGAGCTCAACAAGATTACCATTCGGAATAGGTATCCACTGCCACGCATTGACGATCTATTTGACCAACTCCAAGGGGCCAAACACTTCTCCAAGATCAATCATAGGTCAGGCTATCACCAGATACGGGTCAAGGAGCAAGATATTGCTAAGACTGCCTTTCGTACCCGTTATGGCCACTATGAGTTTGTAGTTATGCCATTTGGCCTGACAAATGCTCCAGCAGTATTTATGGATCTGATGAACAGAATATTCCATGAATTTCTGGACAAGTTCGTCATTGTTTTCATTGATGACATCCTGATTTTCTCAAAGTCCAAGGAGGAACAAGAAGACCATCTTCGTACGTTATTACAGATTCTTCGCCAGAAGTAGCTGTATGCTAAATTCTCCAAGTGTGAGTTCTGGTTAGACAAGGTGGCATTCTTAGGTCACATTGTATTAGCAGAAGGAATCACTATGGATCCAACGAAGGTTGAGGCCATTACTAAGTGGCCGAGGCCGACATCGGCGACAGAAGTCCGCAGTTTCTTAGGCTTAGCTGGCTATTACCGTAGGTTCGTGGAGAACTTTTCCCGCCTAGCACTACCATTGACCAAACTGATGCGGAAAGGGGAGAAATTCGTCTGGACTGAAGATCGAGAGAAGAGCTTTGAAGACCTGAAGCAGAAGCTAGTATATGCACCTATTCTTACTCTACCATCTGGTACGGGTGGATTTCAAATCTACAGCGATGCATCGGGGAAGGGACTTGGCTGTGTTCTCATGCAACATGGGAAAGTGATCGCGTACGCTTCACGGCAGCTTAAGCCTTATGAAGAAAATTACCCCACGCACGATCTGGAACTTGTTGTAGTCGTGTTTGCATTGAAGATATGGAGACACTACTTATATGGAGAATCATGTGACATTTTCACGAACCACAAGAGCTTGAAGTATATCGTCACTCAGCGTGAATTGAACATGAGGCAGAGGAGATGGTTAGAGCTGTTGAAGGATTATGACATTAATCTACAGTATCATCCCGGAAAGACATATGTAGTAGCAGATGCTCTTAGCAGGAAGTCCGGAATGATCAACGGCATTAGAATCGAAGAGGAAATCATAAGAGACTTGGAGTGACTAGACATCGAGTACATGATACGTGGACAACACGGTTACTGGGCGAATCTTAGAGTAGAACCCGAGTTACTATCTAAGATCAAGGAAGCTCAGAAGGATGACGGAGAAATCTGGGCGATAGTACAGAATTTGGAGAAGCAGACAGAATTCAGAGTAGATGTAGATGGTATCGTATGGCAGGGCACTAGACTTTGTGTTCCTAATGACCAAGAACTCCGGGAAGCTTTGTTAGCTGAAGCTCACAGCTCCCCATTCTCGATACATCCTGGTTCGACTAAAATGTACCATGACATCAAGCAGTACTTTTGGTGGAGTGGTATGAAACAGGATGTGGCCACTTACGTCTCCAAATGTCTTACCTGCCAGCAGGTTAAGATCGAGCATCAGCGATCTGGCGGTCTCCTTCAACCGTTAGACATTCCAGAGTGGAAGTGGGATAAAATCACCATGGATTTTGTTACCGGTCTTCCGCCTACCAAAAGGAAGCACGATGCAATTTGGGTTATCGTTGATCGACTTACCAAATCAACTAATTTCTTATCGATCCGCAAGGAAGATCCGGTAAGTAAACTCGCAGATACGTATAGATGAGAGATCATGAGACTCCACGGTGCACGATCCAGCATCGTCTCAGACAGAGATCCTCGATTCACTTCGCGCTTTTGGAAAAGTCTGCAGAAAGCTTGGGGTACACAACTTAAGCTTAGCACGGCTTTTCATCCTCAAACGGACGGACAGTCGGAGCGAACCATTCAGACATTGGAAGATATGTTGAGGTCATGTGCGTTGGAATGGACGGGTGACTGGGACGAATACATCTGTTTGGTGGAGTTTGCATACAACAACAGCTGGCACGCAAGCATCAAATGTGCCCCATTTGAGATGTTGTATGGCAGAAAGTGTCGCGCCCCAATCTGCTGGGATCAGGTTGGCGAGCGAACACTCGAAGGACCGGAAATCATTGAGATGACAAATGAGAAGATCGCAGTAGCTAGGCAGAAAATTCAGGAGGCACGGTCACGTCAAAAGAGTTACGCCGATAAGCATCGTAGGGATTTACACTTTAACGTAGGAGATCACGTCTTCCTTAAGATTTCGCCGGCACGTGGTGTTAGACGCTTCGGGATTAAAGGGAAGCTCAGTCCTCGTTTCATCGGACCGTTTGATATCATTGAACGAGTCGGTGAAGTATCTTACCAATTGGCGTTACCTCCGCAGCTTTCGCACGTGCACAATGTGTTTCATGTGTCCTTACTCAGAGGGTACCAATATCATCCCCTTCACATGGTTCAGTATCCACTGGAACAGATACGTGAAGATCTCACTTTTATAGAAGAACCCGAACGAGTTATTGACAGACAAGAACGAGTCATGAGAAAGAAGACGATTCCATTCGTCAAAATTCTATGGAGGGATCATACCGAGCGGGAAGCCACTTGGGAAACGGAGGAGTCTATCCGGGCTTCTTACCCTCATTTCATATTTTGAATTCGGGTATGTTCTTCTTTTCCAGTTTACTTTATCTATAATTCGGGGACGAATTATTCTTTTTAGGGGGGAAGAGTTGTAAAACCCGCATGCTTTTACCATGCATAGTACCCTTAGGATCGTACGTACTAGTTAAAAACTTTCTTAATTTAGCATGATTACGATTACGTGTTAGGAGTTTACGTATTACGTACGTGTTAGAACACGATAAGTATTTTATATGCACGATCACGTAATAATTATTTAGCAATTATTAGTCACGAACATGCGATCACGAAATCACGTGCGTAATTAAAACACGAGCTATTATTAATTACGTATATATATTTATTACGAGCGTAATTAAATATATTTGATTATGGTATTTACGTAACGAGAACATTTAAAACACGAACATAAATAAACACAAACGAGTAACTAAATAACGAGACACGAAAAGAGGTACGGGAACCCCATGGGGGGGTCCCTACCCGCGGCCAAACAAGGGTAATGGGCCAAGCCCATTATCAATTTTTACTAAAAGGGGGTTAATTAATTTTCACTACTCACAATTAAGTTACAGAAGATTTTTAAGAAAAACCTAAAAACCCTCTTTTTCCTCCTCTTTGTGCCGCCACCTATACATCACCATAAAAGGTGATTCTTTGATCTTGGATCTTGAAGATTTGTTGTTTGTTCGTGTTTGTTCTTCGTTCTCTTGATCCACGAATACGGTAAAACCTTTTTAAACCTTTTCTTTTAAATTAATCTTTTTATTAATTATGAACATGTGATGTTTTTATAAAAACATATTAATTAATCATAGATCTAACATGTTTTGGTGATTAATTAAATCAAAGGGTCGATTTAAGGGGTGTTTTGTTTTGGCCGCAGGTTGCAACCGACCCCAAGGGGGTTTCGGTTTGCTTAGCCGACCACCACCAAGACCATATGGTCTTGGTTGGTGCGTGTGGGTCCCACGGCAGCAAGGGGTACCTCGATTTGGTTCGGGTTACGGTGTCGATTCATGTCCGGTTCATGTTTTTAAGCCTAGATCCGGTTCATGGTTTATGTTAGTTTTTTTTTATGTTATGAACTTATGTTAAAATTAAATTAATAAAGATGTAATTAATTTAATAACATGACTTAGGTTATTTAATTATTAATAATCATGAAATTATATTAACCTAAGTATTTATATTATTAAGACTTATAATTAATTAATTATTTTAAAAACCATGGATATAATTAATTAATTAACATGACTTAGGTTATATTATTAATATTTAATAATACATATTTTAACCTAAGTATTTAATATATTTAATTAAAACATGTTATACTTTAATTAAATATTATAACCTATAGTTTAATTAAATTACATGAAATAATTATTAAACTATACAATATATCATATGACTTAGAAAATAATCATGAAAACACTTAGGCTTATTTACTTAGCTTATTTAACCAGCTTATTTCTAATTATGGAAACTTTCTATTTTTAGAAACTTAATTAAATAAGGCAGCTAATTTATTTATAGAAACCAACTATTTTTAGAAACTTATTTATTTAAGGCAGCTAATCTATTTATGGAAACTTATTTATTTAAGGCAGCTAATCTATTTATGGAAACTTTCTATTTTTAGAAACTTATCTATTTTAAGCAGTAAATCTATTTTTGGAAACTTTCTATTTTTGAAAACTTTCTATTTTTGGTAACTTTCTATTTTTGGTAACTTTCTATTTTTGGGAACTTTCTATTTTTTGAAACTTTCTATTTTAGGAAACCTGCTATTTTTGGAAAGTTACTTATTATTACACAGTAAGTATAATAATACATGAAATACCAGAAATACTTAATCAGATTAAGCAGAGTATAAGATTTAATACAGTTTAAGGCTTTAAATAGTAAAACATAGTAAGAACATATAAAATAAGCTAAGACATGACATAAAACCAGCTATGTATTTAGTAAGCAGATACTTATTTCATCTACGTATTTATGTAGCACTAGTGTTTCGGAAGTAGGATTCTCGCAGTTCGTCGTTCTCGTTCACTGGACATAACGTACGGATTCCCGTCCTTTCAGTATGGACATTCTTTCCTTATTAGGATTCCCCGTATGCAGCCAACTGTTTTCCCGTAGTATAAGTCATGAGTTTGATTGCTTATGTTTAAATATGATTACCTATAGGCATATACATGCATGACCAGTTTCACCTAGTTATGGAGGTAACATAACCATAACATTAGAGGCACTGATGTTATGACTTCACCACGACGGAGTGATTGCTCTTGGCGTCCCTTCAGCTTTTGGCCATTTATATTATATTTATCATGTGGGGCATATGGGTGCATCCTAGTTACACGTTTTTATTCAGGATTACATGGTGAATGTGGTGTGTGCCTTGCATCCTTCACAAGGAGCTGATCCCTCCTACCCATAAAACCAGTATATTAAATTAGAGGCAGCCCCTCTAATTTGCATGATGAGGTCACCCCTCCAATTATTCATGCACGGTAGATTTTCATGACCTATATTGGCTAATGGTAAAATATGACAAACAGTTTTTATAAGATAAACATAAGACTTTCAAACTATAAAACCAGTTTTATTAAGACTTAACCAGGTTACTCGGGACTTAGTTTTCTTCCGCTGTTATTATGTTATATGCTTATCCTATTCATGCTTTATTGTACATCCGTGCACTGAGCGTATTGCTCAGCCGTTTTCCTTTTCTATGTTCCCAAAACGGCAGGTACTCAGGGACGCTCGTAGACACTAAGAGTACGTGCATATGGACTGGAAGTTGTCTAGCCTTCTTTACATTATGCATTTCCTTTCTTTATGATACTTATGCTTTGGACATTGTTTAGTCCTTTTCCTTTACTATACTATGTTTGTGTGTGATGAGCTTTACTTTTGGACTACCGATGTTTGATTCCGGTATTTTCCTTTATATGGTCAAGTAATGTTTAGACATTTTACATTGTATGCTTTGATGACACGCCATAATTACTGTGATATTTCCATTTCCAAAATGGGATGTTACATATTGTCATGACATTTGTGTCACCATTTTATGACATTTATTTCATTTAGTTATCTCTATAGACACGCCATGTTGTGATGATATCCATACGTTGCGCCCCATATTCCGCCATGGTGGGGTGTTACACCTACCAGGTATACTTTCAAAACTGATGTCCATGACGGAAGTGCAAAAGCTAGCTTCATGTTCTTCGACGATGCTGGAACGTAGATAACAGGCCACTCTTGCCCTTAGTTACCAGCCAAATACAGAGGTGTTGACAGGCGTACCATTCCAGCTGAACTTACCGACATAATTGGCTAACACAGAAGTTTCAATTCCGTTTTTATCCAAACACAAAACCCGACTCAGGTGAGTTTATCGTCGACAAAGTCGTAGAAAAAGAACCCTTGCTTGAACTGGAACCGGCCGAGCCATTAGAAGCATTGTAAGCCAAGCCAGGAGTCACCAGAAACGACGAAATTACACCGTCCAAAGGTAACCTCCTATGAGAGTAAAGTCACACATATTTTTTTTTTAGTTTGTTTCACTAAACATTTCGCACCATGCCAGATACACCATAACAACCAGCAACTGATGTCACATCGGCCAGTTCCAGTACTCTGCAAACACCCTTAGCCGTCGGCATTGACAGAGACTCGCTAACACCTGAACCAAGTACGTCTCTTCCCCTCCACCTTTTAAGTTCGTTAGGCTTATATATTTTAAAACTGTGTAACTAACATTAGAATTGTTGTAAATATTGACCTGCTTACTTACTGTATTATTGTAAATAGGCACCCCATCAACGGACGTGGTGGAAAAAGTTGCAGCCACAATTTTTTTGGCGTTTCAAAAACCAGAAGTCTCCGAGAAAACTAGCAGAGCAAAAAGAAACCTTCTGCCCAAACTAGAAGAATCCACGAAGAAGAAAAAACCGCAATAGCTTCTCTCTAGATGGGATGCCGCTGCTTTTGGCAATCGTTTATCTATGTTATCAAAACGATTATGTTACCTCTATCACTAATATGTAACAACCTAGGTAATGCTATGACTGTTATGCAGTGTGTAACGACCCAAACAATGGTCTGTATTTTGTAACCTAATATAAACCTCTATATCACACTCACCATTTTCTTATTGAGTTACCAGTTTAGAGCTAAACATGTGCAACCATCAATATAGCGCCCGTACTCTGCCGCAGCGGAGTGCGGGCACAAAACCTAGTATTTATAATCATGTGATTTGTTGATTTTTTAATATAACATATATGTTGTATTTTTAAATATATAGAATATAGAGGGTATAAAGTTAAGGGGTATTTTGTTTATAATCTAAGAGTAAATTACACCGTTCGTCCTTGTGGTTTACGTTGACCGACAAGGTTCGTCCCTTGACCAAAAAATATGCACCACTCGTCCTTAAGTAGGAAACGTTATGTGTCATTGGCCCCTCACTTCAACGAGCTACACTAACCCTTGGTATATTGTTACATTTAATAACTATGTGAGGGTATTGTGGTCTTTTTTACTACTTTCTTCTTCCTCCATTAATCTATCTACCTATCAGTATCCATGCCACACCATATCTTTATCTTATTCACTCCACCAAGGTCATCATCAATTTCTATCTTATTACTATAAATAATCAAAAGACAGCCTATTCTCAAATCTCCCATGTGTTTTCTGTGTTCACCATCTTCCTAGATTTCCCCATTCTAAAATCACCCATAATAATCTTTACCAACCACTAGTAATTCGTTCTCCCACAATCCACCCACTCCTCCACCTACGCCTCACACTACCAACAAAATCCGACCACCACCGCCCAAATGCTTTTTTCAAATCCAACTCATATACACATAAGCTTAGAAGGATCAGTTTACCATTATCTTCGACCAGCCGTAGATTCTTGTGGGCCACCACAATCATGGGCCTTCTCCAGCACCATGTCCAACATCGCGAGCCTCAAATCATGCATCTCAGTTTGTAGATCTGGGTTTAACAAGAACTCATGCATCGCGAGTCCTCAACTCGTGCATCTCAACCGTCGAGCAAACCGGAAACTAGAAACAACCACCATCAGTAGATCCAATGATCGTGGTGATTCGGTGGTTGCAAGCCTGCAAGTGGGAGCGTCAGATCTACATGATGATGGATGCGGTCATATAAGAAGCTTGTGTTTGAACATTGATTATATAATGCATACTTTACAGTAGATTTGTGTTTTTGGTATTTTTTTTTAGATCTTGGTTTATTGTTTTAATGGCAGTTTTGATGTAAGTATCTTAGTAGAGAGAGATAGAGAGAGAAAGATACACTGAAAAAACATGAGGGTGAGGTTAAAGATGATCTTGGAGGAAGATGATGATAAAAAGGCGGGGCAAAAGGACCAAAATACCCTTACGTGTTGTCATATAACGAGAGTTAGTGTGCCATGTTAAAGTAAAGGACCAACGCTACATAACGTTTCCAACTTAAGGACGAGTGATGCATATTTTTTGGTAAAGGGACGAACCTTGTCGGTCAACGTAAACCACAAGGACGAACGGTGTAATTTACTCATAATCTAAAGATACTAAAATATGGAAAATTATAAGTTTACAAAGTTTATCTAATTTTAAATAATTTAGATAAACTTAAGTGTAAACTTATAAATTTTCATATTTTTAGTATCTTTAGATTATAAGCAAAGTACCCTTAAACTTTATACCCTCTAACTTTGTATTTAAGTTTATCTATTTTTTATTTAAAATTCAACCATTAAAGTTTTATTAATTCCCCCATCTTTTTTAAGTTTTTATTTTCAAAAATTTGACACATATATTTTCTTTTGTGTTTTCATCAAAATCTTTCGCCAAATTTTTTATTTTAACTAAATTGAATTTAATTTTAACTTTTTAATCAATCAGATCGCTCGATTTTGTTTATACGTTTAAATTAAATAATTTGATTGATCCAATTATTTTTTATAACCTTCACTTTTTTCAATAAAATTGTCAAATAATATAATTCTTTTATTATATAAAAATTATTTATATATTATTATTTAGAATATCGCACTATCCTTAAGTATCGCTTTATGATTCTATTATTTCCGGTTGATGCTATATGCCCTATTTGTTGCAAGGCATGTTTGGACTCTTTTGGGGAACATGCGGTTCATTGTAAAGAACTTTCGGGCTTCAAATACCGACATGATTTTGTTAGGGACGTTCTTTACGACATATGTAGGCGTGCCGGGATCTCCGCCAAGAAAGAGGCACCTGTGAATTTCTTGACCGAACTGTCAGATGGAAGATCCACAATCAGACCCGCTTTGGTTTTTGGATGCGTGTGTTGATTTGACATGGGTTTCTCCTCTCGTGGGGCTAGGCAGTCGAGATTTTACAGCGGGTCAGACTGCTATAAAAGTCGCCTCGTGCAAAGTGACTAAACACGAGAAAACATGTGTTGAAAATCAACACGTGTTTATTCCTTTCGCGTTTGATACATTTGGTTTCCTTGCACCTGAGGCGGTGGAGTTACTTACCAGAATACAACGTGTTATGAATAGTAATGTTTTGACTCCTAAAGTTACAAACGTTATATTTAATATACTTGTTTTACTATACAAAAAGAGTTAACGGCGCATCTTGTTACCTGTCTATCTTCTTCTCTTTTGATATGTAAATTATAATTATTGATAAAAGAATTTATTCTGCTTCTTCACATTATTTAGAATTGACATTTAGGACTTATCACGATCTGAAAACCAGATCGATCTTAAACAAAAAACTGATTTGGCTCGAAACACGCAAGTCGCAACCGAAGACCGAACTGAAGTAGTCGAGCTTTTATGTTTGGATCAATTGAGTCCGATAAAACATAATAACCACCGGTTTAGTTGATACAAACCAAATCGAATAAAAAACCGAAATAAGAAAAAAGTGGGACCAAGAAACAAATGAGCATCACTAATAAGCCGAAAGTAAGTTTACTAGTTTAATCCTAAAGTTATAAAAACATCGAAAAGCCAGCCAGCCAGCCGTACTCCTCTACCCTCAATCTGGTATCTGCTAACCCTAATTTTCACTTTTTTATTTATCCACTTGTTTAGTTTTTATGTTTCTGTTAATCTTATTTTCATTTTCTTATTAGGTCAATTTAACTAATCCATAGCTTATTTGTACTTTTCAATTTTTTAAGTTAAGCCGTAAATTATTGATGTAGTTTGCTTCGTGTCGTCCCGCCTTAGTACGCCAACTAAAAACTGTTTCACTGAATTAGGATGAGCGGATAGGAGTAATTGGTCTTTGATTAGGTCTTGCGTTTAGGAATGTAGGAGCTTCAGCTTCTTTGTAGATTTCCCTTTACGTGTCTCATAGCTAGTTTTATTTTTAAGCGTCTAGGAGCCCCCTTTTGCTTTGCCCTTAAATATACCTCCCCGTAGCTTTATCTTAAGCGGTTTTTCTTTTTCCTTTAGGATTTTAGACTCCCCTAGCTTAGGCTAGTTTTCCTTTTGCTTTGACCTTAGGTATGCTCCACATAGTTCTCGCTTAGGTTAGTTTTTCTTTAGGGGTTTTGGAGTCCCCTTCTGCTTTTCCCTTTGGTATAGCTCCCAGTAGCTTTCTCTTAGGCGGTTTTTAACTTTAGGCTTTCAGACTCCCCTAACCCCTTTTGCTTTTCTTGTACTCGTTTGCTTTGTTGTGTGTGTTTGAGCCGTGGTTCCATTATGTGATCCTTCTTGTCTTTTGTATGTGTTCTCTTGTGGTTTATGTTCCTTTGTGTGAATGCATGATGTATGATGTTTTTTGTGCTTGTATGCTCCCGGATGTAGGAGTAGGACCCCACACCTCGCTCCGGAAGGATTGGATAAGTTGTTGTTGTACCTAAATACTGAATTGTGAAACTAAACAGAACCTAAAAGATTAGATGATTTAGAATGTTAGATTGTTATTAGGAAAATAAAAACTAAAAGGGTGTTACTTTAGCAAAATTGATGGCTAGAAATATATACGGAGAACTCTAGGAAATACTCTGCACTAGATGTAGAATTGTAGATTTCTATAAATATAAGAATAACTTCAGTAAACATGTTTATAGAAAAATCCTAATAGGCTAAGTAGGAAAAGAAGAAGGTGGAAGGAGGTAGGCGGGAACAGGAGATGACAATGAAGGTGAGGGAGGGTGGTGTAGTTGTCAGTTGTGGCTGCACGAGGGGCCCCGTCATTGCTTGTGACATGAGTTGCCGTCGTTTTTAATGAATGAAGACCGTTAATAGATTGGAATCAAATTTTATATATGTCATCACGTATAACTAATTTGCAAACACGACATCATCACTTTACTAACTTATGCCACATCACTAGCTTTTAATAGATTGCTTTTCATATGCATAAAGGTGATGTGTTAGTATCGAGTAGGTATAAGGATTCATGTAATTCAATGATACCAAAAATTATATTGGGGACTTGATCATGTTAAGTTTTTTTTCTTTTTAATTTGGAATTTGCACTTGCATAAAGAGTTATCAGTTAGCAAGTTTTACTGTTAAAGTTCTGTTGTATACAGTAGTGGATCCATGAATGAATTACTGATGGGATATTCGGATGTTTAGAACATTTCGTAAAGAATGACAATTGTGAAGTAGTGCTTAAAGTAAAACGGCATGCCTTGAAATCTGTATTTTGAAACTTAGGGTTACATGTATGCCTCTTTATTTATCGAAGAGAAGGAGAGTTAAACTTGGTTGGGCTTTATGGCTTTAAACAGAAGTTGTAGAGAACGTCGAGGTAGATTAACGCAGTGTAAGAACAAACTATTTAACCTCGATGGGTATTGAGGTCAATGATTGTTTGACCCGTTTATGATTCTTTTAGAATGCTTAGATACAGAGCAAGTGTTTTAAAATACGTAGAGATGTTGACTTTCAAGTGGTTAGACCTCATTTAAGTGTTGCTTCATTTCATGATCGAGTCCCTAGCCTAAATTTTTGTATGGTTAAACCCTTAAACTTATTTGACACAAACCCAAATGTGCATATGGTAAGGGACACATAATTGGTCCAACCTTTCTGAACTGATGATGCAACCTTCATGTTATTTTAGGTGTTTTACGTGGCTTTTACAAATCAATAGATCATGACTACGTGTTAAACTTAAATCGAAAACATAAAATTAAAGTTCACTACGGCCAGCAACTGTTCCTGCCTCTTCTCTCTGTCTTCATCTCTTTCTTCTCAATCTCTTATTTCATCTTAGGTTTCATACTAATTGGATGTTTGCTAAGTTTGTTTACTATTCTTGAATTTCTCATTCTTAGAAATGTGTTTGGGAACATAAACAAGTTAGAAATATATATAATCCAATTAGAAAACTTTGGATATATCATATATAACATGCAAAATCTGATTTAAGTAATTGACATTCACTGGAGGATATTATTCTGCAGCTTGACATCTTGAGTGATGTGAGGTCCATGTGACTTACTTCGTTGGAAGATATTTCTAATACAATTGACATTATAAGTGTTAATATCTGTAATTTTGTTGAAAGAAACAAGTCATAACATATGTTATTTTTTGTCAGTGTCAGTGATATCAACTGCTGCTTGATCAAGATTGTAACCCATTGAAAATTAAAAATAAAGATTGGGTCTGACAGTTGGTGTTAAAATCATGAGGGTCGCTCCTCCTCCCATAGCCATCGCGTACGCTGCCACACCAGAAGATGACATGTTTGACTCTGTTCGTACTGCAGCACAGTTGAACATTGGAGGGCCTGGTCTACGGAAAAAGGCTACAGGAGTCAGACCATGGCTGCTTCTTGATTCTACCGGTCAAGCTCAAATTATCGAGGCTGGTAAGCACGCTATCATGCGCCGCACGGGACTACCTGCTCGTGATCTCCGCATACTTGACCCGATCCTATCATATCCATCTACTGTGCTGGGTAGAGAACGGGCCATTGTCATTAACCTTGAGCATATCAAGGCCATAATTACTGCACAAGAAGTGCTGTTGCTTAATTCAAAAGATCCATCTGTTACCCCCTTTGTTGATGAACTTCAACGCCGTATCTTGCGTCATCATCATGCTACTTCCTTGGTTATCTATTTTCTTATATCTTATTATATCTAGGGTTGATGATGGTAAAACCACTAAACCTTTACCATTTTGATGGATTACGCCTTAAGATTTTTTCTGTCATTCGGTATGTTAAGCTAGATTTAATTAACCAAATTTTATTATATAGTATCTTAAGGGTTAAACTACAATGATAAAAGTCTAGTGGTTTTTCCATGCTTTAGAGATTTTTGTAGAACAAACAGAAGTGATAAACTAATATTATTGATGATGCAACTTGTTGTTTAGGAGGAAAGGGTAGACGGTGATACTGACTGGACACATCTGTACGATTTAGGGGATCCACGTTCAAGAGATGTTAGCCCCACGAGAGTTGCCACCAATATCCCTGAAAGTGGTCACGAGGTCAAAGCAGATGGAAAACATTCTTTTGATAGGCGAGATGGACCAAAGCTTCTTCCATTTGAGTTTGTTGCACTCGAGGCGTGCCTTGAGGCTGCTTGTGGCTCCTTGGATAATGAGGTGAGCGAGACGTTTTAAATGTTTGCTTGATGTTATTCAAAAATATAACCCTAATTGTCAAATATAGGCAAGGACACTGGAGCAAGAAGCACATCCAGCTTTGGATAAGTTGACCTCAAAGATCAGTACTCTTAATTTGGAACGTGTCCGTCAAATTAAAAGTCGCTTGGTTGCTATCACAGGGCGTGTACAAAAGGTTTGTGGTTTTAAGCATATATTGCAAATCAGATGCAAAGGGACTATTTTTTATTACTATCTTCTTCCTAGTTACATAATAAGTGCAACTAAGGACCAGTTACAAGGGACTATTTTTCCGTTAATTTCACCAAGTTATGGTGGCAATCGATGTTATTTTCTCTCCAAATTCTGTTAAAACTTTATTTATTTAAAAAGTATATTCATATCGATTCAGGTTAGAGATGAATTAGAGCAATTGCTAGACGATGATGGAGATATGGCCGAAATGTATCTGACTGACAAGCTTGAGCAACAACTTGATGATTCTTCCTCTTCTTTTGTGAACGAGGAAGATGTAATAAATGATGATATTCTTAAAACCGATATGGATGACAGGTTCAGATTTGTGATTACTATCTTCTTCCTAGTTACATAAGTAATAACATAATAACCACTCAAGGGTGGCCTAGTGGCAAAAGGGTTTGTGGCTATCACTCCAAAGTGTGTGAGGTCTCAAGGTCAATTCCTGCTAGGTGCAAACAACCTTGAAGTGGCCACGCCAACCCCTGAAAAGGAAGGGCTTTATTCAAACCCCATGGATTAGTCGGCCAATGTGTCGGAAATCATGGTTACCAAATAAAAAAAATAAAAAAAACTCTTTAAATAAATCACTGTATGTTTTGTATTAGAGTTCCTGCTGATGGTTTAATGGATGGGAACACGAACTTACATGAACGTGACATTCAACAAATGGATAGTGAGTCAGAACATCTCTTTCGAGCTAATACACTTGGCAGAGAAAGCCGTGGGACCCGAACTAGCACGACAAGGAGTGGTAATAGTAAGCATTTTGATATTGAGGAACTTGAAATGCTCTTAGAGGCTTACTTTGTTCAGATTGATGGTACTCTGAATAAACTATCCACGGTACGCATGATTTCTTAACAATTTTTAATTATTTTGATATTTTTTACTCCGTTCATATCAATGTTTGTGTGCAGCTAAGAGAATATGTAGATGACACAGAAGACTATATTAACATAATGCTTGATGACAAGCAGAACCATCTTCTGCAAATGGGTGTTATGTTGACAACGGCAACTCTGGTGGTGAGTGCATTTGTTGTCGTTGCGGGAGTGTTTGGGATGAATATCCATATAGAGCTGTTTGGCAATGATAATCCTACTGAGGCAGAAAAGGAGGCTGGTAATCGTAAATTTCTATGGACTGTGGGTGGTGGTACCATTGGTACCATCTTCTTATATTTTATTGCCATTGTGTGGTGCAAGAAAAAACGGCTTCTGGAGTAAGTATCTCTATCGTCTAATAGAAGAGTATTAATAATGGGGGCTTTTAAGCCCTTCATTATGGTATGTGTTTGTACCATGGTTTGAAGAACTTCCCCTGTACAAAGCGATTTATATGAATGTGACATAAACTGCTAAAATTGGGTTAGTTACAAGTGTTCCTTGAATTATGGATTTGGCTCAAGAACTAATTGTTGTGCCAGGCTCGGAGGACAGTCCAAAAACTTTGCTGGTATATCCTATATTCTAGTAGTGTATCTAGAAAGACAAAATGTTCATGTTTTGATTGCAAGCTAGTATGACCCTCTGAGTTGAAGTTAAACCTGAAATAATACTGTAATTGTTTTTACCCAACTTGATGTATTTGTATTGATTGTAAAAATAATAACCAATCAGAACAAAAAAATATAAGATGAAGGCATTACTCGGAACAACGAATGCCTATTTGGTACGACCAAAATAGATAGACAACTGTAGGACATGCACGTGAATGATCTCTCATTATGTAACAAGTTAAGTTTATAAAGTTATTTGTATTTACTGCATCCCAAGCTTGACATTCCTATGCACCTTGTTTTGACATCGATTAAGGCCTAGTGATACCTTCTCCACGATCATTGTGTACATCATACTGGTAACTGGTGTATTTGTTCATTATGAACTCTAGCACGAGGTTTAGCTTGAAAAATGTATAAATATCATGGACTCGTTCATTATGGACTCTAGCAAGAGGTTTAGCTTAAGGCATGTATAGACAGTAGGACATATACTGCTTTATGCAAACTTGCCTCCAAATTATAGGAATGCTCTTTGGAGGGGTTGGTACCTTGTACCTCAGTGATTGTCAATAGCGGGATGCTGTAGCTTCTTATTTTAGTGTTAAGTTATATAGACGACTAGACGAGACTAGCATAAGTCAATAGTGTCGTGCCGTATTTGGTAAACTTCATTGTCAGATCGAACACATGCGTATTTTATATGTAATCGTTTGCTTCCCTAGCAAACCTCTGTGATTAACATGATTTCTGGTACAATCAACATGGCTCATTTCCAAGTTTATTTTGGCTTGGTAAAGTTGGTAGCATATGCCCAATGTGTAATAATGAGTCATTAATTTCATAAATTTCCTAAAATCTTGCAGGGTATCATATGATTCCAATTACTTTGCTTAGGGTGTCTATAGTATTTAGGTTTAGGTTTGACTCATAAAAACCAAAAATTAAGTCGAACTCGAATTATAATCGAATTAAACATAAAATTCAGTTTTTGACAATGAGAATCGAACCAAAACTGAACGTAGATATATTTTTTACATATTTATATTTATAAAATAATAATTATTAAAATTTAATTTTAATATAAGACAATTTTGATACTTAAAATAATTATTTTTTATGAGTATACTTTTAAAAATAAATAGTGTAATTCAAGCTAACCCGACCGAGTTTAAATTTGGTTTTCAATTTGATTTTTGAATTAATTAAAATAATACTCAAAAACTTAAATCGAATAAATCAAATAACTCGAAAACTGAACCGATAGACGCTATATTTTTTTTAGTTGTGGACTTGTATAGCTGGTCAACCACTAACTCTTCTAGATGCTAGTCAATGAGTCCAGACCTCTGATGCTTTATATCATGTTTTTGACAACTTTTTGGATTGTATTGATAGTATTTCTGTTGATGATGTTATAGAAGAGAAAAAGAATAATAATTGCTGCGTGATATTTAAGGGTGAAAACATTGATGCTGGTAGATGTAGACTGAGTCAAACTGATTGCACATGCCACCTAATCAGTTCCCTCCACGTGTCGAATGTCAGCCTGGGATTACTCTAAATGCCTTGACCAAGCTTATCCATTCAGGTTTATATATATACCACATGTCATCTTTTTCACATACATTAGAGAAATGATATACTACAATAGTATATCTGTCCTAAATTTATAATCCCTCTTTCTTTTTTCCGACGTTTCAAAATTATTGTCTCATACTTAAAATAGATACAAAAGTTCGATTAAATTTACTATATTACCCTTGATTGAAATTGTTATTACACATTTTATACAAGACCTTAATTAATTAGACAAGGGTAAAAGTGTCATTATGTCAAAAAGTAAGAGAGAGAATGACGTAATAAATGTATTTTTCTAAATCGTGTGTTTTTTGTCAGGAGACAATAATTTTAGGACGGAAGAAGTATCCATTAACAATTAAAAAAAAAATATTCACACAATGACATAACAAAAGAATTTAACCAATTATGTTTTATAATGTTTTTTCTTTCATATATATTCAGACACATGTATATAAATTTTCTTTTGTGAATATAATATTCTTTTATAAATTATATTAACACACATAAAATTGTAAGACCGAGAATAATTGAGGGTCGATTATTTATCGGTCTCCTTTATTTTGCAAGATATATTCGATGATATTGTTTCTAGATCTTGTTATTGGTGTAAGTTTTAGTGTAAAAACGTGTTTAATTAGAACGATTGGCTTAAAGCTTTCTACCTTGTAATGTTTTAATTCTAGTTTCTTGCTAGTCTTTTTAATATAATTTGCCGTTAAAAAAAATAAAAAACAGTGTGTATGTTTTTAATGTATTAATTTATTTTTGTATGATTATTTTTTGTTGTGTGACTGTGTACAGTCTTTTTATTATGAGCATTTGCTTGATACTGGTGTAGTATAAGAGATAGAGAAAGTTGAGATAGCGACGTTACACTGAGCTTAAAAATATGTACAATGCAAAAATTTTAAAGATTTTTACATTTAACGCATTAATTGCATAATATATTTAATGAGTAAACTTTGAAAGAAAAACTTCAAGTTTAAAATTTCTATAAAATTATTTAAAAAACTTTTATAGTTTCATTGCAATATGTTTGATCAATATAACATGTCATTTTAAAAATAAAAAAAATAACCGCATACACTATTTTTATTTATTGTAAACCTTAGAGTGAAAGAAAAGCTCATATATCCTCTTCATGTAAAAAATTTCAAATGGTTAACCATGGCAAAAAAAATTGCTCTTAACTATCTTGTTCACATATGCAATCCAAAAATAGGTATCTTTGTCTAAAGTTAATAATAATGCAAGTGTGATGACAAAGAAAAGAACACTAAAGATAGGATAGGTCAAAGAGATCAAAACATTACAAGTCCAAAAGTTCCTATTATTACTACACATTCTCCTTTTTGCCTCATTTTCTTCTTTTTCTTTCTTTTAAAACGCAACAAATCTCATGCAGAATTGAATATTATTCACTATTGGCAAGCATTTAACCTAGTTAAAAAAAAAGCATTTAACCTGATTAAAAATTATTTTAGTTAAAGCTTATTAAGAGAAAACGGTGTAGCAGAGTAAGAGGATTCGTCGAGCTGAGCTGGCTTCCTCGTCGGGCTTTGTCAACCTCCTTTATGACACCGACCTCCCTCGTTCGCTGCAACTTCGCCACTTTTCGACGAGAAGACGACGAAGAGAAAGAGAAAAGAAATAGCCGTTGAACAACGACTCATTTTCAATTTTTTCTAAATTAAATTTTTTTACTATTATATATATCTTTAATTTTTGCATTTTTAACTCACACATCTCTCCTAATCAATCTATCAAAATACAAAAAAGTGTCTAAATTCCCAAATGACGAGTTTCCATATCTCAATTTCACCGGGCTTCTTAACACATCGAATCCGAATCCTTCGTCGTCCTCTACCCCATCGACGTTATCATCGCAAAACTCTATTTCATATTCTTCGCAATTCTCATCCGGCTCCCAGTCCGACTCCCAATTCCCGTACCCTTATTTTGCTCAAAATTATTTTCCTTAAATGACACCCAAACAAATTTACCAACAACAATAACTCGCGTTTCAAAATGCACAATTGAATAACCAATTCCAATATATCAAAAATCAACAAATGTCTGAAACACAATTCAAAGTACCAAAATCACAACCACCACCAAAAGATCACCGTTGAAAAGCAAAAAGAATGGCATAAAATCAAAAGCCATTGATTTGTCTACAGACGATGACGAAGACAAAGACGAGGTACAATTGTGGAAGCTCTGAATCAGACTGTTGTATGTTGGACGAGGACGAGATACTATTGTGCAAGTGTTGGAGAACGCCGACATTAGAATGATCAAAACCTTGATTGTTTTTAGGGGAAGATTCTTGTAGATTTCAACGAGTCTACAACTCACATACCTCGTACCAAGAATATGATTATGGGGAAATGAAGTCGGTTGAATCCCGAATCTCAAAAGTATAACGCGATTTACAAAGGAGTAAATCGTAAAAGTGGTATGAATGACGATGATGTTTTGAAAGTTGTAAAGTACGAATATTGTTCTTTGTTTAAGGGGAAAAAGTTCGCTTACGAACATGTGTGGAGGATCCTAAAAAACACCAAAAATGGGACGTGGTGGAAAGCTTTGATGTGGATGACCACAAGGAAATATTCGGTCCGATGCTCGTCCTTGACCCGCCGGAAAAGGTCGACCCGCCAAAAAACCCAAATCGGAAACAACTGAGAGCATCAGCGGAAGTGGCTCGGGGTCTATGAAGGACTATCTGATGACGCATTACGTAAAAAATGCTCGCCGGTAAATCCACGTACGAGGGATATCAATGTTTTTCCACCCCTGATACCACTCAACCACTAGAGTCCCTGATACATCTCAGCTGTTTTCCATCATAACTAATGATTATGTCTTCAAGTAATCTTCTACTTTTTTGACGATTATCTGACTTGAACTTCTCTGTGGTTGCTCACAGTGGCCATAACCTCTGTAAGACTTTCAATCTTACTTACGCACAGGAAATGTTACAACACTTAGCTTATTTATGAGTTAAATCTAAGTCTCAGGAAAAAGCTAACAGTCTTAATTTTCCCAACATTTTTTCATCCACGTGATCTCATATAAAAAATGACTGCGCACAGACCCCAACTCTTTCTGCACGATTATGGGCATCAAATACAAATACATATAGTAAGTTGGAAGGTTACTTACTACTGAATTAATTAACGGAAGACACCTATCTATTAAATCTAGCTTAAATCTAGCATTTGAGGTTGACACTTGTATTGTTGATCCCTTTGACCGTTAAAATCTAGCTTGTAGATTTAGACAAAGCAGAATAAATTATCCGTCTAAGTAGAAACTTTGAGTAAATATCAAAGAGTATGCGAAATCTACTCTTTGATACTATGCCGATTGTTTGTAATTGTGTAAAGTAAAACTGAACAAAGTATATAAACCAAACACTTCAATATTATCGATAATAATACGAATACTCCAATGAAGAGTATTAGGGTTACAACCTTGAACTCTAAAGAAACATAGATGAATATATATGCTACCTCTAACCTATGACCTCTTTGTATAACATAAGGAGTCATTTACAAGATAAAGATCAATCATAATAATTTAAACTTTAGAAGATATATACACAATATCTTCTACAGATAGCTTCACACGTATGTAATCTTTATCTTCAATTAGTACTAATAACACAACTAACATTAATATTCACTATTAGTACTAAACTTTGACCATGGCCACTCTAGCCATATTTGACCATATACTACCAGTATTAAAATATAACTACCAATATTAAGAATATTAATACTGGTAGTGCAAAACACAATATGCACTAAAATTATTCCCAACGATTATTGATAGTAAACCAACTTTCCACCGTGACATTTTATAAGAAAACTTCTAAATGGTACACTTCCAATTTTCACATCAACACATATTGCACCGACATGCACAAGTAGGTACATGATGCGGCGATTACAACACACTAAATTTCACAACTCCCTAGGCGGTGCATATAATCGTTGTAGTGTAGTACATGTTAGACTCGAAGGGTTATTTATCGTTCTCTAGAGGAAGGGTGTGATTAGGTTCAAATTGTACGTTACTAAGGTCTAAGGGTTGAGAGAAGAGATTTTTATGTGACTTGTTTTGTTTTTTAGAAAGAAAGAAAATCACAAGTTTTAGATGAGGTTTTGATAACTAATAATTAAACTAATCTTAAATGCAATAAATGTTAATGTGTGGAAACTCGTATGTTTAATAATGCACTACTCTCTGGTCGCTCTCTCTAATTCTATTGCATGTCAGCCTCTTTAGTCTAATGTGTAAGTATTCCTCTAATTTTGCAGCGGGTTAGTTAAGTTCATGGTTTACGTGACAAACTTATCGCGCTTTACATGTTAGACACGTTCTCTTTGAATAGTAAGTTTACGCGCAATAAATACTTAATTCATAACCAACCTATAAGCTAGCTAGATCTAGTTGAGACATCAACATAATCATGTTTCTTTAGACGTCTTAGCTAAGATATGAATACATAAACTAATTTTATAGAGCCTAACATGCGCACCACTAACAAGAAGCAATATAATCAAAGATCACAACAAGGTTTTATACAATCATAAGAAAACACTAATTAATTTAGCTAAACATGCTAAAAGAAAGTGATGGGCATATAATAAAAAACATAGACATATTGAATGATTAAATGGATTAAACGCTTCACTTTAATTGAACATGGAGTTATTGTGAGTACAAAAGGGTTAAAAAAACCTAAAATTTGTTACTTATGACTTCACCAAATATTCTTCCAAATATTCACACGATTTATGGTAAATAATGTGGTTGTATATATAGGAAAACAACTTTGAGGGCGTCACAAAAATACCGGACACCATCACCCCGTCGACTTGAATCTTTAGCGGACCTTCTTGACGGGGTCACCATGTTCCTAAAGTCGTCACCTTGTATCTTTCGACGCCTTATTTAGGAAATCCTGACGACATCTCCATTTTCCTGTTTGGTCACCCTTTCACACAAATCTTTACTTTTTGAGCACTTTCAGTGAGGCGATTATGATCAAAATTCTCCATTCTTTGTATCATTATTTCCGATACAAGTCTAAGTCACATGCTTATCATTAAATTGCTTCTCAATTGCTGAAATCTGTAAAAGAAACGATTTAGGATACACATAGAGTACATGTACACAAATATGGAGGTTAAATGACCTCAAAAAGTGTATGAAATGACACTTTATAAAATATATCTACACTTGGGATTTGTATGTCCTCAATAAAATGAGCTTTTCTACCTAATAAATAACAAGTCAAGGGCATTTAACCTACTAAGTAAAGATAATTCATGGTACAACTGGCTTGACCTTCTAATTAAAGCACAATATATATATATATATATATATATATATTAGCACGTCACATACATATTTAGATTCTAAAATCTCTCAATGTATAATGAAGATAACAATACATGAAACATGAAAATTTAACACTTATTACCTGCCATAGTATATATATTATCGTAGGCTTGGTAAAGGATTAAAAGCTCCACCACTTTGGTGTAAGCACCTAGAATTAACTATTAAAGAAGAGTTAACAAGGGTTGTAACGTTAGGTATAATGATATGGAAAGAATGGATTGGGATAACGGAGGAACATTATGTTAGCACCAAATTAATCATTCACCAAATCACATGTATAAGGCGTGTTAAGCCAAGACTCGAGAAAACTATACTAATTATACAAAACTTTACATCGAACTCTTTTTTTTCTTGACTCTATCTTGACTCATAGATAGCAAGATGACAGCCCGTATAATCTAACATTTTTTTTTCTTTTTTTCTTTTTTATATACTTTTGCCAGGCCATATGCTGAATGAAATAAATGATACATGACTCGGGATTTATAACAACATCCCTACACTTGAGTTTTACTAAAACTAAATATCATTGACTAATGACCCGGATTAGAAGGATTAACACACATGGAGCTAGATTCAACACATGCAGGGGTAATGAATTTGACGTTCTTCCCAATACTCAATAAATTAAAAACTACCATGAGTCCCAATTGTCGTAAAACTGTATACACTCCCAAATAACTTGACTTAACAACCATGTAATAAAGTAAAAAAATTAACTATGGTTAAACTTATTTAATCTTGTCAAAAAAACGTATGTGCTCACAAAATGTATTAAAGACGAGTACATGCATGATTGCTAAGACGATTTTGGTGTAACATTTTTAGTTGATGTAATACAACGCTCTTCATTAATAATCTAGAACCCATTAAAAAAATAACAAGAACCACGAAAAATATGGGCTTAGAGGGTGGTACTAAGGTTATCTTGCACTTATAATGGGTGTGGAGCATGGGTGCGGGGTAGTTGTATGACCAAGGAGATCATCAAAACTATAACAAACGCATGCTTAAGGGGTCTAATTTGTGTGCTATTGATATAATTCATATCCATGAGATAATCTAAAGACTACAGTTCCAACAATATATGCTATAAACTGTTTTTTAATTTAGGTCAAAATTAGAGTTCTAAGCTATGTTTTAGTATATTACTCATCTTTTTAATGGTAAAGCAAATGAAAATGAATGAATAGTTTCTAAGGATTTTATTATCCTCCCTACACTTAAACCGAACATTGTTCCCAATGTTCTAATAGTAATCGTAAAAATGATAAAGGAAAATTAAATAAGAGGCGAGAGAAAATAGTACTCCACTAATTTAGTTAATAGAGGAAAGAAAGTGTGATGATCTAACTAAATCCACATCCAAATAAAGACTCGAAGAACTTTTGGATTCTCCTAATCCAATATAACCTGAAAATCAAAGACAAACAAAATTACACCCCGCATAAAATCTATGGTAAATAATATACAACCCATTAAATAAGAAACTAACATCCTTGAAAGCAATTAAAGACGTGATATTTATGCTTCTTATAGAAGTGGCTTTCTACAAATCCTAAAAAATTACAAATTCTAGAAATGAAGCAAGACAAATTTTTAAAAACTCTTTAAATGCGAATTTTATCTAGTCTGGAAAAAGTTCTTCAACCTATTTATTATTTCCAGAGAGTTTTTACTGCATAAGCCACAATAACCATTAACACAAATATATGACTCAAAACAAACACATAAATATAAAATATGAATTAAACTGGATTATATGTTACTATATTTTATGTGGTTTTAGTTTACCAGATAAGTTCTTCATACACTTATTTCTTTCTGAAATATTCCAATTAAGAAGAGGTTGAAAGCAAGACGAAGCATAATCACATAATCATTAAAACATATAAGAAACTAATAACAAGAAATAAAACACACATGACACTTACCCTACGTGACTTCCCCTCCTATCGCACTACTACCTTATTTTCCGGTTAAGTATTCAGGTCCTATTTCAGAAAGAATTTTGTTGAAAACTAGAAGGGAGGAGAGGGTTAAATAGTTTCAGTGATTAGTTTTAGTTTCTTCGCAACTTCTTATGTGATTAGTGAGGATATAGATCAAGTATGATTGATTATATAATAGAGATGGAGAAAGAATAAATCAAACCATAATGCACAAGGATTTATAGTGGCTCCGCCTAACAAGATCTCACTTATGATGCCCCTACTTCCACTCATCGAGTATCCACTCGAGACTTCGACTTTCACTAGTCAACAGTCTCCTTTACGCCGGTGGAGAAATCCTTACACGTTGCTTACAATCTTTACCGACACCTAAGCTAGGATGTCGTGTTCTTTTACACGAGTACAACAACTCCCTTCACACTATGTATTTTGAGGACAAAAATACTAACCACACTATTACACAAGTAGTAGATGGATGAGTACAACAATGGTGATCGTATAGATAACACTTAACACAATCACACAATGTAAACTTTGAAGGACCAAATCTTGGAGATAGATTTCTTTTTAATGATCTTTAAGAAGATAAGATCTAAATCATAAGAGACAAGAAGTAAGAGAAGAATAGAAGTTAGAATGTTAGAGACAATCAGAGGTTTAAAGAGATTAGATAGAAGAGGGGTGAGTGTGATGCTTGGAGAGTGCTTGGTATCTATAGGCAAAACAACCGGCAGCTCTCGAACCGCGCAGACCCTTTTACCAAGAGGGTTCACTCCTTTACCAAGGGGTCTGTGAGGTCTGACTTTGGTTGAGTCATAAATACTTTGTCCAAGATCACACTCAAATAATATTTCTAACAATGTGTAGGCCTACGTAATCCTTGAATTATCTAATAGATGGAATGATCTAAAGAGAGAGAGAGAGAGATAAATAAATAAAGAACTAGAGAGAGAAATTAGAGAGAGATTGGAGAGAATAAGAGAATATTATATTGGAAGAGTGAAAGTGTGAGAACCAACCCCTCCTAACATGCAAGGAGGGGGTATATATAGCCCACCCTACATGTGGGCTTTGTGGGTTATACTGTTACATACTGGATCACGAGCCCATACTAGATGTATCTCGTTGGAGTGACCGATCCTTTCTAAATACGTAAAAACGTATTTCCAACAATCTCCCCCTAAAGGAGGTCGCTCCAAGAGACAAAGTCCTAGATAGTCTATAGCACGTGATCAATGCTAACAATGATGTGACTGAGACCTTTCTTTGGATTTTCGTGTTTCTAACAATCTCCCCCTAAGGGAGGTCACATCATTTTACAAAATCTTAAACCTAGCATACTATGCTTGAGTCTTCGATCCTGTTCTTGTGAATATGCTGATGTGATCTTTGACTTTAGTCTTGAGCATGTTTCCTTGCCATGACCTTGTGCATTCACCACTTGTGATATTCGCCTCCTCGTGACTTCATGTTCCACATACTTATACCTTTATAAATTCTTGAAAGCTTCAGAGTTTAATACAGCGGAAGACTTGACATTTAGGCTTTCTTGAATTTGTTGAAGTATTAAGTGCAGAAAGTATAAGTATGCGGGGACGACTTCTTCTCGGACACCGCAATGGCACCGTCTTGTTACGCCGCATAAGACAATTAGCAACAAAACATAGACACGGATGAGATGGCTTTGAACATTTCAACCTAATTATGTAGCATTTTACCTCCGGTCGGTGAAGACCGTTGGACGATATTAAATATCTCACTTGTGGCAGGTAGTTCCAATTAAGAACCTCCTTGACAAGATTTCGCGGGTAAACCTGTTCTCTTTACTCGACCATCCAAAGCTGACTGCGAACGTAAAGAGTGAATCATTTGGATAAAATTATCCACATGATTAAAGTCATCAATTCATATACCTGGAACTAGTGTAATTCAATTAAGAACCGCACCATCGTTGCTTTCCAGTTGTCACAAGCTTGATTCGTATAGAATCTTGCAAGTTACCTACCAAGTGCTGTTTGATGTTAACACTAGAAGGACTTTCACTCATCACTGTAAACACTTAAGAGTGTCACTCTGAGTGTTCTGGTAAGATCACTAAGATATTGCGTAGAGGCCTGGAACGTGTTTAGATTCAGTTAAGAATTAAACACTATTGCTTTCCAGTTATCACAAGTTTGATTCACATAGAATCACACAAGTCACCTACCATGAGCTTTATAATGTTCACTCAAGAAGGATTTCATCTTCATTGTAAATACTTTCGTATTACTCGGATGTTCAGGCAAGATCATGAAGATTTTACGTAGGACTCTAAATATCTTTCTTACTTTTCATAGAGTGTGAAGAAGCAAGGAAATATGGAAGTGCCTCCTAATGAGATATTTGATGATCTCAAATGGCTCTAGACTCGATCATGCATTTTGGATTTTTAGTGATCGGAGGCTGGAGAGGAGTGCCACCATTTCAATACCAATATATCCGGAGTGAATAAATCGATAAATAATGCGTCGTCTCCGTGTGATTAAAACAAATACCTTTTGAGAGATATTTGAGTTAGATGGGATGGGTTGTGCATTGCATCACTGGGTCCATGATTTCTATTTTTAATATCGAATAGCATATGTGTTGACCCGGTTTCTGACTAAGTTGTAAGGAGGGCTTCTTTCTTTAGACCCTTTATCTTTGCAATTCTTTTTCATTCTTCAACCCCTTCAATGCTTACCAATACGTCATAATTAGCATCTTGTTGTGATTGTTCCAGTGCTAACTTAAGTACTTGGTTGGCATTCAGCTACGTTCACAATCTTTCTCCATCTTTCCTAAGGACTACTATTTCTAGCTATGGAAAGTCCTTGGGAAGATTCCTCCGATTCTAGAAGAATCATTGGACTTTAACATATCCTACCATCCTTTTGTCACCACAATCTTCATCGTTGTGAAATAAATGGTTTGGATAAGTGTATGTCAGCATGAAACCTATTTTGATATCCAAATCTATTTTGCTCCCCCTTAACATATGCCACGATATTCGAAAATATTTCACACATGTTGGGAAGAGCCAGCACATTAAGTCAAACCATTATTGATCTCAATATTAAGTCACGTTTTCTCCCCCATATTAAAAATATTAACCCAATCGATGTTTTTAATATCAATTGATTTAATGAAATTTTAAGAAAATTTGGGAAGAAAGATGCAAATTCAATTATATTCATGATTTTCACAAGCTCCCCCTCAAAGTAATGAGGGCATACTTGAAATGTAAAATAAACACCTTTTAAACACAAGTGTAAGGTATTTATCACGTGCAAAGATCATATATGATAATGTATTCACAAGATTAATAAATTTACGAGGTAGGACATGAATGATGGAGAACATAATATGATAGAATCACGTGGTTCTTGTTCACGAATGTCGGTCTCCCCCGTAACGTCTGAAATTATCTCTTCCTTTTTGAAAAGCGGTAATCTCTCATGACACCACATGTTCGATTGATATCGTTGTCTTGACACCAAATTTTGAACTTGGCACATTCGGCGTCAAAGAATCTGAATGTGTGACAATTGCTCCCCTCAATTGTTGACCCGTGTTCTATCTAAAGAGTTAGAGTCGCCGTTTGAGTAGTTGCATCGTCGAGTATGTAGATATTAATTGTAAATTGCTACGGTTTGTGGAGATGATAACTTCATAAAAAAGATTTCTCTCGTTTTAACAAATAAATGCACTGAAGCGTACATATATTCGTGTTAGATTGTGTTATTACGTAAACACAATCTCTTTCATGGTTATAAAATAAACCATGCCCGAGAAATATAATTCCCGTTGTTGAGTCAAAGCTTTTCGGTGAAATGCTTGACTTTAATATGAAAAGCGGGTTACTATCAGAAATAATAGCAAACCATTTTGAGCATGTTTTAAAACATTTGAACTTTTGTTCGAACTTTATTTACAACCCCGTGTCATCATTGAACGACATTTCTAGGATCGTAAATATTATCGATTCCAGAAGACATGCCCTTTTTATCAAAACATTTTTGAACACACAATTTTGAAAGATTTAGAAAAACCTTTTGAAAAATTCTTGAAAAATTGTGTTCAATGTTTTGAAAACCAATTACTTGAGCTTAAGATTTTGAATATCTTACAAACCGAGCTCAAGTCTAAGAAGTTGTAAGCTTCTCGTTGTGAGAATAAGTTTATCATTAAAGATACACTTTCCTTTTAACTGAAGAATGAGTCCTAAGCTGACATTTACTTAGAAGTCGTTTTCATGAGCTTGAAATTTTTTGAATGTTTTAACGGAAAGCTCATGACCGAGAAAGATGAATTTCTCGTTATGAGGAAAAGTTCTCTTATTTAAAAGATACACTTTCCTTTATGAGCTTAAAACTTGGAATGTTTTAATACAAGCTCATGACCAAGAAAAATTAATTTCTCGTTATAAGGATAAGTTATCATGAAAGATAAGCTTTCCTAAAATTGAAGTCCGCGTAACAGTCTGATATTTAATTATAAGTAATTGTGCATGAACTTAAAAACTTGGAATGTTTTTAAATATAAGCTCATGCCCGAGAAAAATTAATTTCTCGCTGTGAGGATAAGTTATCGTTGAATAGATAAACTTCCCTTTATTTCAAGTACGGGTCACAATCTGTAATATGATTACGAGCCATATACACGAGCTTAAAACTTTTGAATAGTTTTAATGTAAACTCGTGTCCGAGAAAGTTTAATTTCTCGTTTTGAGGGTAAGTTATCGTTGCATAGATAAGCTTCCCTTTATTTAAAGTCCGGGTCATCGTCTGTCATTTAACAATGAACCATGCATTGTAAGCTTATCTGCAAATCCCCCGAGACACTTGTTTCTCTGATATATGCTTCTTCAATAATCAAACTCTGAGAGTGTCCTTAGTTGAACGGTATATATAGATCGGACCGGTTTGTTTTTGTTGATCCTTGACTTTGGTACCTGCATTCTTATTTGGAGTTTGTATGCTTTTATATGGGTTAGCGATATCTATTTTAGAACCATGCGAGGATTCACAGTTTTCTTTTCTTGTACCGAAGGTGATCTGAGGAGATGGATCACTAGGCTTAAGTGATTGATCATCCTTTTGAATTTCCTCCCTATTAGTCTTAGTAGTAATGGAGGCTATCCTAGTTAAAGGGATCTCGTTACCTACAAGAGTAAAAGTTCTACCAGTGGGGCGCCAAACTTTACCAATGGGTTTGATTCTAGCTAACCACTGAGATTTAACTCTAGCACGGGAGTTTACCTCATTAAGGAATTTCTTGACACAAGAGTCATGATTTGCATTAAAGACACATTTCCTACATTTTTCACAAGTAGCATGTTTCAAGTCCGAATAAGATCTAGAATTCCTAGGTGATTGATTGATGCTCCTATAATATGACATGCTACGGTTAGTAGTGTTGGGTAATCTAGAAGGCATCTGACTAGGTTTGAATTTCCTATCTCTTACTTGTGTTTTTTTCTTAGCTTCCCTTAGACAAAATTTATGGTGAACGTCATTTAAACTAGTTCGAGACGTGTTCTTCGGACTATGTCTAGGGAGACTAGATGCAATCATGTGATTAGGTCTTGCAAAAGGTGTTTTAGTCACATTGACCCTAGTTGGTGGAGTGACTGGTCTAGAAAGATGAACCATATCAACTTGGGAGGCAAACCACGATCTCGATTGGTCGCTCGGATCCAAATGCAGTCGGTTGTCTAACAGAACGATTTTGAGGCGGTTTCCCCATGATTGATGGTTTTTCAAGCTTAGTGTCCACACTAGTTCCTTTAATTTTTCTTAATTCATTTTTCAACACAGCTATAGCAAAAACCTTTTCCTGAATTTAAGCCTTTAAAGCCTCATACTCTTTGAGAAATTTATCTTGAGATGCCAACTTAGATTCTAGCAACTTAATTTTTTATGAAAATATTATCCTTTTTAGCTTTAGAATCTATAACTTTTTGATCCAATTTTCATTCAAGAACAACGTTTGACTTTTCAAGTTTTTCAAAATATGTTTCGAATTTGTCCGTTTTCTTAGAAATTTCAAGTTTGACATCCTCAAGATCTTTTGATTGTTGAGCTACGATCATTTCGAGCTCTTCAATCTTAGAAGAAGCAGTCATACAACATTTATCATGATTACTTACAACATTTTGTTCAATCTCTCCCCCTTTATGACTCACATCGGATGAATCCGAAATAATATTGCTATCACCCTTTTCCATCCCATGTGTGTCATAAATAAGTTCAGAATGCTCAATATGTGGTATTTCATCGGCATAAACATCATATGAAACATTCCATTGTATAGTATCTGTAGGTTCTTCGTCATAAACAGGTATGTTGTCATCATAAGAGATGTCTGTAACATTCCCTGACGTGCTGCTGGTATCATGATGTGATTCTATGCTACTGCAATCTTTATCAGCCTCCAATTTGTCAGCCCATTCTCCTCTTGCATCTGCATCATAGAATCTTGCACTCCACTATCATACGCTTGCTGAAGTCGGGATATTTTATAAATCGAAGATGAGACCGATGTCATGAGTTTCAACAGTGTACCACAGAAATCTTGAATCTCGGTATGTGTCTATTGAAGAAATGACTGACATATCCCTGAATTTTCAGACATAACGATGTTGAATTAGAAGAAGTGCGCAAGTTGTGTCACGAGAGCTTTATATGCAGATTCTGGTGCAGAGAGATTAAAGTCTTCTTTGTGAAGTTGCTCAGCTAGTTGGTTCAAGTTGAGGAATATTGAGTCGATGAATATATAACGATCTTGACCGAAGAGTGTCACAAATTTGCTTCCTCCTTGAAGCCATGAAAGGGTTACTAGATGAGACTGAAGTAGTCGAAATAATGTTATACCACTTTCTCTAGCTTTGGCTTGCATTTGATACAATTCTCCCTCTTGCGATGTCGAATACAACAGTTCCATTGAAGTTCGATGAAAACTGAAGGTAAGGATTACTTGTCGATCGAGCAATGAAAGAAAGTAATTGTGTTTGTTGTTGTAAGTACGGAGTTTTACTAATCGTGGAGAAACCGAGAAATAAATTCGCGGGATTTTACAAACCACCAATTAAACCGTAAATATTCCAAAGTTTGTGAGTTGAAGACGATAAAAGTTGTTGAAATCCCCTAACAATGTGTTCTTGAGAAACCAAAAATTCCAAGACCAAATAACTCACGAGTTAAAAAATTTTAAAATCACGTTTTTGAAAAATCTAAGAATATTTGTGAAGATTTCGCAATATATAAGATCTCAGAATAGTATGATTATTGCGAAAACTCCAAAGATCTCGGAACAATGAAATTATTGTGAAAAACCAAAGATCTCGGAATAACCAGCTTCAAAGATTTCGCAATAATGGAATTCACATAGATTTCGCAATTATCTATATAAGAGATTTCGCAATAACTGAATTCACACTGATTTCGCAATAATTGAAAACAACAGACTTCGCAATATTGGTGAATAGAGGATTTCGCAATATCCAATACTAAATTCTTCACAATATTGACTAATGACCCGGATTAGAAGGGTTAACACACATGGAGCTAAATTCAACACATGCAGGGGTAATGAATTTGACATTCTTCCCAATACTCAATAAATTAAAAACTACCATGAGTCCCAATTGTCGCAAAATTTTATACACTCACAAATAACATGAATTTCAACCATGTAATAAAGTAAAAAAATAACTATGGTTAAACGTATGTAATCTTGTTAAAAAAACGTATGTGATCACAAAATGTATTAAAGACGAGTACATGCATGATTGCTAAGACGATTTGGGTGTCACATTTTTAGTTGATGTAATACAACGCTCATCATTAATAATCTAGAACCCATTAGAAAAATAACGAGAACCGCGAAAAATATGGGCATAGAGGGTGGTACTAAGGTTATCTTGCACTTATAACGGGTGTAGAGCATGGGTGCGGGGTAGTTGTATGACCAAGGAGATCATCAAAACTATAACAAACACATGCTTAAGGGGTCTAATTTGTGTGCTATTGATATAATTCATATCCATGAGATAATCTAAAGACTACAGTTCCAACAATATATGCCATAAACTATTTTTCAATTTAGGTCAAAATTAGAGTTATAAGCTATGTTTTAGTATATTACTCATCTTTTTAATGGTAAAGCAAATAAAAGGAATGAATAGTTTCTAAGGATTTTATTATCCTCCCTACACTTGAACCGAACATTGTTCCCAATGTTCTAATAGTAATCGTAAAAATGATAAAGGAAAAATAAATAAGAGGCGAGAGAAAAGAATACTCAACTAATTTTGTTAATAGAGGAAAGAAAGTGTGATGATCTAACTAAATCCACATCAAAGTAAAGACTCGAAGAACTTTTGGATTCTCCTAATCCAATATAACCTGAAAATCAAAGACAAACAAAATTACACCCCGCATAAAATCTACGGTAAATAATATACAACCCATTAAATAAGAAACTAACTTCCTAGAAAGCAACTAAAACGTGATATTTATGCTTCTTGTAGAAGTGGCTTTCTACAAATCCTAAAAAATTAAAATTCTGGAAATGAAGCAAGATAAATTTTTAAAAACTCTTAAAATGCGAATTTATCTTTTCCGGAAAAAGTTCTTCAACCTATTTATTATTTCTGGAGAGTTTTTACTGCATAAGCCAAAATAACCGTTAGCACAAATATATGACTCAAAACAAACGTAAATATAAAATATGAATTAAACTGGATTATATGTTACTATATTTTATGTGGTTTTAGTTTGCCAGATAAGTTCTTCATACACTTATTTCTTTCTGAAATATTCCAATTAAGAAAAGGTTGAAAACAAGACGAAGCATAATCACATAATCATCAAAACATATAAGAAACAAATAACAAGAAATAAAACACACATGACACTTACCCTACGCGACTTCCCCTCCCGTCGCACTACTACCTTATTTTCCGGTTAAGTATTCGGGTCCTATTTCAAAAAGAATTTTGTTGAAAACTAGAAGGGAGGGGGGGGGGGGTTGAATAGTTTTACTGATTAGTTTTAGTTTCTTCGCAACTTCTTATGTGATTCGTGAGGATATAGATCAAGTATGATTGATTATATAATAGAGATAGAGAAAGAATAAATCAAACCACAATGCACAAGGATTTATAGTGGTTCGGCCTAACAAGATCTCACTTATGATGCCCCTACTTTCACTTATCGAGTATCCACTCGAGAGTTCGACTTTCACTAGTAAACAATCTCCTTTACACCGTTGGAGAAACCCTTACACGTGCTTACAATCTTTACCGACACCTAAGCTAGGATGTCGTGTTCTTTTACATACGTACAACAACTCCCTTCACACTATTACACAAGTAGTAGATGAATGAGTACAACAATGGTGATTGTATAGATAACACTTAACACAATCACACAATGTAAACTTTGAAGGACCAAATCTTGGAGATAGATTTGTTTTTAAAGATCTTTAAGAAGATAAAGATCTAAATCAAAAGAGACAAGAAGTAAGAGAAGAATAGAAGTTAGAATGTTAGAGATAATCAGAGCTTTAAAGAGATTAGATAGAGGAGGGATGAGTGTGATGCTTGGAGAGTGCTTGGTATTTATAGGCAAAACAACCAGCATCTGTCGAACCCCGCAGACCCTTTTACCAAGAGGGGTTGATCCTTTACGAAGGGGTCTATGAGGTCTGACTTTGGTTGAGTCATAAATACTTTGTCCAATATCACACTCAAACAATATTTCTAACAATGTGCAGGCCTACGTAATCCTTGAATTATCTAATGGATGGAATGATCTAAAGGGAGATAGATAGATGAAGAACTAGAGAGAGAAAGTAGAGAGAGGTTGGAGAGAATAAGAGAATATTAGATTGGAAGAGTGAAAGTGTGAGAACCAACCCATCCTAACATGCTAGGAGGGGGTATATATATCCCACCCTACATGTGAGCTTTGTGGGTTATACTGTTACATACTGGATCACGATCCCATACTAGATGTATCTCGTTGGAGTGACTGATCCTTCCTAAATACGTTAAAACGTATTTCCAACATAATGGTTGACTTTCTACATCAGAGATATGGAGAGAGAGGTGCGTTTTTACACATTTTAAGTTTACACAAAACAACTTATAAGTGTAGAGAACTTTTTACAAAAGTTAGAAACATTAAATCATGGATCTAAAGCTTTAGTGTTGTTTGTAACACAAACTTAAAAATATATTTGATGTTTTGTCGTTAACAAAACCTAAGAGTGATTAAAATATATACATTGTTTCAATAAGATATTTGTATTCATAATCTCCCTCTTTTTGTTGAAGACAAAACATAAACTTATTTTTAGTTGGTGATTAGAAACAACACATAACTTCTTTTGGAAATATGATGTTATATTTCTCTTCTCCCCATTTTTTGTCAACATAAAAAGGGAGATTTAGATGGAAAAAGGATTTTAGAGATAGATTTAGATAGAAAGAGAGAGATCTAGATAGAACATTTTGTTTCCATCATCTCCCCCTCGGTTCATACTCCCCCTAAATTTAAGAACCGGGAGACATGGATAATGAAAATCCAACAAAAGAGAATTAGAAGATAGATAGGAAGGTGTGAGAAGAGAGTTAGAAGATGTGTTAAGACCCAACACACAGTCTTGATGACATAAAATGTACAAGTGAACAAATGATGCATTTCATACATGCTCCCCCTTGATTCACGCTCTAAACATGTAAGAAAGAATAGGGAGAATATGCCTAAAACCAGCAAAACAAAGTTAGACATAGAAGAGACGAGAGATACATAGCATTTTTTAAAGAAAGCATGAGCACATATGTACACAAGCATTAGTAAGAAAAGAAATATGGGTTCATTCATCTTGCCCAAGTAATTACAGCATTTAGCATGTGAAACATTGGAACAAGAACGAAATTATAATGCTTGAAAAGAGAAAGATAAAGAGGAAAAACAAGAGCAGGGGGTCACGGACCCTTTTGGTTGTCAGAACCTAGTTGGATAGGGTCCGTGACATTCTAGGACAGATGCTAAAAAGAGAGAAAGTGAGCCCCAAATTGCATGACCAATGTATTAATGAGATGGTAGGAGTAGGATGGCATTAATCCCTTGAAGGATGTTATTAAGAATGAACCTCATTTCTTTACGAAAGTCCGTGACAAGGATTTTTATATAGCGACAATGGTCACATACATGAGGTGAGTTGGTGTTTGAGATATCATGGTCTGTGGTTTAGGGAGGTGGAGAGAAAGGACTTGTTAAGTTGCTGAGACGTTCTGCCTCATGAAGGTGCATATTCACCATGTAGGTGAAAGCTTAAAGGTGATTGAGCTTATTTTGGCGTGCTTGCCGTTGTTAAGCGGGTGGAAGAACACTTGTAGGGGAGTAAGGTGAGTGTGAGTATGGAAAGATTGACCCATGGGTTATAGTAAATTCCAAGGGGATTCGTTAATTCCCATAAAGGATGAGATATATGGAGAGTCGCCCGATGGAAGAGAGAGACCATCAATGGGTTGAAGGTCCAAAGAAAGGGGTGTTTGGGATATTTAGACTAAGGTGAGGTTTGTTGATTGAAGAGGTGGAAAAGGTGCATGAGAACGTGGTGGTGCGTACTTGATGTTCTTTAATTATGGATTTGGCAAAGTGGGAGGTGTTGCAAAAAATTCCACAGGTTGTAGTATGGTGGTTCGTGTTGGAGAGGTTGAGATGATTGTTGGTGGATGAGTAGGTACGGGAGGTGGATTTGTGGCTATGGGAGTCTTAGTTGGAGGAGGTATAGTAGGATATCTTGAGTGTCTTAACATGGTTCCAAGGTTTTGGGATATTTTATCCCGTAGAGGTGAGACATTGTTCAAGAAAGGATTGGTTAATGGTGGTAAGTTAGTTTGAGGAGCAACGCAACATTGTCTTACACGAAGATAGATGGTACTCCTAGAGGTTTGGACATTTGAAGATTTGGAGGTTTTAATCATGTTGTTTTTGAGTAATTTCTGGAGTTGGTGGTGTGGATAGGAGAGTATGAGAGGTGATGAGAAAGGTGATGAGAGTATGGGAGTTTAAATAGGAGATTTAGAAAACTTTAAGAATTAATGAATATGGAGTTGGATTGGAAGAGAAAGAAATGATTAGAAGAGTTAATGTGCAGAATTTGAGTGATGAAGGTCAAACTAATAGAAAAGGGAGGAGTGTTTAGGGAAATGAGGCATTTAATAAAGACAATGATGAAGAAATGCATGAAAGCTGCAGGTACACAGACCCTTTTAAACAGGGGTCCGACTAAGAACACTAAAAAATTTAGAATTTGTTTGGAGGGAGAATTCTCGGACCCATTTGGGTGGCAGACCCTTTTGGAGAAAGGGTCCGTGGGGGTCTGAGATCTGTTGTGACAGACAGCAAGGGATGAAGAAAAATGAGATTTTCGACACCCAAAAATGAGTGGTTATATAAGAATATGTTTAAGGTTAATGTTAATGTTGTCACATGCATATGATGTAATTAGAATTGTAGGGAACAAGAAAATGTAACTTTTTGCATGCTAAACTAAGACTTTGCCATTAATCGAGAAACTAAATCACACGTTAGGCGGTACCAAATCCTAGCAACATGTTTAACAAGTTAATGTGCAGGTAGAAAATAAAACTACAAACAAAAGAATTAAGTGAATTGTTTACAAACATCATTGTTTTAGAATGTACCTTCGTCTAAATGTACCCATTCATACTATCGTCTTTACTTGCCCTTATTCTTGTCCATTTTGTTTAGAAATCGTCCAAGGCACTTGAACACCCCTTTGGGTTGCTTGAACTCCGGTGAGGCATTAGTGGTTTCGGGTAGACGACAGAGGTAGTCTAGAGGTGGTAACCTAGAATCCGGAAGTCCATCAGCTTTACTAGCCGATGAGGAAGAGCTAGTAGGAGGATGAATTATCTTTCCTTTTCCCCTAGATTGTGGTGCTAAAGGCCTTTGCACCCTAAGATTGATAATGAGTCATGACATGGTTAACAAGAGTATAGGTTACGACTCTATCACTAGGATTTGGTGCGATTTGGGATATCTGGTTGAAGAGACGGGTCAATAAAATGCCATAAGGGAGAGCGACTTTGGCAAGGCTTCGGATATGGGACATCCTATTGGCTATGTAGTAAGCTAGGTTGAAGGGTGTGTCATTGTCTAAACTAAAGAGCATGTACATGCGTTGATGTGGTCCTTATTTATAACCAGGCACATAGCATTGCAACACAAACTTATCTCCCATTTCACATACTCCTCTTTGAGCTCGTTGGCTTCTATGCCATAAGGATCCTTGTTGATCACCTTATCTCTAGTAGAGATCCTAGTTGATTGGGTTCTATAGTTATAGATCGTTATCCTAATGACATCCTTGTTAACAAGTCTTGAGTTGTACTTGTCATGAGTATATACGGGGATGTTTGTCTTATCGAGGGCTGTGAGAGAATGAAGGTCGGAGTAAAAATAAGTTCCATTATTAGAGATCCTAAGAAATTGGGCGAAGCGGTCTAAGGTGAAGGAGAAGTCATGACCATTTGCTTGAAAGTTTAAGAGAAAGGTATTTTCTTCATCAAAGCTTACATAAATGGACATGTAGAATTCAAGTACAATTTCGGGGCAAATTTTCTCATCTATATCTAAGAGGCAATCAAAATTGATCCTAGAGAAGGTTCCACGAATGTTAGTGTTGTTGGTGAAAAATGGGTCAACAACTCGACATTCGTGAAAGAAACGTTTCTCAAGTTCCTTGCACAAGGTTTGTTGTGCGAGAGTTAGGTGTTTGGATTTATAAAGGAGGGAATATAACTGACGGTGTCCTTGTAGTCATAAGTCCAAGTAGAAGGAATTTTTAGTCCTAAGGCATAGTTTTTCAAGTTAGACAAATTTAAGAAATAACTAGAGAAATACCTATTGTATGCCTACATGCAAGCAATGTAGAGGTGCGGTTATCTCGACTCAAAAAGATTTTTGAAAGAAAAACGTTTTATGCATATTTTTTGAGATAACCCAAACGTTCATTAAGTTTAATGTCATTTCAAATGAACGTACCCGAAAATGCATATTGATTATGCAATTTCTTTAGCGTTCATGAGTCTGAATGCCATGATTTAAAACATTGTTTTTAGATATTTGGTATTTGCAATGGGAAAATGCAAAGTTTTGCATGTCCTAAGTGGTGAGACAGATTTTTGAAAAACTTTGGTCAATTGGGGATTCTTAGTAATGCCTATCGATTTGTTATGAAATAATTATGTTTACCAAGTGGTTTTAACATCATAAACAACTTGTGCATGCATTAAATAAACTAATCTTGAAGAATCCCCAATTTCATTTTTGTGCAGTTAAAATAGAACCCGAGACTCAGATTACTAGAAATGAAGTAATTAAAGAGAGAATTAAGTAGCGGATACTTACAATAGATGATTGGACATGACTTGGAGAGTTGTTTTTTTGCCTAATTGAGTTAGAGAGATGATATAATGGAGGTTATGGTCGTTTTGCATAAAATGGAAGAGGTGGTATGAGTTTTAGGATGTTTGGCCGTTGGTTTTGACTTTGAGAACAACTACAGCAGACCACAGACCCTTTTGGGAAAAGGGTCCACCCTTGTAAAACAAGGGTCCGTGTGTGCGGAGTTCAAAAAGAGTTTGGTTATTAAGACGAGATCTATATTAGTTCTAATCCTAGCCTTAATAGGTTGAAAGGTTCGCGCTTTAGTGGTTTGGTTAGAACGACGGCTATGTTATCTTCCAAAGATACTTTCTCGATAGAGATATTACCTTTTTGAACATAGTCTCTTAGAAAGTGATGACGAATTTCTATGTGTTTGGTTTGTGCGTGTTGAACGAGATTCTTGCTGAGATTAATGGCCCCTTTATTATCACAAAGGATGGTCACGTCGTCTAGTTTGATATCATAATCAACAAGGGCTTGCTTCATCCACAACGCTTGTTCACAGGCTTTTCCCGCCGACACGTACTCAGCCTCGGTTGTGGAAATTGCATGTGCCGTTTGCTTTTTCGAGAACTATGAGGTTAGACAACATCCGATAAAGTTACATACACCAGTTGTACTTTTTCTATCGACATAGTCACTGGCATGGTCCGAGTCCGCATAGACAATGGTTTACATTCCCGTGCCCTTGGGATACCAAAGTCCAAGATGAGTGGTTTCTTTGATATATCTAAATATTCTCTTGACGGCTTCAAGATGCGACACATTTAGATTGTCTTGAAATCGAGCATACATACAATGTTAGAGTTAAGTATCGTAGCACTTCCAAAATTAATTTTTATTCAACATTTATTGAAATTAAACTTAACTAGATTCGTTTTGGACAAAATGTACGGTTTTCATCACGTAAGTGTGACTGTTAGGATCATAGAACAGGAACACGTGAGTGCTTCATAGAAATAATTTCGTCGTCCTCGATTTTCACTCAATTCTATGCTAAGCGTGAAACAAGATCATTGTCTTTTATATGTTAGTAATGCTAACACTACTCATATACTTTAATAACGTACTTAGAATCCCTTATTTCTAATGGGTATCTCTTATATTTCATTTTTGTATTAATGATCACGATGATGCATTTTTTACTTATGTGAATAGAGATTAAGGTCCAAAATAGAGTCGTAACGGTATAACCAAGATCATTAAGTTAGTAACCTTTCCTAATACATAACGATGTCAAAACAATTAAGTTGACAAGAAAGTTTCGATAAACACGGTTCTACAACGGATTTGAACATTTTACTTATTACCAAGATTTTTATATGCCCCTACCGGATGGGTTTTATTATCTTTGGTTTACCTCGGCTTTTTAGGGCTTCAATTTTTCCTTGACTTTTATTGACCCCTAACCGGATGGGTTTTATTATTACCAAAGACGTATATGCTCAACATCGAAAGATAATTTTGGACCTTTAATGCTTTGAGGTTTTAAGACTTTCACTTTGATTTCACATTGATTTTTAGCCTTGTGAGCTTTAAATTTTTGCTAATTTTGGGTGAGATAAACTTAAAATTATTATTTGAAAGCTTTCGATTCTTCGGGTTGCCAATACTTCAAATCCGTAACGTTGGCGAACTCTTAAATGACTTCCGAATTTAATTACATGGAAACTGCTAGAATTAGTTAAAACCAACAATAATGTTCAAAACCGCAAAAATAATATTTATTAACAATTTATCTATATACAAGCGATGGGAGAATAAACAAACAATTAAAATACATGAGTTTTTGAAAGTATACAAATACTTTACATTTAGTATAGTAACTTATAATTGACTCTATCATTTCTCATCCTCAATTTAATGAGACTTAGCCTAATATAGTTAAGGAACGAAGATAAGAGCTCAACACGCCTACTCGAGTCAAAAATTACTCTTATTCTCACCAACAAAAAACCTACATTCGTGCCGAAACACTTATGAAAAACATGAAAGAAAATTTAAAATTTGGCTATTTTTGGCACTTATGAGCAACAAAACGATGAAAATTGAATTGCACGAAGACTTAACAAAGCAAGTATCTATTTACCCCCCCCCCCCCCCCCCCCAATACTAAAACTAAACATTGTTCTCAATGTTTGAAGTCTAAGGGTGAAAATTCCCCATACATGAGACGAAGAGTCAAATGCTTAATCTCGAGCATGGAAAGGGTATAACAAATGATCTAGAAGCCGTTTATAAAGTGTGCTAAAAGATAAACGTTAGTAACAAAAGGATATTATCGGATATCGGATTCTTCAAAGCAAACGATCGAAGCTCGAGTGATACGTAAAACAAACATTAGAAAGTAATAATATGTACAAGGATAAACATGAGGTTCCCCCACGAGGCACCTCGTTTTTTATAACCGAGTCAAGAGCTCGACTCGGATCCCCATAAATGTGATCATTTAGGGATTATCATGGTATGGTCATAAGCGGGTCTTACATGATAAACAAGGCAAAAAAACAACCGGTATTAAGGATTTGGTCCTTTGATGGTGCATATACCGGGTCGAATATGACGTCCTCGTTGTTGGATGACAAACGAAAAAAACGCCACTTCAAGCAACGTCCCAAAAGGACCAAAGAAAATAGAAAGAAGATAAAAAGGTAGGACAATGGGTGGGTCACAATATTGAGCTAATAGATGAAGACTCACACCCAATTAAATAGAATGAATTCCCATTTATTACATCGGTGGAAGACTGAGATTTCCCTAAGAATGCGATTTCGAGATCAAATATCTCGTCCTCGGTGGAAAAGTAGGAGGACTCAAATGCTTCCCCAACACTAGATCCACACTCACCATCGTCAAAATGAGTATACAAGGTGGTAGTAAGCTCAAATAGGGTGATGATAGTGAAAAAAGAGTCTCATCAATTTGAGTAATCACTTTAAACCCTTTTTCACTTTTGTCGTTATGAAAACCCATTTTGCCATTTAAAACATAAAAAAAAATTAGGTGTCTTTAAAACATTGGTTGGCATACTAAAACACTTAGGCGTCTCTAACTCAATAGGCACACTACTCGGATTAGGCGTCTCGAACACGATTCTAGGCACGCTAAGGATTTGGACATTTAGGTCATGGGTGGGAGGGGGATTGTAAGGATTTTCAAAACGTGCATCAACAAAGAAAAATTCCCCCTCCGAGTCAACATAAAGGCCATCATCCGCAAGATCGTTGATATCATCGATTTCCTCATCATAAATAGGTTTGTCAAACCAAGGTTTGTCAAAACCGTCTTTGATAATTTGGGAAACTCTCTCCAAAATATCACGATCAAGCACAAAACCCTCATTCTTAGTCGATGATTGTTTATAAGGTAAATCCTCAAGAATCTGGTTGTCAACATTCTCAATGGAGGAGTGTTTATTCGGTAACTTCTCGAGAATGGGATCGGTGGTCACATGAGTTGGCTCGTCATTATGAAGAAGACGTTCCAACTCATCAAGTTCTACATCGAGATTGGCAAAATCAACCTCACTTCTTGGTGGATGTGGAGGCATAAGAGCAAGTTCTCTTTTAATTTGAACTTCGACCTCGGGGTCAAACATAAAGTCATCATACTTCCCACATGAAGAGGTTTCTTTGGGAAAATCCTCAAAAATGGCTTGTGGATTTTGATGTATGTGCTCGATCTCGGCAAAGTCACCATCGGGATCAAAGAAAGAGTCTATATGAGCATGATCTTGAGAAGAATTCTCAATGGTCAAAATGGTAGTCTTATGAATCATGGGACTAGGTTGAAAAGGCTCTTTGATGATGGGCGATTTCGCCTCGATGTTGGTCAATTTGTCCTTCGGAAGTGGTGAATACGTGTTCTCATTGGTGATTGTCGTGATTGAACTAACGTTTTCCTCCAACATTGGTTGGTCACTAGATTCACCGAATAAATCCTAAAATATTTTTTCATACATTTTCGTAAACCCTTTTCGATTAAATAGGCATACTCTTTATCGTTAAAATCATCATCATTAAAACAATTCTTTTTAATCTTTTCAAAACATTCATCTAATCTTTTGTTCTCAAATTGAGAAATATTGTTTCGAAAAATATTATTTTGAGAATCATTGGTTTTGTTTTGGTCAAGGGATTTATCCGTAAAAAATTTCCTCTTATCTTCCCCATATTTTAAAGTCAATTTCCCACCAAAACTGTCGATTTAGGCTCGAGCCATCGATTAAAATGGTCTAACAAAAACGATAGGGCACTTAGGATCGCACTCGTAGTCAGAAATAATAAAATCCGCGGGAAACGTGAAGTTTCCAACTTGAACATATGTGTCCTCGGCTATACCAATTGGTTTATTAAGGGTACAATTTTCTAGCTCGATGACCATGTTATTGGGGGTACGATTAGGCAATTTCATCAATTTCAAATAGAAAGAGGCATGAATTTATGCTAGTACCAAGGTCTGCTAGTGCTATACATTCCTCAATCTCAGGAAATTCACAAGGAATGAGAAACTGGCCCGGATATTCTTGTTACTTAGGCATACCCTTTTTAGGATTCCTTAGAAAAACCGCTACACAAGTTTCTTCAAGGTGAACTTTGGTCAAGTCGTTGAAACTCTCCTTTTGAACGGTGGATGGGATATGAGACACGCGAGAGGGTTTAGAAGTAGAAGGAGAAATAGTAGATTTAGAAGAAAAAGAATGTGTAATCTCATCCATGGTCACCACCTTCGTCCCTTTGACCTTAGAGCTTGAGGAAGTCTTAAAGGTAGAGGGTTGAGACAAATGCACAACGGTAAAACCATCAAGGGTAGGGGTAATCACATGACGATTTCCATGAGACGTAGTGACTTTAACTTGTTCCTTCGGATAAGGAACACTGTTACTAGGTAACAAACCCGAACTCGACGGTTTGTTCATTATGGCCGAAAGCATGTTCTCAAGTCTACTTTGATTTTATTCAATTTTATAATTTTGACCTTTCAAAGTATTAGAAAACTCATTTTTCAAAGTACCAATTTGACCTTCTAATCTCTTCGTATTAGCTTCATTAAATTTCATGTAATTTTGAAAGTCGTTTTGAAAACCATCTTGATTTTGGTTAAAGTTGCCTTGGTTTTAATTCCCTCCATTAAAATTCCCTTGATTTTTAAAATTACCATTTGAACTTTGACCTTGATTAAAATTTCGGTTTTGATTGTTGTTAAAACTTTGATTTTGAAATTTTAGGTTTTGCCCTTGGTAATATTTGTAAAACCTGTAAATTTCAGGTTTTGACTATGTCAACGTTGTATACGTCACCTCATGATATCTATATATTTATTCTATCATCTTTGCATGAAATCCTTTGAGCAATCATATGCATCACATGAGCATACATCATTTTAATCATCTAAACATGGAAACAACTATATCACAACCTTTTGTTATGATTGTGAGTATTTAATCATAAAGGCATGGCCATATTTGTATGACTACATTTCAAGAGCATACTGAACAACAAACAATCTATTATGAGGGACTTTTAAGTCACCTGAACATATGATCACTTGCATTCATCCCATTGATTTCTAAAAATCCAACATCATGATCACAATTAATAAATGACTATTTAAATATAAATTCTTAAGTTTGAATATTTTATATGTGTTCTCACACTATAACTGACTTTAAGCTACAACGACAATTATTTTCATACCTAACGTTACCTTAAATCATTTTTGTCTTCTTAACATACTTTTGTTATAATAAAACTCTTACTAATATAAAAAGGACCATACTTTCACCAAAGGCCCTAAACGTAACCAAAATTACCTAAACTTATACGCACTCACATAATATTACAACCCTAACTCTAATAACTTTCACATAGACACAAAAATTAAACACAAATATACCTTAGACCCTTTTTTTATCCGTGTATATATATATATATACTTACCCCTAACCTTTTGTTACCAAAACTTTTACCTTTTCTTACCAAACATCTAATCTATACACAAAAATATAGCACAAATGTATACACTTTACACAAACTATTTTTCCCTTTGACTAGAACTCATAAAACCGCCGGTTTTAATAACAAACCATGGGAACATGTACAAATTTGAGCAATTAAGGATAGTACTAGATAACTATTTGAGAACCATGTCACACATCCTCTCCTTGTCACCCTAGACGTGTGATGAACCAAGGCCACATACCAAAGCCTTGTGTACATCTTACCATTTAATGTAAACACACAAGCTTCCCTTTTGTCCCTTTTGAGGCCTTCATGCGACGGCTACAAAGACACCACTAGGAACCTTGTACATTTTTAGCATTAATGAAATGTCCTTACCTAGTACACTTGTAAATCCTCAAAATCTCCTTTCCCTCTCACTTTGGACGTGTATCACTCCCTAGCCACAACCCCTAATCTCACTTGGTAAATATCTAGCACACTCACTTCACTTCTCACCTCAAAACACACGGCTATACACTCCCATATACTACCTTGATATCTCCTAGCATTTATTCTAAGTCTTCCTCAAGCATTTAGTATCTGAATCCTAGGTGTATCACATTTAAGGCGCATCCAAGAGTCTTCAAAGGAGAACCCGACGTCTAGATCACCAAAGCCACAATCCTTATCTCATCTTTTGAAAGCAAGTAAGTATGCATCCCTTCTAAGACTTTTCCTTAATCATTTCATGTTTCATGCATATTCATGCTAAGTAAATGATGTTAGTAATGCATGCATACGTTGGAAGTTCATAAACACACTCTAAACAACATATAAGCCCACGGCTTATATGAAGTTATGGGAGTTCTTACCTTGAAAAACCTTAAAAACGTGGATATATGAACCTATACAAGCCCTAGTATATCACTTGCCTTAAAAACGTGTATAAAAGATAATATAAGTCGAAACCATTAAGCATGTATAAGCCCATAATGTTATATAAGCCGAGCCGTAGGAAAAACTTATAAGCTAGCTCTTTTTAAGCCTCATAAGCTAAATAAGCCGAGGCATGCTAACCTATATAAGCCCACGGCATTTAAACCTAAATACCTATATAAGCCGAAAGTAGTACATGAAATAAGCTAGCCTTGAAATCTTAAAAGCAATATAAGCCGAGACCTAGGTTTGGCTTATTTAAGCTCTTAAAAACCTAAGCTATAATCTTATAAGCCTAAATAAATAAGCCTTTAGGATGGGTAATATAAGCCGAAAATACATAAGCTAGTGTACACTCCATAAGCCCATTTGGTAAAAATTAAGCCCATTAGTAAAAACTAAGAATTACATTTATTTACTACACTTACCTAGTAAATCTCTATTAGCCCACTAAGCCCAAACAAATTAAGCCGTGACCCATTATGGGCTAGCTAAGCCCACATAATTATTTTGGGTGACTTTTTGGGCCAGTTTTGACAAATGGTGAAAGATGTGTCCAAGTTTGTAAATTAAATAAAAACCTATAATTATTTCCGTGACCTTTGGATAGTACAGGGGTCATTTATGTCGAGTTTTAAACTATGAGGTGTATTAAATTCAAACCGTGAGTTAAGATTTACTACAAGGACCAATTGTGTCAGTTTTGAAACTTATAACAAGCCCTAGCACATAATAAATAATTTTCGTGGTATGTGGGGGGGTGTTTGGTCATTTCCCCAAAGTTTTCCAAGCCCTAGGGGCATTTTTATAAATAAAGTTAACCAACAAGGACTAACGGTGTAATACAATTAACGGACGGAATCTTAAAGTTACTTTTATAAATTATTATACTTACAAGGATTTATTTGTACTTTTGTTCTAATTAAAAAGAATTAATAAAATTTGTTAAATAAATCATTATAGTTATTTACGAAATTCTACGTAAATTGACAAACCCGTTAACCATTTCCTTTCGAAGCCTTAATTTTAATAAATTGTAATTTATTTCCTTATAATAAATTAAATAAGATAAAAATTATCTGTTTAATTTATTACCCCTTTTTACAATTAGTATACATATATTTTGGAACTAAAAATATGTATATGCTTTCATTTCACTATAAGAACAAACACTTGAACCGACGTAACAACTCATAAATTTGTGATCATGCATCTCATATACACCATTCATCATGCATTGTTATTGTTGCATTCACTGAGGCATTTAAATTACTTAGGTAATTTCTCCAGTCCGTGACTATACTGTGCCAGTCATTCAGTGACATCACCTTCACTACCTCATTATCACTAAGGTGAGTTCATGACCCCATCTTTACTGTTTTATAACTGGGGGAGAAAAAATACAAAAACTATTTATATGCAAGCATGCACAGATAACAACAATTTATTGCCTATTGTTTGCCCCATTCCCGTAGACTGTAATAGTTAATAGTGTAGCGCGAAATGTATGGATAGATCTATTCAGGTATTGACAACACCCGGCCTGTCGTGATCAGCTGTCACATGATGCTTAGGCCAAGCAGCAGGTTTATGTCATTGTCGGATTAAGGGAAACCTCATCAGGATAGACCCAAATGGGCGTACTGAGAATCATGTCTAACTTCTATTACAGGGCAGTAGGAACTACTATAGCGTTGGGCTGTGATGTCCTGCTATCATTGTGGTGTTTTGCATATTGATACTTTATTCATTTAATTAAACCTGTGAAATCACCAACTTCGTGTTGACCCCCACATTTTACTTTTATGTTTTCTCAAGAAAGTAAGCAGGTTCATGCATTGGATTCCAGCATTTTAGGAAGCATCATGTTTACCATCGGGCTGGGATATTTACTTCTGTTTTATAATAAATGTGGTTTTTCAGACAAGATACTAAATGTGTACGATTAATTCATGTAATATGTTTCAAAATGACATTTATGATCATTGATCTATATGCTATGTGCTATCGATCCACCCAAGTAACACCCCAACTACTATTCCGCTGCATTTGACCAACTTGGGGGTGTTATAGAAATGGTATCAGAGCATATGGTTATAGAGAACCAGATCGTTAGTAAAAGTTCTTTTTAAAATATATTTTTTTTTAAAACTGTACTATAACTAGAAAGTTTAAATCAATAAAGTAAAAAACAAAAATTGATTTACGGGGAACCTATAAGTTAGGCATATAGCATTGTAGAGCATGCATATTATGTGAACTAACTTCACATTGATTTATACCCCCATGGTAAATAAATCACATAAGTATCCATCCATACTTTTGACAAACATGGTTAAAAGCTTTAAAACCACATCGCATATGCATCATAAAACTTTTTGAATTGTGTAAGTTAAAAACTTGCTCAAACTTTAAAACGTTACTTTCAGATATCATGACTGTAGAAACTAGAAGGGGGGTTGAATAGTTTCTAGTTAGTTTTCAAAACATTTTGGCTTAATCCACTGTGCGCGGTTCCTTATGTGTACCCGCGGTTCCTTATCAATAAGGAACCGCCGGTACATTTATGGAACCGCCGACAGTGGACGAAACTGTTTATTACATGTTTAAACTTTAACAATCCTTTGTATCAAATTCTCGATCAAGCTTGACTAGATATGAGATGTGTTTGATTGAAAGATAAATACTACAAGTAAGTAAACACACAAACACATCAAATCAAGAGTACATCAAGCAATAGTCTAAACACTAAGCACACACGTACTAAGCATAAGCTTTTCCGCAACTAGGATGTTTAGACTAAGTGATGTACACTTGACCATAATCTAAACACGAAGCACACACGTACTAAGCCATAGCTTTTCCGCAACTTAGATGTTTAGATTATGAGATGCACACAACACAAAACATAAGTATGCAACTATAAAAACATCTACAAAGGTAAAGACATAAATGTAAAGGAAAGTACCGACACGATGATTTATAGTGGTTCGGTCACGAAGCTCCTCTTCTCCCTACTCCACTCCTCGAGTACACCTTACTCAAGAGTTACTTCACTAGTCAACAAACTCCTTAAGGTGGAGAAACCATACACAACGTCGCTTATCCAATTTCCGACTCTAAGCTAAAAGTCGAGTCCTAATCTTAGGTAGGACCAATCTACACAACGTCGCCCACTTCACCATTTAACGACACAAGGCTAGATGTCGAGTTCTAATCGGAAGCTAGAACCAATCTTCACGACTCTTCACTTTGAAGCTAAGTGAGAACTTCACACAACACAACTACTAATCACTTTAAAGTTTAGTGAGAACTCACAAGACACAACCACATCACTTTATAGTTTAGTGAGAACTACCTAGACACAACCACGTCACTTTAGAGTTTAGTGAGAACTACCAAGACACAACCTAATGTACCCACTAGTTATGTTTTATGGCCCAACATAACAAACCTTGTGTTTTATGGCCTAAACACATAAACCATATAGATCTAAGCATACAACACTTAGATCTATAGCTCTAACACTATATCCAAGTACTAACAAGACTTGAATCTACACAACTAACACCTAATCCAAGGATACCCATCACTTGGATATTCTACCCTTACAAACACATCCAAGTGTACCCAACACTAGGGGTGTGCAAGAAACCGAAAACCCGAACCTAAACCGGTTAGAACCTAAACCGATAAAAATCGAAGAACCGAAACCGATTGAAAAACCGATGGTTCGGTTTTTACATTTTGAAAGAACCGAAGATTTTAGTTCGGTTTGGTTTTAGCATTAAAGAAAACCGATATAAACCGAACCGATCTTTATAAACATGAGAATATATATATGAGTTCATGTCGAAGCTAATGGACGATAAATATGCTACGCTAGATTAATTCTATCATATTTAATAACTAATTATTGTTTCATATGCTTATTGAACATGACTAAATAATAATTTTTATTCTCGGTTGTTTTTTAATTAGGTTTTTATCGTTGCTATTGTGTTGATTTATACACATAAATGATTTTTTTAGGATTTTATATGATATTTTTTCCTTATTGTTAATGTTGTGTTTCTTGTTGTTATTGTTTATTTAAAGCTTTTAACGTGTCGGTTTATGGTATATTCAACGAATTGTAAAAGCGAAGCTCGATAAATCATATAAGAACCGAAAAAACCGAAAAAACCGAAAAACCAAACCGAAAGTAAATAAAAAACCGAAAAACCAAATCGGCATAAAACCGAAACCGGATGGTTCCTAAAAATCAGAAACCGAAATTTATTGGTTCAGTTTCGGTTTTATACAAAAACCGAACCAAACCAAACCATACACACCCCTACCCAACACTTGGATATTCTACATATACATAGTAGGAAGACTAAAAACATAACTTAGATCTATAGAAGGAAAGATCTTCATCATGTAGTGAACCCAACACATCATGGTAATGATAGTGTTCTTCTCTTTACACTTGAGAGGATGAGGAGATTGAAGATTGAATCACATCTTAAACAAGATTAATCAAAACTAACTAATCAAGGATCTAAGATGGTTTTTGAAAGAAACTGTGCAAAAAGGGTTAAAAGAAAACCTGGAAATGATCCACTATTTATAGGACAATATTGCAACGGTCAAAAACACCCGCGGTTCCTTATCTCTACCCGCGGTACCTTATCAATAAGGAACCGCGGGTTCCTTTAAGGAACCTCCGCGTCGGAGTCCGTGCAAATTTGTCCTTTAGTGGGGATATGCCATCTAGGGTAGTTTATACCCTCAAAGGATATTCCTTTGGCATATGGAATATGCCAAATTCAAATTTCCATTTTCTTTTTAATAAAACATTTTCTTAAAAATAAAGTTAATTAAAATCTTTTGTCACATTTGATTAAAATGTGAGTTTTAAGAAAATATTAATCCTTGATCACTTAGTTAGGTTAATGACATGTTTGTACATACCTTGAGTGATTCATGCCGAATGCGGTCTTGGAGGTGTCGAGAGAAGTATACAAATGTATTCTTGAGTGATTACGAGTACCTTAACATTTTACATAATGTATTGCGACTTATACGTTTGTCATCAACAAAACACAAAGAGATTATATCGACAAAGCATCGTAATGTTGCACTAACAATCTCCCCCTTTTTTATGATGACAAACAAGTAAACCACAACACATATTAAAATGCATAAGTTACTCGTTTACACTTACTTCTCCCCCTTTTGTCGAATCAAAAAGGTAGTCAACGTCTTGAAGAAGAGAAGAATCAACGTCGAGAGAGCACACGTCCAAAGTGATAGTCATCTATAGCACGTCATTTGAAGAAGAGAAGACTTGACGTCAGGAGAGCTAGCATCCGAAAGGTAGTTTTCATTTGTGGAGGAAGATTGACTTCGAGAGAACATGCATCCAAAAGGCTAATCATCACTTGTGGTCGACGGTTGAGAGGCGAGAATCCAAACCATAAACCCATCATCCAAAGATATTGAGCTTGCGTCATCCTAATGAAGTCTTCAATCACCATAGGTTAACTAACTCCATGCATAATAAAATGCTTATCTTCAAGATTCCAAAATTCATTACTAGCAAGATATTCGATGAATGATCGCAAATGTAATGACTTGAACTCTTTCAAATGCTCCCCCTTGATATGAGCTCCCCCTTGCTTGAGGCACCAACAAAGCAAGAATAGTGACGAGCTACAAAAATGGATTAGAAGTGTCCTACAAAGCAAGGTTAGTAGACAAGAGCATATATAAAAAGAGGATGATAAACAAGTCGTTTGCACAAACAATGACAAGCATTGAAGAAAGAAGTGTGCACGCGATGCTATCAACCAAAAATAAATAAAGGAGAGGATCGTGACAAGATCAATTCACAATTGTTGGAATAGAGATAGAAAAGAAACATCCATACCAATTGTAATGATAATATGTCAAAGGGTAAAAAGCTTAGAATTTTTGGAATCACCCAAGAAAATTCAAGATTTAACCATCAACTCTAAAAAAAACAAGGAGAGGATTTTGAGGAAATCAATTCAAAATTGTTGGAATAGAGGTAGAAAAGAAACATCCAAGAATTTGAAGATATCATCTCAAGGGGTTAAAAACTTAGAATTGATGGAATCACCCATACCAATTGTAAATTTTAACCGCAATCAACTCTCAAAAAGAGGAACAAAAATATCTCAACCTAGAGACATTTTTGACCAAAAAAAATAAAGGAAAACCAAAAGCGGATAAATCAACGCTTTAAGAAAAATCGGGATATAGGACATTATAGGAAAAAATGCGTATGAATGTCGACGCCAAATGGTGTTTAGCATACGATAAACTACATGCTCAAAGTTTCGTAGCTCTTCTCAATCATTATGGATGTTCAAAGAACAATTACATGATGAGGAAAGGGTAAGGCTTGACTCAACTAAGTTTAGAAAGACTAGAAGAAAGAGACTCGACTTAGAAGAGCATGATTAAAATGAATTGAGATAGACTCAACAAAGAAGTTAAGGATAAATTCACAAACTAATTCATGAATACTATACCTTAGAATGTGATAGTGAAATCTCGAAAGAAAATGAGAGAAGAAACTCAAAAGAAGCTCAAGAAGACATGAAAGAGTTAGTACAAAATCTAACACATAATCAAGTAAGCACATACGATAATTCATGCAATGCCTAATGAAGTCTATAATAAACCAATGTAGAGAAGGTGCACAATTAACACATATGGCATGCAAGAAACATGATTACTTAAAAAGAGAAGACTAAGTAAAACATGTTAGCACGTAGCATTTAAGGACATGCATGAGTTAGACACATCTAAGAGATATTATATCGGAATTGCTTGACAAATACAAAACCTTTATAATAAGCATGCATTCATTAACTAATCAATTAAGCATATAGCATATGGATAAGCAAGAAGATATATAAGCAAGTAGCATACAAGCAAGTCATCTATCTAGATATCACAAATCAAGCTACAAGAAATGTAAATCTTCAAGAAGATTCCTAATTCTTATTAGTTAAAGAAAAGGACTCAAAATAAGAGAAAATAAAGAAACATAATAGCAACAAGATCTAAGACTCAAAGAAAAATCATGTTGAAAAATATGAAAGGAAATACAAGAGAATAAAGATCATACAAAGATGTAAAAAAAACTAAAACTTAAGCATAATTTTAATCTTAGTTACACTAGAATCCTAAGATTTGCTTAAATTAGATGTCTTAGAAATAAGCAATCCACATGCTTAAATGAAAGACGAGGGTGGTGGCGGAATTTGGCGGGGTGAAAGGTGAAGTCACCAAGGGTTCAACAAAGTCATTCACAATGGGAATGCTTTGGATGGGTGATGTGGGTGAGTTTGAAGGGGTAAAAGGTGAAGTCACCAAGGTATCAACAAAGTCATTCGCAATGGGAATGCTTTGGATGGGTTGAGGTTGGGTAGTCACATCCAAGAGAGTACTTAGAGTGAAGGGTGAGGCTAGCTCATTCATTCTAGATTGGAATAAAGAGGAGGTAGAACCATGTAAATGGTTGGTACCATGGGTTGAGTAGTCTTGCATGGTGTAAGAGGTGGTGAGGGTGATGAAGAGATGAGAATGGGCACAATCTCATTCTTAGGTGTGGCAAAAGGTGAAGAGTTAAGTTTTGGTAACTTAATCTTAAATTTGAGGTGCCTCTTTGAAGAGGAGGTTTTAGATGAATTGGAGGTTCTTGTAGAAACCATGGTAGTAATGGGTGGTTTAAGGGGTAAGGATGAATGGTTTCAGGTGTGAAGAACATGGCTAACAAGGTGGGTTTAAAAGGGTGAGGGGATGATCCAAACTAGTGAAGGGTTAAAAAGGGAAAGCCCAAGATATTTTGGGAGTGATCAAAGGTTTGAAACAAAGATTCCAAAGGGTGTTGGAACAATTGGGAAGTTTCAGAAAACCCGAATTTGAGAGCTTCTGCCCGCGGTTCTTTATCTCCACCGGCGGTTCCATATTGATATGGAGCCGCGGTCTTTTTAAAGAACCGCCTACAGAGGCTAGGTTTAGGTGGTGAAGGAGGATTTTCCAATTCAGCAAATCCTAATGTTCTAGTCTAACTTATCATAAAGTCATGCTTAAGAGCAATAAAAACTAGAACACACACAAAGGAAAGACACATAGGTTCAATTAGCACGTAAGAGGAAAGCTAAGAAAAACCTAATGGCTACAAAAGAAAAAGACTCCTAATGACATACAAAGTTCATCAAAGTAAACTATCATTAGTCATATATAGGAAGAGCCATTTAGCCAATTTAGAGAATGAGTGTGAGACTATCACTAGAGGTGCTCAATTAAGGCTAAACACGACCATTTTTACGAGTTATACACCAACTCAACTTCCCACATGGAAGTAATTCAACCGTTAGGTCAAATTAAGATCCTAGTGCATAAATGCTCTAGTAGTCATTCTCAAGTTAGGCAAAATGTAATTCCAACATTTGCCTAATAAAGTTTAGCAAGGATGAAACTTGCATGGCGACACAATGCATGACCTAATGAGGGTTAAGAATGCACCATTGCATATCTTGTCAAGCAAGTCTAGTTAAGGTTATTTACCTTAATAGAACTTGAGGCCAATAACTTTGAAGTGTATAAACAAAGTTTACACAAACCAAAGGAACACTCTTGATTGGTCTTTCGGAAATGACACATTTATAAATTGCATAGCAATGTAAATTACTTGAGTATTTCGGATGAAACATCCAAGTTATCAAACCGACTCTATTGTGCATTATAAGTAATTATTAAACAAAATATTTCTAACAATTTGAACAAGAAGATTCAATATAACACCATCAACACAAGTGTGAGTTATGATCTGATGTATATTATTAATAAACCACATTCATGTCTACACTAAAAAACATGTCAATTAGATTCGATAATGATACCAATCATAGTTTGAGTAATGCATTGATATTTAATCGAAATATTTCTTGATTCCCACAAACACTCTTTTAAGAGAAAATAGCTAAGATTTTCAAAGGGTGTTTCATGTTTTATAGTGAGACATTTATCTACTTGAACTAATAACACAATGATCGAGTAAGACGACCCAAATCAATAGATTTGATAAGCTCCCAAGGCTTTCAAACCTAAGAGTGTTAATAAACATAACGAGGTGTACATGATGTTTATATAACATATATAAACCTAGAGATGTTGATCCTATATGCAATGCACAAATAATGTTGCAACCAAAATGCAAGAAATCTAGCATACATCCTAATTAGGAAGAACTAGATACTAACAAAAACCAAGCAAGGCACAAGAGACTAGATATATAAGCAATACTACTACAAATAGCAAGGAACACTTAATAATGTCTACATATAATAATAACACACAAAGAAACACACACAAACAATAAACTTAACACATAAAAGCATTCGTCCATGTTTTGAGTGTTAGATATACCAACGTATACATAGCTTGATCTTATTTGAAAATAGTTTTCTACACATTTCAAAATTTAATTAAATTCAACACTTTATAAATATATCAATTTACAAAGATATATCAACAAGAGATGTCCAACTTAATATAAAAGAGTAAAACACAAGTTTTACGACAAACCGAGACTCAATACTTTGGACAAAGTATGGAACTTAGAAACCATCCAAATTTTAAAGTTTGAATAAAGGTTTGGAAGCATTTTTAATTGAAAGAAAAATTAATTACGTTCGAAATGACGGGTGGCACGACTTCTACGGACTTACGGTTGATTTTATATGATTTTTCAAAGTTTGCAAAAATCTGAGTCAGACTGACTGCGGTTCCTTATTGATAAGGATCCGCGGGGAACAATAAAGAACCGCGGTCAGAGGACAAAAAATGAGTTTTTGGCCAAAATCATTTGGTAACTTTTTGGAAGGACTTAGGACTCTAAAAAATCATTTTAGACACATAGAACTCGTATTTTAGAGTTAATTATGACACGAAAGATTTTTATACTTCCAAACATGAAAATATTTAATTCAAGCTATTATACAAAGTTTATTTAACACCAAAACTTGTACGAATGAAACAACGAAACACATTTCACAAGTAATCACTCTTCATGAACAATTTGATACAAAGATCGTCTCTATTTTTAAAAACTGTTTTCATTTTAAAAACCATTTGTTTTGAAAAAGAGAGCAAAGATCGATCCAAGCTTTAAAGTACAATATATTTCAAAGATCTTGAGTAACCTCGCTCTGATACCAATTGTAGAAACTAGAAGGGGGGTTGAATAGTTTCTAGTTAGTTTTCAAAACATTTCGGCTTGATCCACTGTGCGCGGTTCCTTATGTGTACACGCGGTTCCTTATCAATAAGGAACCGCCGGTACATTTATGGAACCGCCGACATTGGACGAAACTGTTTATTACATGTTTAAACTTTGACAATCCTTTGTATCAAATTCTCGATCAAGCTTGACTAGATATGAGATGTGTTTGATTGAAAGATAAATACTACAAGTAAGTAAACACACAAACACATCAAATCAAGAGTACATCAAGCAATAGTCTAAACACTAAGCACACACGTACTAAGCATAAGCTTTTCCGCAACTAGGATGTATAGACTAAGTGATGTACACTTGACCATAATCTAAACACGAAGCACACACGTACTAAGCCATAGCTTTTCCGCAACTTAGATGTTTAGATTATGAGATGCACACAACACACAACACAAGTATGCAACTATAAAAACATCTACAAAGGTAAAGACATAAATGTAAAGGAAAGTACCGACACGATGATTTATAGTGGTTCGGTCACGAAGCTCCTCTTCGCCCTACTCCACTCCTCGAGTACACCTTACTCAAGAGTTACTTCACTAGTCAACAAACTCCTTAAGGTGGAGAAACCATACACAACGTCGCTTATCCAATTTCCGACTCTAAGCTAAAAGTCGAGTCCTAATCTTAGGTAGGACCAATCTACACAACGTCGCCCACTTCACCATTTAACGACACAAGGCTAGATGTCGAGTTCTAATCGAAAGCTAGAACCAATATTCACGACTCTTCACTTTGAAGCTAAGTGAGAACTTCACACAACACAACTACTAATCACTTTAAAGTTTAGTGAGAACTCACAAGACACAACCACATCACTTTATAGTTTAGTGAGAACTACCTAGACACAACCACATCACTTTAGAGTTTAGTGAGAACTACCAAGACACAACCTAATGTACCCACTAGTTATGTTTTATGGCCCAACATAACAAACCTTGTGTTTTATGGCCTAAACACATCAACCATATAGATCTAAGCACACAACACTTAGATCTATAACTCTAACACTATATCCAAGTACTAACAAGACTTGGATCTACACAACTAACACCTAATCCAAGGATACCCATCACTTGGATATTCTACCCTTACAAACACATCCAAGTGTACCCAACACTTGGATCTTCTACATATACATAGTAGGAAGACTAAAAACATAACTTAGATCTATAGAAGGAAAGATCTTCATCATGTAGTGAACCCAACACATCATGGTAATGATAGTGTTCTTCTCTTTGCACTTGAGAGGATGAGGAGATTGAAGATTGAATCACATCTTAAACAAGATTAATCAAAACTAACTAATCAAGGATCTAAGATGGTTTTTGAAAGAAACTGTGCAAAAAGGGTTAAAAGAAAAACTGTAAATGATCCACTATTTATAGGACAACATTGAAACGGTCAAAAACACCCGCGGTTCCTTATCTCTACCCGCGGTACCTTATCAATAAGGAACCGCGGGTTCCTTTAAGGAACCTCCGCGTCGGAGTCCGTGTAAATTTGTCCTTTAGTGGGGATATGCCATCTAGGGTAGTTTATACCCTCAAAGGATATTCCTTTGGCATATGGAATATGCCAAATTCAAATTTCCATTTTCTTTTTAATAAAACATTTTCTTAAAAATAAAGTTAATTAAAATCTTTTGTCACATTTGATTAAAATGTGAGTTTTAAGAAAATATTAATCCTTGATCACTTAGTTAGGTTAATGACATGTTTGTACATACCTTGAGTGATTCATGCCGAATGCGGTCTTGGAGGTGTCGAGAGAAGTATACAAATGTATTCTTGAGTGATTACGAGTACCTTAACATTTTACATAATGTATTGCGAATTATACGTTTGTCATCAACAAAACACAAAGAGATTATATCGACAAAGCATCGTAATGTTTGCACTAACAATGACGACACCTACTATCGTGACTACTTTCGAGGAGCTTATGGTTCCTACCATCACACCCTTGTCACCGACATCAGTATTTGTTGGACCCCCATCTGACACTGAGTCCAAAGATGACCAGCCGGACGGAGTCATCATACTCACAGATTCACCTACTCCTTCACCACCTACCGTATCCCCTACTACACCACTGCTTGTAGTACCTGCATCCTCTCCTAGAGAGGTGGACCAGGTCGTACCTTCCTTACCACCCTTACCACCACCTTCTGTACCACGCACTTACCCCACTAGTGTTTTGCCACCTCGTAAGAGGAGACGTGACATTATCCCTGACTCGACCTTTAAGATTGGAGAGGGATCGGGTGCCGGGCAGGTTAGACATAGCGCCCTTCAGGCACAGGTCGATGCACTTGCGGCCTGACAGGCGCAGGACACCGCCCTTATCCACTTCCTACTACAGGCGGACCAGCAGGGTCGCGCCGTGCTTCAGGAGAGACTTGACTCTCTCTACTGGGTCGTGGCCGGCGAGTAATACACCACCCAGGAGACCATACACTGGTTGTTGGATGAGGTAGCTTACCTCCGTTACCGCCTAGCTTCGCTGGAGAGCCATTCCTACGATACCCGAGCCGCCATATACACGCAGGAGGACACCTTCAGGACCTTCGTGGATTTGACAGATCTTCGTCACCAGGGGATCACTACAGAGACAGAGCAGTTACGGAGTGCCGACACTACACGTCAGCATCAGCTACTCGAGACTATGAGATACACCCGAGAGACCCGGAGCGCTGTGATCCGCATGCAGGATGAGCGTACACCCGCACCACCAACTGAACGATCTGCACCTACAGGCAGCCATACTAGTGTAGGCTAGATTTCATTTGCACATCATGTCAAGCATTGAGTTGCATCTCAGCTCGCATGATTTATCTCTTTTGTACTTGTATTCCTTTCAGTTGTATTTGTAGCACCTAACCTTAGTAGGTAGGTTATCTTTGGTTGTATTACGAACATATGTACCACTATTTCAGACAGGCCTGCTATACCCCTGTCTTAGATCGGTTGTACTTGTACTATATTGTTGTTTGCCAGAAATAACATATTATCATTCACTTGTTTGGTTACATTTATATTATTATGAACTCTTGACAAATTATCAAATTTGTTGTGAATTCTATGCATAAACATTATCCATGCAGTTTAATATAACCATCTTGTTTATCAGCTAATAAATCTCAATTTTTCTTATTAATATAGAAAAATGCCACCAAGACGCGTTCGACCAAACCCCGCAGAAACACCTGCGACAACTATGTCTGATGCACAACTAAGAGTACTGATTGAGCAAGGCATTACTGACGCCTTAGCTGCCAGGGAAAACCGCCCCATCGGAACCCATGGAGACAGTGAAAACTCCAATAACAGGAACCGCGAAGCTCGAGGATGTACTTACCCTGATTTCCTAAAGTGAAAGCCCAGCTATTACAAGGGCAAGGAAGGGGTAGTCGAGCTCATGCAATGGTTTGAGAGGACTGAGACAGTGTTCCGTATTAGTCATTAAACTGAGGAAAACAAGGTGAAATTCGCCACTTGTACACTCTTGGAACATGCACTAACGTGGTGGAACTCGCAAGTTGCTACCCTCGGACACGATGGAGCCTATGGGATGACATGGACTGCATTGAAGGACAAGCTTACTGTGAAATACTATCCATGCAGTGAAATCAAAAAGCTGGAGGATGAATTGTGGAATCTCAAATGCATCAACTTTAATATTACGGCTTACAACCAGAAGTTCCAGGAACTAACCTTGATGTGTACCCGTATGTACCCTAAAGTGCCGGATAAGATAGAGAAGTACGTTAGTGGACTTCCAGACTCTGTTCATGATAGTGTGCTTGCATCTCGACTTACTACAATCGAGAGTGCCATTGAGTTTGCTACAAAATTAGTGGACAAACGTGGACGTGATCATTTGGTTAGGCAAGCGGAGCACAAGAGGAAAGTCGATGAGAATTACCGTCATCATCCCCAGACTCAACATCCCAAGAGGCAAAGTTTAGGTCAAGTCTGCAGTGCTGTTTCCTTAGGACCACCTCCATACGTGGGAAACAAACCAAAATGCTCAAAATGTAACTTCCAACACTACTCCACTGTTGAATGCCGAAGACCAGAACAGGGCAACGCATATGCTCCGACCAATAGGAACAACTCCAGTGCCAACTATAAGCCCCACAACGGCAACAGGCAAAACTCCCGTGGAAGTGGACATCAAGGAAACCGCCAGCTCACTGGCAGTGGAAACATGGCTCGTAAGGAGATCCGTTGCTATGGTTGTGGAGAGATCGGACATATCAGGCCTGACTGCCCAAAGCGTGCAAGTAAGAACGAAAGCCAAGGCGGAGCATCCGCCAGAGTTTATGTCATAGGAGAAAACAGGACCAACCCCGACTCCAATGTAGTTACCGCTACGTTTCTTCTAAATAATCGCTATGCAAATATTTTATTCGATACGGGAGCCGATAGGAGTTTCGTATCCACAGAGTTTAGTAGCTTACTAGGCATCCTACCTACCCCATTAGACAACTGTTACAGAGTCGAATTAGCGGACGGAAAAATCATTGAAACTAATACGATCATAAGAGGCTGTACTTTAAACCTTCAGAATCACCCATTTGATATTCAATTAATACCCATAAAACTGAGTAGTTTTGATATCATTATTGGTATGGACTGGTTGGCAAGATATCATGTAACCATTGTGTGTGACGAGAAACTAGTCCGTATACCATGGGGAAACGCAGATCTAATTATCCGAGGGGACGGAAATTCGGATAAAACAGACACTAGGCTAAGTGTGATCTCGTGTACCAAAGCCCATAAATATCTACTAAAAGGATGTCTTATCTTTTTAGCACATATTTCTAAGGCGGACAAAGAAGAAGAACCCGAGAAGAAACAAGTCAAGGATGTACCCATCGTCCGTGATTATCCTGAAGTCTTTCCAGACGACTTGCCAGGATTACCTCCGACTCGCCAAGTTGAATTTCAAATCGACTTAGTGCCGGGAGCTGCACCTGTAGCTAAAGCACCCTACCGCTTAGCACCTACCGAGATGAAAGAACTCGCGGAACAACTCAAAGAACTGTCAGACAAAGGTTTTATCAGACCCAGTTCCTCACCTTGGGGAGCCCCAGTGTTATTTGTTAAAAAGAAAGACGGTTCTTTCCGAATGTGTATCGATTACAGAGAACTGAATAAGTTAACTGTGAAAAACCGTTACCCGTTACCACGAATCAACGACCTATTTGATCAGCTACAAGGATCAAGCGTGTACTCCAAGATCGACTTACGATCCGGGTATCACCAGTTGAAGGTCAGAGAGGAGGATATACCAAAGACAGCTTTCAGAACATGCTACGGTCATTATGAGTTCCAAGTCATGCCATTTGGACTGACCAATGCACCAGCCATATTCATGGATCTCATGAATCGAGTGTGTAGACCCTATCTGGATAAGTTTGTGATAGTGTTTATTGATGACATCCTCATCTATTCCAAAAATGAGCAAGAACACGGAGAACATCTGGCCCAGGTACTAAAACTACTTAAGGAAGAAAAGTTGTACGCAAAATTCTCAAGGTGTGATTTTTGGATCCCTAAAGTGCACTTTCTCGGTCAAGTGATTGATAACAAAGGAATCCAGGTTGACCCCGCGAAAGTCGAGTCCGTGAAAGATTGGGAATCTCCCACGTCGCCGAAGGAAATTCGTCAATTCCTAGGTCTTGTCGGTTACTACCGACGATTTATCGAGGGATTTTCTAAGATTGCTAAATCAATGACCAATCTTACCCAGAAGGGCATAAAATTTGTGTGGGGAGAAAAAGAGGAGGCTGTGTTCCAAACCATCAAACAAAAGTTGTGCAGTGCACCTATTTTAGCCCTACCAGAAGGTAACGAAGACTTTGTTGTCTACTGTGACGCCTCGCACAAAGGTTTGGGAGTTGTGTTGATGAAGAGACAGAAAGTGATTGCTTATGCTTCAAGACAACTGAAGAAGCACGAGCAGAATTACTCCACCCATGATCTAGAACTTGGATCCGTAGTCTTCGCCTTAAAAATCTGGAGACACTACTTGTACGGGACCAAGTGCACAGTGCATACTGATCACAAGAGCTTGCAACATATCCTAGATCAGAAGGAACTGAACATGAGGCAACGTCGTTGGATAGAATTACTCAGCGACTACGACTGTGACATCAGATACCACCGAGGAAAAGCAAATGTAGTTGCAGATGCACTAAGCCGAAAAGGAACTGATACTCCCATGAGAGTACGAGCCTTAGTTATGACCATTAACTTGGACCTACCCAAACAAATATTAGAGGCTCAGCTCCAGGCGCAGAAGCCCGAGAATATCGGAAGGGAAGACATAGGAGGAATGCTTAGGACTGACCTAAGCAAGGAAAAGTTAGAGGCTAGAACAAACGGAACATTGTGTTTACACGGAAGAAGCTGGTTGCCATGTTACGGAGACTTGAGGAACGTGATCATGCACGAATCTCATAAGTCCAAGTACTCCATACATCCCGGATCTGAAAAGATGTACCAAGACGTGAAGAAATTATACTGGTGGCCGAACATGAAAGCAGACATTGCCACCTACGTGAAGAAATGTCTGACTTGTGCTAGAGTTAAAACAGAACATCAGCGACCATCGGGTTTGTTAGTCCAACCCGAAATACCAAAATGGAAGTGGGACAATATCACCATGGACTTCATTACCAAACTTCCTACATCGTCCCACGGTTACGATACAATTTGGGTAATCGTTGACCGTCTCATAAAATCAGCTCACTTCTTACCTATCAAGGAAAATGATTCTCTGAGAAAGTTAGCCAAAACATATTTAAAGGAAGTTGTGACGAGACACGGGATACCAGTCTCAATCATCTGCGATAGAGATGGCAGATTTACATCAAACTTCTGGAAAGCTTTTCAACGAGCTTTAGGAACAAACCTGGATATGAGTACCGCATACCATCAGCAGACCGACGGTCAGAGTGAACGGACAATCCAAACGCTAGAAAACATGCTAAGAGCATGCGTGATCGACATTGGAAAAGGATGGGTCGAACACATTCCATTAGTTGAATTCTCCTACAATAACAGCTACCATGCCAGTATTAAGGCAGCACCATTTGAGGCCTTCTACGGCCGCAAATGTCGATCACCAGTATGTTGGGCGGAGGTGGGGGAATTTCAACTGACAGGACCCGAACTGATCCAAGAGACTACCGAGAAGATCACCCTCATCAAGCAGTGAATTCAGGCTACCCAGGATAGACAAAAGAATTACGCCGACAGGAAGCGTAAACCTATGGAGTTTGTTGTAGGTGACCGTGTTATGCTGAAGGTATCACCTTGGAAGGGTGTTGTACGGTTTGGGAAACGGGGGAAGTTAAATCCACGTTACGTAGGACCCTTCAAAGTGATTGCCAGAATTGGAGAGGTCGCCTATCGCTTAGAGTTGCCCCAGCAGTTGAGTCGGGTACACTCTACGTTCCATGTCTCAAACTTGAAGAAGTGCTACGCAGATGAACCGTTAGCAATGCCATTGGAGGGAGTCCATTTTGACGACAAACTTCAGTTTGTAGAAGAATTAGTGGAAGTCGCGGAGAGAGAAATTAAGAAGTTGAAACGAAGCCAAATCCCGTTAGTGAAAATAAGATGGAACTCTAGGAAAGGTCCCAAGTTCACTTGGGAGCACGAAGACTCGTTTAGAGCTAAGTACCCACATCTTTTCACCTGAGCAGTAACGTCATCTTAAGCTTTGAGGACAAAGCTAAAATAACGGGTTTATGCTGTAAAACCTGTAAATTTCAGGTTTTGACTATGTCAACATTGTATACGTCACCTCATGATATCTATATATTTATTCTATCATCTTTGCATGAAATCCTTTGAGCAATCATATGCATCACATGAGCATACATCATTTTAATCATCTGAACATGGTAACAACTATATCACAACCTTTTGTTATGATTGTGAGTATTTAATCATAAAGGCATGGCCATATTTGTATGACTACATTTCAAGAGCATACTGGACAACAAACAATCTATTATGAGGGACTTTTAAGTCACCTGAACATATGATCACTTGCATTCATCCCATTGATTTCTAAAAATCCAACATCATGATCACAATTAATAAATGACTATTTAAATATAAATTCTTAAGTTTGAATATTTTATATGTGTTCTCACACTATAACTAACTTTAAGCTACAACGAAAATTATTTTCATACCTAACTTTACCTTAAATCATTTTTGTCTTCTTAACATACTTTTGTTATAATAAAACTCTTACTAATATAAAAAGGACCATACTTTCACCAAAGGCCCTAAACGTAACCAAAATTACCTAAACTTATACGCACTCACATAATATTACAACCCTAACTCTAATAACTTTCATGATGACGTATAGTCCCCAGCCAGGTCATGAACCCGGCCCACGGGTACTACCCGTATCCGGCCCATCACAGATGGGTAGGAATAATGTCATTTAAGCTTATGGGCTTGGATGAACAGTAACCGCACACACGTGTGCGGCCCACGGCCCAGCATGACCGGTACAGGGTTAGACAGAATTATATTCTATCTCTGAATGTGATTTACTCCAAAGGAGGAGATATTCACTCACCATAATTAGAAGATAACAACCAATCTAATTTTGGTGCTTATCTCTTCCTTGGGGCCGAAGTATCAGTGACAGCCCATTAGGTTTGTCACTGCCTATAAAAGGAACCCTCAAAGGTTCCACAAAGGTATTACGTTCCAAACTCTCAACTCACATAAAACCCTAATCGATTACTTACTCTCACGCCGGAGTCTAATCGTGGGAAACCTTCCCATGGTAAGCCTAACGCGTGTTGTTTAGTGTGCAGGATCCCAACCAAATAGTTCACTTGGTGCAGGAGCCGGAGCCCAGCCAACCCAAATTAAGCCTAATTCGGGTCTAGCAAGGATCACCCAACTTTTGCATCAACAAGTTGGCGCCATCCGTGGGACCATTACACTAAGCTACAAAACCTCATTCTGAATTTCCAGTGACGAAGGGGCATCCACAAGCTAATCCCAGGAACACGAATCCTGGGAATCGGAAGTCTCAAGGGGAAGGGATACTCATCCCCAATCAATCACCTAGCCGCCTTGCAGGCGGATCGGGTAACCGTGGTGGTTTCCAGCCCTTGGGGGTGACGAGCACGATCTCTATGACACCCCCACCTACTTCAACCCTGGATAACCCTGATCCAGGGAGTGCGCCCAATCCTCCTAACAAGGAGCCGCGCAGACCATCAGTGGAGGATGAAGTAGAAGTCCAACCACTCAGCGAGGAGGATCTCACTCGAGTTCTCACGCAGAACTTTGATAGGATCGTCCCGGGGATCGCATCAAGGTTAAATCTAGGGAGGAACCTCCAATCTAGACTCAACTTTGGTGACACCGGACCAATCACCTCTTCCTAAAATCAGAGGAAAAGGAGAGCTCGGCCTCAGGAGCAGAGCATCTTTGAGGAAACCCCTCAACCCAGGAATGTGTTTGAGCGCATAGGAGATCGCCTCATACAGGAACTAATGCAGTCTCGAGAAGGGTGAGATAAGTCTGACGGTTCACCTGAGCGACCAGATCGAGAGCTGGCCAGAACCGCTCGCCGCACGAGCGTGTGGGACAGGATGAACACTGGTAAAAGGATTCCTGGTTCGTCCCAAAAAAGTGGTCCTCACCCAAAGGATGGGGCACCACCCCCATCTCCAGACCCGTCAGGAGAGGACTCAGATGACCATCCGCCCATGCGTCGCCGACCTAGGCGTACCCCTCCACCACCACCAAACAATGATGAGTATTATGGTGGCCCTTATTATCGAGATGCAGAAGCGGAGGATCTTTCCCGCCCGTGGTGTGAACCGTGGGATGACCCTAGGCTCACCCGGCCATGGGCGGATCCCAGGGAAGACCCCTTCACCCTCCGCATACGGAACTATTCCGAGGACACCAAACGTCACATGCCAGCGTGTGTCAAGACCTATGATGGAACTGGTGATCCGGATGATCACCTTAAAATTTTGCTACGCAGGCTAAAATTGAGCGATGGCCCATGCCTATATGGTGCCAAATGTTCAATTCAACTCTGATCGGAAATGCCCGTGACTGGTTTGAGGGACTCCCTCCACGAAGCATTGATAGTTTCACGGAACTACGCACTGCGTTCAAGAACAATTATACTCAGAGGAAGAAGTATAATAGGGATCCGGTCTCATTGGCGACTGTCAAACAACGGTCGAGGGAGTCCACATAAGCCTTCACTGAACGCTTCAATGATGAGTGCACGAGCACAAAAACAATGCCGGAACTCCTGAAAATCTCTGACTACATGCACGCCATAACAGACAGGGAATTGATCAGGCGCCTCAATGACAAGCGTCCAGAGAGATATGATGACCTCATGGAAAGGGTCAGAAATTTCATAGAAGGAGAAACAGCTGTTGCCGCGGCTTACCCATCCAGTGGAAATGGGTACCGGTTAAATGACCAGTCTCGGAGACAGTCGGGCGGTCAAGGCAATCAGAACAATAGCAAGGGCTCAGACTATAAGAGCCAGAACAAAGGAGGACGGCCGGACGATAAGTTTACCCCCTAAAGTCCTACAGGGAGATCTTGCTGACGGAAGGGGCAAACTTTCCAAGGCCTCCCCCAATGACAACTCCGCCGGACCGTCGGCAAGGAAATCGCTTCTGCGAGTTCCATAATGACAAGGGCCATGGTATGGAGGAATGTATCCAGCTCAAGAAGCACATTGAGACACTGATCAAATCAGGTAAACTCAATCACTTAGTTAAGGATTGGAAGGATGGAAAAGACAACAAGAAACATGATAAGAAGGATCCCCAAAAGGAAAAACCTTCGACCATATACATGATCCAATCCAGACAACGCCACACGAGGCAGAAAGTTGGCCAAAAATTTTCACACGGCAAGGAAATCTCATTCCCTCCCATCACAGCAAGCAATATGATTGATGCGCCTCTCACTATTGAGATAAGCATTGGAACACACAATGTTCGTCGCATGTATGTGGATGGAGGGTCATCAGCAGAGGTACTGTATGAACACTGTTTTGTGCAGTTATGCCCAGAAATTAGAAGCCAATTAGTACCGGCCACGACGCCGCTCACCGGCTATAGTGGAGACACTATCTGGCCGATAGGGCAACTACGTCTGCTTGTAACCATTGGGAATGAGGAACACTCCACCACGGCGTGGATGAACTTCATGGTGATACGCTCACATTCTCCGTACAATGGGATCATATGCAGACCAGGTATTTTGGCTATACGGGCGGTACCCTCCACGACGCACGGAATGATCAAATTCCCTGTTGAGGGAGGAATCGTCACCATTTACAACACAATCGTACCAGCATCCGAGTGTCATACCGTGACAACACCGGCTCCACCTGTTCCACCCAATGATGGATCACCACCTCCCAATTGGAAGGTGGAAATTCATCCCGACTATCCGGAACAGGAGATATCCATAGGAGGGGCACTCTCGGATAACGGCAAAAGGGCCATGTGCTCTCTTTTAAGTGCAAACCTAGATATATTCGCATGGGAGCCAAAGCATATGACAGGCGTGCCACGGGCGGTAGCAGAATATAAGCTCCAGATCCGCCAGGGGTACCAACCCGTCAAGCAAAAGAAGCGCGGCCAGGCGCCTGAGCGCAGTCGAGTAATATTGGAGGAAGTACGGAAACTAGTGGACGCAGGTATCATGCGCGAGGTATACTACCACGAGTGGTTATCCAATCCGGTCATGGTCAAAAAACATGACGGAAGTTGGCGCATGTGTGTGGATTTTACAGATCTGAACAAAGCCTGTCCACAGGATTGTTACCCGTTACCGGAAATAGACTGGAAGGTGGAATCCCTATGTGGGTATCCCTTTAAATGCTTCTTAGACGCATATAAAGGATATCACCAGATCCAGATGGCTGAGGAGGATGCAGAAAAAACGGCGTTCCATACAAGCCAGGGCGTATATTGCTATACGGAAATGCCGTTTGGACTAAAGAACGCCGGTACTACATACCAGCGGCTTGTGGACAAAGCTTTTGAATCACAGATAGGCCGCAACTTGGAAGTCTATGTGGATGACTTGGTTATAAAAAGTCATACGGAGGATGCACTTCTCCGGGATGTCCAAGAAACATTCCACACACTGAGGAGGATTAACATGAAGCTAAACCCAAAGAAAAGCACGTTTGAGGAAACGGAGGGAATGTTCCTTGGATATTTGATTGATCCAAACGACATCAAACCTTGCCTAGAGAAAACGGACGCAGTGATACAGTTGCCATCCCCTCAGACACGGAAGGAGGTGCAATCCTTAAATGGGAAACTGGCCGGGCTGAATAGGTTCCTATCCAAATCCGCAGAGAAGTCATTACCCCTATTTAAGACACTCAAGAAGTGCATTAGGAAGGGAGACTTCCGGTGGACGAAGGAAGCCGAGGAAGCTTTTGGCCAACTCAAGCAGCATCTTGCATCTCTCCCTATGCTAGTAGCTCCCCGACCAAAGGAGGAACTCATTATGTATCTCTCAGCCACTCATGGCGCAATAAGCGCGGTACTCATGACAGATAGAGATACAGTGCAAACTCCGGTCTACTTTATAAGTAGAACACTACAAGGGCCGGAGCTGAATTACTCCCCTATGGAAAAACTGGTGTTAGCACTAGTGTTTGCTACAAAGCGGTTGCGCCGGTACTTTCAGGCGCATCCAATTGTAGTCATTACGGACCAGCCAATCAAGCAGGTTATTTCTAGACCGGATGTGGCAAGGAGGCTACAAAAATGGAGCATCTTGTTGGGGGAGCACAATATATCTTATAGGCCAAGGACGGCTGTGAAAGGCCAGATCTTGGCAGATTTCCTGATCGAGAAGCCGGATGAGGAAGGGCCAATCGTTAAACAAGACGAGACTCCAACAGGACCATGGGTGCTATTTACGGACGGATCTTCGTGTACGGATGGCTCCGGAGCTGGTCTCATCCTCACAAATCCGGAAGGAATGGAGTTCACGTACGCCCTCCGTTTTGAGTTCACGACCACCAACAACGAAGCGGAATATGAAGCATTAATTGCGGGTTTAAAAATCGCCGCTAGAATGGGAGTCCGCAACCTTGAGGCCTACGTGGACTCACGACTTGTTGCGAACCATATTCTAGGTGGATATGTGGCTAAGGAGGACAACATGGTCAGATACTTGGAAAAAGTCAAGTCACTAATCGCGGCTTTCAGCAAATTTTCCATCAAGCAGGTGCCAAGAGGCGAGAACAAGAAGGCGGACGCTCTCAGCAAGATCGCATCCACAAGCTTCGCTCACTTGTCTAAGCAAGTCTTGGTGGAAATACTCAAGGAGGAATCTATAACGGAGGGGGAGGTCGCTACTATAGTTGAGGAGGACGGACCTACATGGATGACCCCGATTATCAACTATTTGACTAGTGAGACCCTTCCAGACGAGGAAAAAGCAGCACGGCGCATTAGGAGGAAGTCGCAACACTTCGAACTTCGAGAAGGCATCCTTTACAAGCGCTCTTTCTTGCAGCCGTGGCTGCGGTGTGTTGGACCACGTCAGGCCGCTTACGTAATCAGTGACATACATGAAGGGTTATGCGGCATGCACGCAGGTCCACGATCCGTGGTAGCCCGAGCCTTACGAACAGGATACTATTGGCCTACCATGCACAGGGACGCACGCGACATAATCCGCAAGTGTAGTGATTGCCAAGTGCATAGACCAGTGCTGCGACATCCGCAGCAGGAGCTTACACCTATTACATCCCCATGGCCATTCTATAAGTGGGGAATTGACATCGCAGGACCGTTTCCTGTAGCTGCGGGGGGAGTTAAGTTCTTGATTGTCGCAATGGACTACTTCACACGATGGATAGAGGCCAAGGCAGTCAAATCCATCACAGGCAAGCAAGTTAAGAAGTTTGTTTGGGAGCATATTGTGTGCCGTTTTGGCCTACTAGGAGAAATCATCTCGGACAACGGTAAACAGTTCACGGACAATCCATTCAAAGACTGGTGTGCATCATTGAACATCAAGCGGCGCGTCTGTTAAGCATCCGCAGACAAATGGCCTCGTGGAACGAGCAAATAGAAGCTTGGGAAATGGCATCAAGGCGCGTTTGGATGAACGAAGTGCCAAATGGGTCGATGAGTTACCACATGTGCTATGGGCGCATAGAACTATGATCAAAACAGCCAACGGAGATACTCCATTTGCATTGGCTTACGACACTGAAGCTGTTATACCAGCAGAAATAGGAATGCCTACCATCCGCACGGCGGAGGTTAATGTCGTCATGAACGACGAGCAGCTGCGAATCAACCTAGATCTGTTGGAAGAAAAAAGGGAGATAGCAGCCATTAATGAGGCTAAGTCCAAGGCTAAAATGAAGGCTTATTATGACGCCAAGGTCAAGGTGTTTCTTTTTGACCGGGAGATTATGTCTATCGTGCTAACGAAGCAAGTCGAGCGGAGAATACAGGAAAGCTGGGCCCTAAGTGGGAAGGACCGTATGAAGTCACGTGACATGGATGGCCGCGACCTAGAACGTACATGGAACATCTCCAATCTCAAAAGGTGTTATCTTTGAAAGCTACGGCTTCCGCATGGGTGCTTCGCTATATGTGGCTTTAATGAAGAACCATGCGGTTTATCTGTTTTTCTTCTTATGTTTTGTTTAGTTTCCTTTCTTGTTTTCTAGGACTTATCATTATTGTTGAAACAAAAAATGTAAACGTTCTAATAAAATGCCGTGGCGCCTAGCTAGCTCCACGGCTTGTTTCGTGCAAATCATTTTTTAGTCAGTCATATGAATTTTTAATTGTTATTATAATATGTCATGTTTCATTCGTATGCATTCATTCAGATTACTGTACATGTACTATACGCCTCCAGGCGGGGTAAGAGGATTAAGTGAACCTACTAATTCAACTTGCCGCATAAGAGGGATGCAACCCCAGCCGCACGGATCATGTATCCTTACTAGACACCTTACTCACAAGACGTTGTGGTAAGTTTCGTATGCCGTACTCACACAGTGCTTCACATAGTAAAGACGCACGTCGCATGTCTAGTAAATTATAGGCTTGTATGTATTTTCCTTTTTTGTGTGTAAGACGTGACCTGTCATGCAGTATTGGTATACAATATTCAACACAATAAAGATACACAAGTTTCAAAATAAATAACAAAAATGGCCGTGGTCATCACGGACTTACATACAAAATACACATGTCTTAGCCGTGTATATGCACGGACGAATAAAAACTGCAAATATTCAGCGGTTACAAACCAGAGTTATCTGAAATGGATAATAAAGTAGGAGCACCCTACATGGGGGGGGAGAAACTTACCTATCTCCATTTGTTCCTCGACCAAGCATGACAACCACTCACTACGTTCCTTCCGATTCCGGGCTTGAGCCGCATTCCTCTCCAGCACCCCACTTAAGGGTTCTTCATCGAGCACGATCCTGGTTACATCCTCGTAGATAGGGAGCGTCAGGTGGCTGGGTGATGGAGTGAAGGAAGCGCGGGAATGACCCTCATCTTGGGAGAACGCACTGAGACTTAGCTTTTCCATGATTTCCATGTTTGATGCATCTTTTGTGGCCTCCAGCTCAGCCAAGAATGGATAATGCAGGTCTCGCATCGCGGCCATAGAAGCAGCCATCTTGTTAGCCGCTTCAGGGTTAAAGAAAGCATGTCTGGTGAAGTTCTCCCTTTTCTTGATCAGCTCTACGGCCTGGACCATTCCCTCATGACGGTCGTGGTCAATACCATCGGACACAAGGCTTGAAAACTGTTGCACAAATTCGGGGGCCTCTAGTACCTTGGTGACGGCCAAGCGTGCTCCATGCCCTACCATCCACCTGCGGCCGGCAATGGCCGCTAGTAGTTGAGGGCATAGCACGTCATCGCGTTCGGCAGTGAGGGTATCGATCATCACATCTTTTTGGGCAAACGCCTCTTTCAGCTCCTTGGTGATATCCCTCTCATCAGCAAGCTCCTCTTGTACTTTCTCCATGCTCTGGATTGCCATTTGCGCGTCTTCCAGTTTCTTGGTGAGCACGGATACCTGGCTGGAGGAAGACTTGGCAGATGCCTCCGCTGTGGTTACCTATATGAGGTTAATTGTTAGACTATATTTTTCTTTTAGAATAAAGGGTGGTGCGGCACGGATATGTACCTTGGTTGTCGCGGCATCTAGTTTTGAATCGAGATCGGCCACTTGTTGGTCATACTCATTCGCACGGGCCGATTGCTTTTTTATGGTCTCCTCGGCACTAGCAAGTTGGGACTGGAGGGCTACAATTTGAGCTTCATTGTCCACGATCATTCTCTCCCTCCGTCCAACCTTCCTCTTAAGAGACTCCACATGCCCAAGTGCGGCTTCAAATCTTACTCTCATCGAGGTGTCCATTGCCATTTGATGTACCAAAGAACCGTTGTACTCATCCGCCAGGTCCGCATGGCTGAGCGCATTCACTTCTCACACCAAGCCTGGTGGTATGCAGTTATTGAGGTACTCTCGGCATTCCTCGGCGTCCCTCATTCGTGATGCAGTAGTGATATTCCAGATAGGGTTGAACGATTGAGGGGGGCCGGACGTCGGGAGGTCTTGCGAGGCTGTAGGGGTACCTTCTTCAAAAACGGGGCCGGATTTCGTGGCGGCCGTATGAGGCATGGGGTTTCCCCCCACTTCTTTTTCTTTTCCCTTCTCCATTTGGGTGTTAGGAGGAGGCGCGGCACCAGTTTGTTCATCCCTGTGAAACAAGCATTTGGATACATATTAAGTATTTCTTAAAGGGAATTTGTCGTTCTTACGTATCAGGATGGAGTCTTACATGTTATTTCTTGCTAATTCTGATGTGGTTGGGGGAATCTGAGTGACTGGATCGACATGTGCGGCCTGGATCGTCTCGGAAGCCTGGGTGGTGCTCCCAACAGATTGGTATAAGGGGTGGTCTTATCGAAGCTTCTTGGGAGGGGCGTTGTGTTCGCCAATCTCGGCTGGACCAGCTCTCCTTACTCGTTTGTTCCTTTTGCGGGTACGCCTGGCGACAGGCTGAGCTGTTGCTTCTTCGACCTCCTCCTCAACTTCTTTTTCCACTTCTTCCTCTTCCTCCTCATTGATTTGTTGTACCTCTTCATCATCATCGCCCAACATCCGGCGAAGGCTGGAGGTGGTTAAGTCGATATTATCTCCCTGCTCTTCCCCATGTGAAGGAGTGGCAGTCTTAGGCGGTGAGGAGGGCCCGACTCCTCCTTCAAGCATCCTGTTATCACCGTCCTCGTTATCGAAGTCAACGGGCGTCCTCATTAAAGTTGTTTCTTCCTCGTCCGAGTGGGGATCCGACACGGCTTCAAGAGCAACCGTCACGTTACGGGTATGCTCAAGAAGGGGTAGTTCATTCTCACGTCGGGGGCGGGAGCCTTCTGGTACAAGCTTTGGGTCGCCCTGGCGTAGAAGTCCAAAGAAGTTCATTTCTGCCATACAATAACAAAATATGTTAGCTATTACAAAGTAATTGAGTAAGATTTTTTGTGTACGGATGTTAGCCTACCTTCACCCTGCCTTCTCCAAAACACAGGATATCTGTTGGACGGGCCAAAATAGTTGCGGCTAATCCCTAGCAAACATAGAAATGACTCGGGAAGATTCATTGGAACCCGGTCCTATTCAGATCTAATTCTTGGGAGTGTCGGGGGTTATATGTACTAGCGTGCGGTTGGGGGTCGTGTGATATCCTATGTCTAAAGGCATAATCAGCCGGCCATACTATTGCGTCAATGAAAAAGTAGTGGTCATACCAGTTTTTCAGCGAGTCCATTGGCTTATTATGAGACTGGGGACTGTTAGGGGATCGTTTCTTAAAGGATAACCAACCATTTACTAGGTTGGGAGTGTAAAAAAGCCAGAATAGTTCTACGGTTGGGGGGATTCTTCTAGCACGGCAGAGGATCTCGAATTGACTAATCTTACAGGCGCCTATACAGTGGAGCTGACGAATATGTACATCATAATATCCTAACAGATCTATGAGGAAACGGGTGAATGGAATGCGGTAGTTGGCCGCATCGAAAAGGCGAGTGTACAGGCCAATCTTACCCTCTGGAGCCTCCGTTATGAGGTCTCCGGCACCAGGAAGTGAGGGGTGTAGGTTGGTAGGGATGGAATAATTTATACAAAAGTGATCTAGTTGTTCCTGGGTCATTACATTAAGCACGGATCCAATGGTGGGGTTGTTTCTGTGAGCCATTACTAAATAAAAATGTAAGGGCGTGGTGTTCTAACCTGCGGAGGAAGGGATCCGTGCATGGTTGATTGAAGCTAAAAAGAAAGCTTTAATGGCGGAAATGGAGATAAAAAACTGTGTGTTTCACACAGCCGTAGGGGTGGCTTATTTATAGGGTTGCCTCGTGGGTCATGGCCTGTTGGATGTGTGACACGTGTCTGCCACTATTCTTGATCGTGTGGTTAGGGGGAAAGTGGCAAGTGAAACGTCAGGCGGGACCCACGGGTCACTTCTGACTCAAACGTTTACATTGCTCGAGGCTCTGACTGTTTGCACTTTTGTCAGTCAACATGCCAGATGAACAGTTATTAATGTCGGGATATGCGGCTCTTACGTAAGACTTGACATTTAATGCTATCTTTAATTGTCTCGGTCGCCATGAGCGGCTGAGATAATAATGGAATAACTTCCTAAGTCAGGTTACCATGTGCGGCCAACACAAATTCTTGGACAACTTATCATTCCCTATTTTTTCTTGGTACGTCCAGGGAGCATCTTGGTAGTCTAGAGGTTACGCCTATGGTTGTAACAACTAGACTGGGGGGACATGATGACGTATAGTCCCTAGCCGGGTCATGAACCCAGCCCACGGGTACTACCCGTATCCGGCCCATCACAGATGGGTGGGAATAATGTCATTTAAGCTTATGGGCTTGGATGAACAGTAACCGCACACACGTGTGCGGCCCACGGCCCGGCATGATCGGTACAGGGTTAGACAGAATTATATTCTATCTCTGAATGTGATTTACTCCAAAGGAGGAGATATTCACTCACCATAATTAGAAGATAACAACCAATCTAATTTTGGTGCTTATCTCTTCCTTGGGGCCGAAGTATCAGTGACAGCCCATTAGGGTTGTCACTGCCTATAAAAGGAACCCTCAAAGGTTCCACAAAGGTATTACGTTCCAAACTCTCAACTCACATAAAACCCTAATCGATTACTTACTCTCACGCCGGAGTCTAATCGTGGGAAACCTTCCCACGGTAAGCCTAACGCGTGTTGTTTAGTGTGCAGGATCCCAACCAAATAGTTCACTTGGTGCAGGAGCCGGAGCCCAGCCAACCCGAATTAAGCCTAATTCGGGTCTAGCGAGGATCTCCCAACTTTTGCATCAACATTTCACATAGACACAAAAATTAAACAGAAATATACCTTAGACCCTTTTTTTAGCCGTGTATATTTATATATATACTTACCCCTAACCTTTTGTTACCAAAACTTTTACCTTTTCTTACCAAACATCTAATCTATACACAAAAATATAGCACAAGGTATACACTTTACACAAACTATTTTTCCCTTTGACTAGAACTCATAAAACCGCCGGTTTTAATAACAAACCATGGGAACATGTACAAATTTGAGCAATTGAGGATAGTACTAGATAACTATTTGAGAACCATGTCACACATCCTCTCCTTGTCACCCTAGACGTGTGATGAACCAAGGCCACATACCAAAGCCTTGTGTACATCTTACCATTTAATGTAAACACACAAGCTTCCCTTTTGTCCCTTTTGAGGCCTTCATGCGACGGCTACAAAGACACCACTAGGAACCTTGTACATTTTTAGCATTAATGAAATGTCCTTACCTAGTACACTTGTAAATCCTCAAAATCTCCTTTCCCTCTCACTTTGGATGTGTATCACTCCCTAGCCACAACCCCTAATCTCACTTGGTAAATATCTAGCACACTCACTTCACTTCTCACCTCAAAACACACGGCTATACACTCTCATATACTACCTTGATATCTCCTAGCATTTATTCTAAGTCTTCCTCAAGCATTTAGTATCTGAATCCTAGGTGTATCACATTTAAGGCGCATCCAAGAGTCTTCAAAGGAGAACCCGACGTCTAGATCACCAAAGCCACAATCCTTATCTCATCTTTTGAAAGCAAGTAAGTATGCATCCCTTCTAAGACTTTTGCTTAATCATTTCACGTTTCATGCATATTCATGCTAAGTAAATGATGTTAGTAATGCATGCATACATTGGAAGTTCATAAACACACTCTAAACAACATATAAGCCCACGGCTTATATGAAGTTATGGGAGTTCTTACCTTGAAAAACCTTAAAAACGTGGATATATGAACCTATACAAGCCCTAGTATATCACTTGCCTTAAAAACGTGTATAAAAGATAATATAAGCCGAAACCATTAAGCATGTATAAGCCCATAATGTTATATAAGCCGAGACGTAGGAAAAACTTATAAGCTAGCTCTCTTTAAGCCTCATAAGCTAAATAAGCCGAGGCATGCTAACCTATATAAGCCACGACATTTAAACCTAAATACCTATATAAGCCGAAAGTAGTACATGAAATAAGCTAGCCTTGAAATCTTAAAAGCAATATAAGCCGAGACCTAGGTTTGGCTTATTTAAGCTCTTAAAAACCTAAGCTATAATCTTATAAGCCTAAATAAATAAGCCTTTAGGATTGGTAATATAAGCCGAAAATACATAAGCTAGTGTACACTCCATAAGCCCATTTGGTAAAAATTAAGCCCATTAGTAAAAACTAAGAATTACATTTATTTACTACACTTACCTAGTAAATCTCTATTAGCCCACTAAGCCCAAACAAATTAAGCCGTGACCCATTATGGGCTAGCTAAGCCCACATAATTATTTTGGGTGACTTTTTGGGCCAGTTTTGACAAATGGTGAAAGATGTGTCCAAGTTTGTAAATTAAATAAAAACCTATAATTATTTTCGTGACCTTTGGATAGTACAGGGGTCATTTATGTCGAGTTTTAAACTATGAGGTGTATTAAATTCAAACCGTGAGTTAAGATTTACTACAAGGACCAATTGTGTCAGTTTTGAAACTTATAACAAACCCTAGCACATAATAAATAATTTTCGTGGTATGTGGGGGGTTGTTTGGTCATTTCCCCAAAGTTTTCCAAGCCCTAGGGGCGTTTTTATAAATAAAGTTAACCAACAAGGACTAACGGTGTAATACACTTAACAGACGGAATCTTAAAGTTACTTTTATAAATTATTATACTTACAAGGACTTATTTGTACTTTTATTCTAATTAAAAAGAATGAATAAAATTTGTTAAATAAATCATTATAGTTATTTACGAAACTCTACGTAAATTGACAAACCCGTTAACCATTTCCTTTCGAAGCCTTAATTTTAATAAATTGTAATTTATTTCCTTATAATAAATTAAATAAGATAAAAATTATCTATTTAATTTATTACCCCTTTTTACAATTAGTATACATATATTTTGGAACTAAAAATATGTATATGCTTTCATTTCACTATAAGAACAAACACTTGAACCGACGTAACAACTCATAAATTTGTGATCATGCATCTCATATACACCATTCATCATGCATTGTTATTGTTGCATTCACTGAGGCATTTAAATTACTTAGGTAATTTCTCCAGTCTGTGACTATACTGTGCCAGTCATTCAATGACATCACCTTCACTACCTCATTATCACTAAGGTGAGTTCATGGCCCCATCTTTACTGTTTTATAACTGGGGGAGAAAACATACAAAAACTATTTATATGCAAGCATGCACAGATAACAACAATTTATTGCCTATTGTTTGCCCCATTCCTGTGGACTGTAATAGTTAATAGTGTAGCGCGAAATGTATGGATAGATCTATTCGGGTATTGACAACACCCGGCCTGTCGTGATCAGCTGTCACGTGATGCTTAGGCCAAGCAGCAGGTTTATGTCATTGTCGGATTAAGGGAAACCTCATCAGGATAGACCCAAATGGGCGTACTGAGAATCATGTCTAGCTTCTATTACAGGGCAGTAGGAACTACTATAGCGTTGGGCTGTGATGTCCTGCTATCATTGTGGTGTTTTGCATATTGATACTTTATTCATTTAATTAAACCTGTGAAATCACCAACTTCGTGTTGACCCCCACATTTTACTTTTATGTTTTCTCAGGAAAGTAAGCAGGTTCATGCATTGGATTCCAGCATTTTAGGAAGCATCATGTTTACCATCGGGCTGGGATATTTACTTCTGTTTTATAATAAATGTAGTTTTTCTGACAAGATACTAAATGTGTACGATTAATTCATGTAATATGTTTCAAAATGACATTTATGATCATTGCTCTATATGCTATGTGATATCGATCCACCCAAGTAACACCCCAACTACTATTCCGCTACATTTGACCAACTTGGAGGTGTTACAATATTTCCTCCTTGATTATTTCCTTGATTTTGAAAATAGTTTCGATTTTAAAAATTATTGCCTTGATTGTTAAAACCTCGTGGTGGACCCGCGTTATTTTGATTTTGATTAAAATTCCCATAAACCGTATTAACGCTTGACGTTTGGCCATCCGTAGCCGCACACTCGTAATAATTATGTATACACCACAAAATGTACACGAAACCTTAACCGCTTTTACCGTAGCAGGAGCGTATTTCCTCTTCAATTCACTCAACAAGCTCGTAAACACATCGGTTAATTTATCGACTTTTGCATCAACTTTCTCAATGTCGTGATTAGATTACTAAAATTGGCAACATTGGCAACAATCAGTGTGCTACGAAGTTGGAAACATTTCGATCTATTCTTTATAATCATTAACGCATCCCTCGGAGTTTTACACAAAAAGTTGCCACTCGCGACGGAATTTCACGAATTTTGCTCGTGAGGATTAAGACCGTTATAAAACGTATCGATTTGGTGCAACTCGGTAAATTCATTTTGAGGACATTGCCTAAGCAATTCCTTGAAACGATCCCACGCCTCTCAAAACGACTCATTTGGTTTTTGGGTGAACCTCGTAGTTTCGTTTTTGAAAAACGTAGTCTTTGACGGTGGGAAAAAATGATTGACGAATTTAGATACGAGATCGTCCCACGTCAATATAGATCGAGGTGGTTCTTTCTTGTACAAAACCTTGGTGGGGCCATCGAGAGAATAAGGAAAAGGCATAAGCTTAATTGCATTATTAGAGACGTTCTTATACTTGCAAGTAGCCGTAAGACGATTAAAATTCCAAATATAATCATGAGGATTATCCTTCTAATAACCCCTAAACTTTGTTGCTTGAATCAATGATAACATTCCCGATTTGATTTCAAAATTTTCCGCTATAATATCGAGAATCACGATCACCTCTCCATAACACTCGGTGGGTGCTTGGAGCAACTCCATCATCGTAAGATTTTCCGCCATCTCTTCTTGAGTTTCAACAACAGTATTAGGAATCTCGGGTCCTACTTCTTGTCTTAGTTGACGTTGTTGTCGATTCTTTCGATTACGATTACGTCGAGTCATCACGTTGTTTAAAATGGGATTGGGATAATTGGTCGATCGAGTGCGCATGCACTAACGAAGAAAATAGATTAGCAAAGAAGATTCTTTTTTATTTTTGATTTCTCAATTTTTTGGTTTTTTGGTGTATTACGTAGATTAACAAATCCACAAAATCTCTCTTCAAATCAAAGACTCGATTAGAGAATCCAAAGGAATGAAAGTAATCACGTTGAGTGAAAACCTTCGTTCGACTTTGAAGCGTTGGTTGAAAACCAAAACGTTTCGAAGATTCAATAATATAAGCAAAGAAAATAAGATTAATAATATTTTAGATTGGCAAACCCTTAATTAATTATCACTTTCAAAGTAGGCACAAGCAAGCGGAGAAACGAGGTACCACGAAGCACTTAATAGTCTTTTTCTGTTTGTATTTTATAACAACTGCCTTATATTAACCTTATAGTTTGTACTAATATAGATTAAACCTTCTAAGAGTATTTATCTATTTTACCTTTTTTTTTCTTTGATCGATACCATCAAAAATTACCGGATCGATAATAAGTAGGGTGAGTTTTCACTTTTTTGGAGATATTTTGTATTTATTGTTCTACGTAAATACAATATAGTATTAACAAAGAAAAATGATAACGATTTGGTGTAATTAGAGTTCTAGTTAAACGATTATTTTATGGCTAATAAATATATGAAAATAAAAATGAGTATTCGCAATTATACTTCCCAAAATGGAAGGTAAAAAATGTAAACTACTCAAACAAAAACTTAATGGCACAAACTAACACCTCTCTGAAAGCGGAGCCATTTGCTAGTTGATAGTTTAGAGTCTAGTATATAAATACCACGAATTAACAATTTAGGAAAATCGCTAATTGTATTTAAAAATCGACGAATTCGTTCTTCGCGAGGAGAGAGTTTAGGCCAATAAAACATGTTTGGATTAATTACATTCTTGGGAAAGAAAGGTTTAAAAAGTAAAAGACGAATCTATACTAAGACGACTAAAAATAAAATCAAATTACGTAGGCACGCAAATCGAGATAAAATAATACAGTAATAAAATATTCAAAAAATTTAAAAATTTGCAAACTAATTAATTTTTACCTAAATTAATCAAAAAGAAAATAAAAATTCACAAGCATGGATTTTGGGCCTTGAAATGGGCCAATACCCAAAACAGCCAACCTTAATGGGCCAAAAAGCTCAATAAGAAAATTTTAAGAAAAGATGAAAACAAAAAGCCTTTCCAAACTAAAAATAAACACAATTTTCTAAAGGCCCAAAAGCGGAGACCCAACCAATAAGCCAGAAATAAGTTATAAGCTACCTTATTGGGCGTAATAAGCCTAATAAGCCAAAAACTCAAGCTTATTACCTACTTTTTGGCAGACCTCAATATTTTGGGATAACTAAGACACATTAAAAAGAAATTTCGAAAAAGATTAACTAAATAAGCTGAAATAAGCAAAAACCACTTTTCACAAAAGGACAAAATAGTCGATTTCTAGAAATAAGCCACTAGAGGACCTGCTCTTTTTCAATAATCTTGGAAATTAGATTAAAAAGACAATGAAACAAAGAAAAATCCAAAAAGCTAAGTAGAAAAACTAAAATAAGCAAATAAGCTCATTGAAATAAGTTAAAAAGCTAGTTTTCTAGTAAAACACTAAAATTAAGAGAGCTGAAATTTATGAAATGTAAAAATAAGCCAAGAAAAGTGACTATGACTACAAAACATAAGTTTTTGCACACTAGAATAAGGTGGAAAATTCATATATGCGAAATGGCCAATTTTGTACAAGCTTTGACCAAAAATGTCAAAGTGAAGACAAGTAATAAGAAAAGAACATGGACATGAAATAAGCTTGAAAAGTGAATGAAGTGTGTGTGATGTGGTATTGGGGTCAAGACTTTAGCTGCTAGTTTGAGCAGTTTGCTTGTTTTTGGATTAAATAAGCTAGATAAGCCAGTAGGGCTTATCAGCTTTTTAAAGTACACAAAAATAGTTCAAAAGCACAACAAGCAAACCAAATAATCACAAGAAACACCGGAATACAAAAAAGCAATAAAACGTAATCAAAGAAATTCTTAAGTTCTAACATTGGGTAAAGCAAAGTTGTTCTAGGTCAAATGGTGAGATTTGGCTTATTAGTAAAGCTCAAATAACCTATCAATTAACCAAATAACTTCAAACAGACATGAACAAATACCTAAACTACAAGTGAGTTGAATTTCATACTCACAATCTTACAATCCAAAACACTAACTGATCTGATATGATTGGCAGTCTAATAGTACAAGTATGGCAATTGTGCACAAGTTCACCAAAGCAAATCCACACACACACAAGTCCACCAGATAACACATATATATCAGATATAACTATCATTCTAGCAAGAAAATATCAGGCAACATAAATTTAAACATATCATACAATAAAAATCATGGTTCATCAAATAACTTTTACAGAAATTGTAAAACACATAAATTAAAATTTTTGTGAATGAAAACTTAAATAAAAAGTTGAAAGGAACTTATTCTAACCTACCAAATGTGACAACAACAAATACTAACCTAGAAGTATGATTGATCTCGTCTTATGGGCCAGTGCCAAACAACCCCTTATACTAGCAGCTTGCAAGATTAAACTAGTAAGCAAGAATTTTAAGGAAAATTAAAGCAAAATAGGACATAAACATGTGAGGTAAGCATAAACAAGGTAAAATAATCAAGGATGAAAAACAATTAATCCATATAAGCAGTTCACACATAAAGCTCAAGAGAAAATGTAAAAACTAGAAGGGGGGTTGAATAGTTTCTTAAAATTTACTTGTTAAAAGAGGGTTTTCAAATATCCTCTTCAAAAACTTAGGCTTTAGTAATTATGTGAAATATTCTTATACACAATATGAACAAGGGATAGTGCAACTAAACTAATAATCACAAGTATATGCTAATAAAGAATAATGAATGTAAAGAGATAAGGAAAAGAAATATCAAACCTAACACCAAGGATTTATAGTGGTTCGGCAACGAAGCTCACTCCTCGTCTCTACTCCACTCCTCGAGTACTCCTTACTCGAGAGTTCACTAATCAACAAGCTCCTTAGGGTGGAGAAACCGTACACAACGTTGCTTATCCAATTTCCGACTCTAAGCTAAAAGTCGATCCCTAATCTTAGCTAGGACCAATCTACACCAATATACTTTGAGAAAAAAGTATTAACCCTACTACATACACAACTTCCAAATAGACAAACCTATTTGGATCTTCACAACACAACTACCAAATAGCACAACTACTTGGATCTTCACAACACAACTCCAAATAACACAACTACTTGGACCTACACTACACAACTATAATGAATGAATAAAACTTGATCTTCAATAGATCTTGAGGTAGACTCAACACTTCAAGGATGAAAGTGTTCTTCTCTTTGCACTTGAAGAGGAAGAGATGGGAGGAGAAATATTCACTTCTAAACAAGTAGTAATCAATCAAATAATCAAGGATTTGAATGATTTAAGAAGTATGTTAGAATCTGGAAATTTGTGTGCAAAAGAGGTGAAGAGAAAATATGACAATGGTCCACTATTTATAGGACAAACGTCCAACGGTCATATCTAAGCGTGGTGCCTTAATTGTGCCTGCGGTTCTTTATCGATAAGGAACCGTATAGGCCTTTAAGGGACCGCCGGTCGTAGACTCCGCTCCCTTTTGTCTTTTGGTGGGGTAGTCACATTTGGTGGTATAATTATCCTCAAAGGATATTCTAAACCCAAATGGAATATGACATTTTTTAAATTTTCAAATATTTAATTTAATAAAACATTTTCTTAAAAATAAAGTTTATTAAAAAACTTTGTCACATTTAATAAAAGGTGAGTTTTAAGAAAACTTAAATCCTTGATCACTTAATTAAAATAAAAATTTGTTTATTCATACCTTAAGTGATAATGGTTGAAATGAAAAAAAATACTTGAACTCAAGAATTCGTTTTTTGTTGTTTTCGTAAATGCTTGTTATTATATTTTATCGTAATCAAAACAAAGCGAGACCGAAAAATGCAAGTAACGTTTTTAGGCATCATTGCATTAACAATCTCCCCTTTTTTGATTTCGACAACACATAAACTCAATCATATGAAAAACAAGATTTTCGAAGACGAGTTTATTTCATTTCTCCCCCTTGTCGAAGCAAAAAGGATGCAAAAGTCTTTGAGGAAGAAAAGAACCGGACTTTGCAAGAGCTCCCCCTTGTCGAAGTAAAAGGATGCAAAAGTCTTTGAGGAAGAAAAGAATCGGACTTTGCAAATGCTCCATCTTGGTGCTTACTCCCCCTTGCTTGGGGCACCAAGGAATCGAGCTATGGTGACAAGCTACATGGAAGGGTTAGTAGAAGAAAAGAAACACCCAACAAGATATAGCATAAGTCACATAAAAAGAAAAATAAGATAAGAAAAGAGAAGACAACTAAGATCCAAGATAAGTCATGTTAAAAGGAAACATGAAATAAAGATACAAGTTAAAAAAATCATATAAAGTAGTATGAAAAAGAGAACAAGCCAAAAGAAAATCATAAGTCTAATCCTAGTTAAGCTAGAACTTTAAGATTTGCTTGAAGTAGATGTCTTGAAAATAAGCAATCCATATGCTTACATGAAAGACAAAGTAGTGGCGGAAGTAGGTGGTGGTGGCTTGGTAGTGATCTGATAGTCATAGTGAAGAGGAGGTTTGACTAGGAGACTCTTGATGTAAATCAACTTCTCATAGATATCAGTCATAGCAAGATGTTGATATTGACAACATTGACAATATGCTCCATGATGCATGACATTATCATGTGAAGGAGGAAGAACACAAAAATCATGTGGTGGAATGGTAGAGGTTCCACAATCAACATTCTTAGAAGGAAAAGAAGTGTGATTTTGAGTGTTCTTGGGTGAATTTAGATTGAAAGAGATTGGGGAAAATAGAGGAGAATCAAGGCTTTCATTTGGTGAATAAGACATTTTTATATGAGAAAGGATGCAAAATGCTTAGGGTTAAATAGAGAAAGCTCAAGACACTTTTGTGATGGTCAAAGGTTTGAATCAAAGATTCCAAAAAGTGTTGGAGCAAATTTGGAGTTACTATAAAACTCGAATTTAGAAGGTTCTGGCCGCGGTACCTTAGCTCCACCTGCGGTGCCATATATATATGGACCCGCGGGTTATTTGGAGAAACATGTACATAAGGTGTGTTTTGGGGTATAAGGAGAATTTTCCAATTTAGTAAATCCTAATTTTCTAGTCCAACTAATCATAGAGACATGCTAAAAAGCAACAAAAGACATAGAAAACACATAAGAACACACCAAACAAGATTAATACCAAAAACCATGGATTTGAAATAAAATCGATGTTGGAGGTGTGTTAATCTAGACTCATAGTCATGACACAATGATCCTCCATATTTCATTATCGTTCTTGCTATATTTGAGAGACCCATACATATGAATTATGTATGCTCGAAGTCAATAAAAAGAAGCTATAAAAAACATTTTTAGATTGAATTAACAATGCAAAAACATTTCTCGACCATTTTCGAAAGAACTTTGAGAGATTTGAAAAAGAGAAGAGGAATTTTTCAAAAAGAGTTTAAGAGACTCAAATATTCAAAGAAAATGAAAAGATTAAAAGAAGATAAAGACTCGATTAAAGTAAAGCGCAATTAAGGAATATGTTCCGTTAAACCTATACCTAGACGCAAGCAATTAAAAGGTTCCCTCTTAAGTGGCTTAATAAAGATGTCGGCTAAGTTTTCTACCGAGGGCACCTTCTCAATGGAAATGTTCCCCTTTTGAACATTATCCCTAAGGAAATGGTGGTGAATATCTATGTGCTTGGTTCGCGAATGTTGCACAGGATTTTTGCTAAGGTCCATTGCACCCTTATTATCACACGTGATGGGAACATCATTAAGTAAAATCCCATAATCAACAAGCGCTTGCTTAATCCATAGAGCTTGTTGACAAGCTTTACCGGCACTCACATACTCGGCTTCCGTGGTGGATGTAGTAAGAGCAGTTTCTTTCTTGGAGAACCAAGAAGTTAAACAACAACCCATGAAGGTACAAACTCCACTAGTGCTTTTCCGGTCCACATAGTATCCCGCATGATCCGAGTCCGCGTATACTATGGTTTCTACGCTGGTACCTTTAGGATACCATAATCCTAAATGTATAGTGCCTTTAATGTATCGGAAGATACGCTTAACTGCTTCAAGGCGAGAGGTTGTGGGAGCCTCTTGGAAGCGAGCACAAAGGCAAACACTAAACATGATATCCGGTCGACTTGCCGTTAGGTACAACAAACTACCAATCATACCTCTATATTTGGTGTTGTCTACCGACTCACTATCATCATCTACAGTGAGTTTAGTATCCGAGGACATAGGGGTCTTCATTGGTCTAGAGTCCTCTAATCCAAATTTCTTTAGCATTTCATTAACGTACTTAGATTGATTAAAGAAAATACCATCGTCCATTTGTTTAATCTGGAGTCCTAAAAAGAAGTTAAGTTCTCCCATCATGCTCATTTCAAACTCGTCATGCATGATTTTGGCAAAGTCATCACACAAACTTTGACAAGTTGAACCAAATATAATGTCATCAATATATATTTGTACGATTATGAGGTGAGAACCTTTCTTCATCGTAAATAGTGTATTGTCTACCATCCCGATGGTATACTCATATTTTACAAGAAACGCTTTAAGTCTATCATACCAAGCTTTGGGTGCTTGTTTAAGACCATAAAGAGCTTTCTTAAGCTTGTAAACCTGACCCGGTTTCTCAAAATCAATGAAGCCAGGAGGTTGAGCCACATATACCTCCTCATTGATCAAACCATTAAGAAACACACTCTTTACATCCATATGTTGAGGCTTAATCTAATGCACAAGCGTAAGCTGAAAGGATCCTAATGGACTCTAACCTTGCTACCGGTGCATATGTCTCATCATAATCAATCCCTTCTTTTTGAATATAGCCTTGAGCTACAAGTCTAGTCTTGTTACGAGACACAACACCGTTCTCATCTAACTTATTCTGATAGACCCATTTGGTTCCTATAATGGTAGTACTTCTAGGTAGAGGAACAAGTTCCCAAACGTCATTAGCAATGAATTGATTTAATTCTTCTTGCATGGCGATGACCCAAATCTCATCCGTCAAAGCTTCTTTAACATTCTTTGGTTCGATTATAGAGACAAAACAAGAGAAGTTACTTTGATCTTGGACTTGAGATCTTAGGGTCCTTTGATTTAAGTCGCATATGACGTTATCGAGAGCATGATCCTTAGACTCCCTAATGTCTACTCTCTTTTCAACATTAAGGTCTTCAACACTTAATTTTCTAACATCTTTGGCTTTAACTATGTCTAATTCACCTAAGTCGTCATCTACCAAAGGTGGTGTCTTAGATGAAGGAGTGGTTTCATAAAATGTCACGTTGAGTGATTCTTCGATTACACCCGAGGTTCTATTAAGGACTATGTAGGCTTTACTAGTTTGAGTATAACCTAGAAAGATACCTTCGTACGAATTTGGGTCGAACTTAGTAAGGTAATCTTTGGTGTTGAGAATGAAGCACTTGCTTCCAAACACCTTAAAGTATTCTAAAAGATTAGATTGCAAAGAAAATTTGGGTAGTCGATCAAACCCCACCAAGACGTGATCATAGACCATAAGGTCTTCGTAATCGAACAATCCTCGAAAAGATGTTGTGAAGTTTCTAACCCATCGTCACATACCGGACATTGAACATTGTTAAGGTCGATACCACGATCATCCAAATTGCACCTAGTAGGGAGACGGTCTAGATATAGTCGCTAAGAATGGATATTTATTTTTAAGGGAAGTGATTTGTTCCACTTGACATGTTCAACGTTTGACAACACAATTGAATCTTCTATTCGGCTTCACATAGAAGATACAGAAAATTTGTTGGTGTTGTGAGGTTGCAAATCCACGAATCTAGCAAGTTAGTCGGACAGAAATGTTGTAGAAGGCCTAATAAGTTAACTAATTGTTCTATTTCAACTGCTTCTCTTATAGGCCTCCTCAAAGCCCACACAAAATAGACACCACGTAACAATAACATACAGTGATCAGAAACCAAACACCCTTTATCAATTTCTATTGCGTGAAGACGGGAAAAAATCGCTTCAAATCCGTAGTCCCAAACAACACATCATTCCAAAATATGGTTGAAGTACCATTACCAATACTCTTGGAGAAAATGGAATTTAAATCGACATTGGTCATATAAGTTACTATGTATGTTTTAACCCTCTAATACAAGTTATACCTATGTGGCATTTTTTAATAAAGTACGAGTAAACATCATAAATAATTCATATACTAATTATAACGATTCATTATGTTTAATGAACCCAAATAAAACTCATTATGCTATAAAAAATCTTACATTAAAATCTTTCAACGTCTATCTATTACTTAATGGTTGTGTATTTTTAATGTCCTTTCTTTGCGGTGTTTATCTTTTTGGCCAACGACAATTTAAAAAAAAACTTTACGTTATTATTTGAATTCTGTTTTATAAAGTGTAACTTTTTCGTACACTTAAAAAATCTTAATTTTTTAAAATAAAAAAAAAGATTAATCTTAATCTTTTTAATCTTAAGAAGGTTAATTTTTTCTGAATTAATCTTAATATGTTAAATCTGAAAATAAATTTAGATCTTAATTTAATCAAATTATCTTTTCTAAAACAATTGTAATTTTTTTTTGTTATTTCGTAACTCTTTCTAACGTTTAGTAACTCATTTAGTACAATTGTCATTTAGTACAATTGTGAACTATAGAGCATTTTAAACTTTAGTGAAGACGTGGACAGTAGAACCGGTAAATCATCCGGTTGTCCACTTTAGGAGTAACTTGAGAATAACTTTTGTAAACGTTGAGTAACCTATCAAAAAATCCGTATATTTATAAAGTAACTTATGTAATAAAAAAATTAATAACTTAAATGAACATTTTAACACACTTTAGTTAAATGTTTGTGTATTAACCTATTATAAAATTTGTGCAAAAATATTATGTAATTTGTCAGAAATTCGTTACAAATTGTCGATTATAACATATTTGCAACGGATTTCTGAAGCTAATAGTAACCAATAAGAGTAACTTGGTCAATCATGATTTTCATAAACCAATGAAATCAATGACAAATGATCAAATTTACAAAATAAAGAAACGCTGAAACTTATACCACTCTATAGAAAATGACATTTTAACTCCTTTTTATGCTCATATGTGTATCTATCTCTCTCACTCACTTCTCTATATATATATATACCACACACAACAAACAACACACGTATAAACATTTGTAGTCAAATACACACACGTAGTGTGCAACTCAAATTCATCAAAAGACTGCGTGTGTGTGTGTGTGTTTTGTTTAATGGCAGGAGAGTCTTCTTCTTCATCAAATCTAAACATAATTGTTCACAAAAACCCTTCTGAGTCTCGTCTTTCTGAGCTTGGTATCAAATCATGGCCCAAGTAAGTAATCTCTCCTTCACTCTCTTTTGCTTCTTTTACTAAATGCATGTAAACTTTATGTTATTAAGGTTTGTTTCCCTACTTGAATTACATCTGTTAAAAAAACACTAATAATAATTTTGTGTCACTCAAAACTATGTTGCTAAATTACATGGTGTTTTCTAAACCTTTTTTTCATGGATCTGTCACTTGATACTAAAACAAAACTATTAGGGTTTCATATATGGATCTTTATTTGTACTATTTTTTAATTTTAAAGCATGGATAACCAACAAAGCTTTTGGTGACTGACACGTCTTGCTTCAAGGACAATATGTTGATACTTTTTTTTTAATAAATTTGAGTTATTTTATGTGATTTTATTTATTTATTTTGAAGGTGGGGATGCTCGCCAGGAAAATACCAACTAAAGTTTGATGCACAAGAAACATGTTATCTAATAAGGGGCAAAGTGAAAGTGTACCGGAAAAACTCATCGGAGATGATATCAGAATTTGGTGCCGGTGACCTTGTCATCTTACCGGAGGGATTAAGTTGCACTTGGGATGTTTCTGTTGCAGTTGATAAACACTACAAGTTTGAATCATCTTCTTCATGATATAGTTATGATGGCTGCTATATTAATTATATCCATTTTTATTTTTTTAGTGTTTATAATAACTTAATTGTTATAATAACTTAATTTTGTTAGATGTAATTATTCCAAATCAAGGGTCTTCCTTTGTTTCTAGATACTCATGTTATGTGTTTTTATCACAATTTTTAGATTAAAATATGAGTAAGTTACAACAAAGGATGATGATATCATTATTTTTGTTTTTCTATTATTTTTGTTGAGTGCATTGTATTTGACTTTACGTATCAAAACAAGCATCTTCGCAAAACAAAAAAAATATTACTATGACATTTGAAAATGGGAAAATTTAGCTAGTTTAAGTTGGATTATTTGGTAGCTAATGTTTTTAGTTAAATACTTAAATGTATTAAAATTATTCAAAATAACATTAGTAGAATTTGATGTCACTGTACTAATTCAAATGAAGCATTTACTTCCTTCTCACTAAAAATAGAATTTTCATTTTTTTCAGAGAAGGAAATGACGTGAATTTGCATATTTAACGGTGTGTTTTTACTTTTTAACTTTTAAAAGTGATGAGTTTAGTGTAGTCAAATAAATTGGTCAAAACTACTTGGTCAATGCACGTCCTATTCAAACTAATCTTTTTTAAGTGAGGCTTTTAATGTTGTTTTGACTGGTCAATACTTCCTCATGTGTAGATTTTGTTAATGTTACACTTCCATACCTAAATATTTACAAACTTCATGATATGTCCTTACATGTTGACTAGGTGCATTAAGCCAATTTGTTATACTACATGTTGCTATAATAATAATAGTCGAATTCTGCACGTTTTTACACTTTTAATTGTTTATCTTTTTTTTTAACTTTTAGTTTATACTATTTTTAATTATTTAAAAATACACACTGTTAAACGTTTGAGGATACGAGCTTTCAAAAGTGGAGATTAAATTTTCATATGCAACGGGAAAAAAAATTCTTTTGTAACGATCGAAGGTTCAACTGCATCGAATCCGAATAGGGTAGCACCTCTTAGATTAATTGGATCGCAACTTCAAGTTAGAAATCCTGACTATCAATAACGTAGTCATTCTTTAAAATAGTCGGATCGTAATGTTAAAATAAAAATCCAGGTTAAAAAATGTTTAAAATAGTAAAGTATACATTTGTGTATAAATGTTACTTGAATAACATCTTCACATTTACAAATCATAGACAAAATGGTTAAATGTTCATAAGAAGTGCGGATTAAAAAATCTAAAATATATAAGTGTTAAAAAATGATAACCGAATAAACTAAAATAAAAAAATAAAAATCAAAGAAACTCACTTTCAAACCGTGTATATTATACATAATTTTTTAACTAAATATTCAAATAAATATACAAATATTAACTATTAAACATATCATGGCACTACTTTTATTCCATAATACTTTTTAGCTAAAAACATTTAAAAGAATCTACATGTGAACATTGAATTATATGATCGTAATAAATAAACAATGAATAAACACTTTTTGTTAATATGTTAAGTAAGAATATTTAAGTGCGACTATTGTAACGGAATAACTTTAATACGGAGTATAACTTTTATGTACATAATGTCATTTGATTTACTAGAATGACATTTTATGTTTTAAACCATATTATTATTTATACGTTTCAACTCGATTAAAAGTTAATATTGTTAACCGTGAACCGAACCGCAGATAACTGCTTATTTCATGTAGTAAAATTAATTAATCGTCTCGCGACGACTAGATTATATCTTTTAACTAATGAAATCGAACCGTTTCGTGAACATCCCCCATAGGGGTGAGAAATAAAAAAAGATGGATGAAGGGGACCAACGTACCTCTCGCTACTTTTCTATATGTGCATTTTCTGTTATCATATATTTGATTTGTGAGTGTGTGCATAATATTTTGTTAAATATTTATAAAGTGAATATTTTTAATAAAAGTGAAGGGATTGGATGAAAAGTAAAGAAAGTGATGCTGGGTTGAATGTTGATATGACATTGCGATGGAAGTTAAGATGAAAGAGTGGTGCATAACTTTCTAACCTTAGGCTGATGGGAGTGGGTTTCATCCTAGTCGTGGGTTCTTTTCACTCACGCGCAGCTCTCACCTTTTATACCACAAGTCGCGCACGACTTTCTCCCCAACCAACAAAAAACCTTAACAAACTCGCTTAGGTGAGTTATATATTATCGGGCCCCACCACTAATATTACCGTTTTTTTAAAATAAAAAGAAAAAAAAAAATTTTACCCAAAATTTACTAATAAATACCCCAGCATCTTCTTCATTTTTCACACACAAAAAATCAAGCATCTCATCTTCATCTCCATCTTTATCGCAATCAAAAATGGCATGCTCATTCCCACATACCGAAGTCGAGATTAAGGCTATGATTCAGAGACAAATAATTCAACAACAACGTCGTTACGATGAGCTTACGAAGTTAGGTGATGATTTCGATGCTGCGTCCGAAGAAAATACGAAATTGCGCACGAAATGTGGGATCTGTCGTGATCTCTCCCCACAAAAGCATCAGTTACTCGACACGTATTTTAGAGATCAATCTGATATCGATTTCACCTTCCGGAGATCTATGTTTAGAAAGTCGATAAAATTGCTGGCTAGAATTGAAGAAAATACTAAATGGTTGAATAACTTGTGTTCTTCGTCCCAATCTCAAACAACTCATATCGGTTCTTCGTCGCAACAACACCGAAGAAAAATGAGTCGCCCGATCTACCCTTTCCAATTCCAAACGACTCAGATGGCAGAATGACTGACAATGAGGTGTATCAAGAATACCTAGATCAAAAAGTGTTGAGACAAACTCAGGAAGAAGAAGAAAGGGAAAGAAGGGAGCTGGAGGCGCAAATTATGGCGGAAGAAGATGAAGAAGAAACAATGCGTTGGGAGTTACCTGGACAGCTTTCGAATTCAGATCCGGGAACTGACTAATCGTATTAAGTTTTTTTTATATTTATGTTTTTTTTTAAATGTTGTTTTAAAATTTCCTATATATCGTGGTTTAATTTCGTACTATGTTTTAATTTTATATGTACCCGTGTTTTAATAAAATGTATGAATAAAAGATATTTAATAAAAAGATGGGGTGATGTGGAGTGAGTTTGGGTGAGTTTGGTGAGTGTCATTACCTCCTGTAGTGAGTTTGGGTGAGTTTTGGTGAGTTTGGTAAAAAAACTGACGTGGCGCTGAGGTGGAGGTGAGTGAGTTTCACCCCATTCCCACTAGTCTTAGAGATAAAACATAGATTAGGCTACCCGCAATGCATGCAAATTGTCTCGATAGGTTATAGGTCGCGATCGAGTCGTGCCGTTGCAGCGATTCGGTCGCTGACATTCGGTCGACCGAATTCGCCCCTATTAATGACCTATTAGCTAGGGGTGCAAACGAGCCGAGCTTTTATCGAGCTATTCGAGCTCGAGCTCAAACTCGACTCGATCGAGCCGAGCTTTTATCGAGCTCAAGCCCGAGCTCAAGCCCAATAATAGGGCTCGCTACATATAATGAGCCGAGCTCGAGCTTTTGATAGCACAGCTCGAGCTCTTATCGAGCTTTTCGAGCCTTAATAAAAAAAATATTTTTATATAAGTTAGTCAACGTTGATTTGAATATTAACCTTATTATAAAAGATAACTCTATAAAATATTGAATAATTTATTGATAGTTGTTATCATAGTTTAATAAAAACATAGAATTTGTGGTGGTGTGTTAATATTAGTGATGTATTTGTTTCATATATAAAATTTCGAGCTTTTCTAGCTAAGCTCGAGCTTTGCTCGAGTCCTTATCGAGCCGAGCTCAAGCCTTAACGGTTAAAGCTCGACGAGCTATCGAGCCGAGCTCGAGCCCACCTTTTATGTTTCGAGCCCGAGCCCGAGCCCTGTTAAGCTCGGGCTCAGCTCGGCTCGTTTGCACCCCTACTATTAGCTAGCTGTTGGAAAAGTTTGTGTTTGTGTGTTTGTAAAAAAAAAAACTTTTTGTTAAAATTTTACCTTCTATCTATATAAATACCATATTTATTCAACCATTTTTTAAACATATTAAACTTACAATTCCAAACTTTAATTTTTATACCATAAAATAATGAGTTCTGAAATAGCGTGTACTACCGAAGAGGCGGTAGCTTTGTGTAAAGCTTGGGTGGACGCTACGGAGAATTCCCGTGGTCGATCTCATAAGACGAAAGGGTTTTGGGAAGGGGTACGTGAGTTATTTTATCAATAAATGGGTGAGCGAAATAGAGGTTATGACTCAATTATCAGCAAATGGAAAAATTCGATTCGTTCTAAAGTTGGTGAATTTACTACGATTTACAATTACGTCGTACGTAAACACCCAGTTGGGACTTCAGAAGATACTCTTTATCAAAAAGTCTCACTTGAATATCACACTCTTCGTCATATGGATTTTGAATACAGTGAATGTTGGAAAATTTTAAAACATAGTCCCCATTAGTGCACCATTGAAATGCGATACTTCAAAATCGAAGAGTTTAAGTTTTTAAGTTTTACAACTTAAAAATTATTATTATGTTTCGTAATGTTTTTTAATTTATGTAATTTATTTTTTATGTAATGTTTTTTATTTAGTGTAACGTGTGTTGTATGTAATAAAATGTTTTTTTTGAATAAAATGTTATTTTTATTGAATATAAAATATTTTTGTTATTAAATATAAAAAAAATCGAATTCGATCGCACTAGGTTGCTTTATTGGGACAAATAAATCGCACTAGGTCGCTTTATTGGGACAAATAAATCGCACTAGATCACATGAGAAAGAAAGCTGAAAAATCAAGGTCGCGATTTACTCACGGTTACAGGTAGCCTTAGTCAATTGTTGGAACGTGACAAAAAAACATACGATTAAAATTGTTGTTATAATTACAATTTTGTGTCTTCTTATCTTTTGCATAGAGTTCGTTTTACTTTAAGCAATTAAATTAAAACTTGTAACTTTAATTGAATGTGGTGTAATAGTCTTGATTTAAATTACTCGGTCGATCGATTGTCGAACTCGGTTGCATTGATGCGATGACCGAGTCATAATTCGGTCGTAAGAGGGAAGTAGTTGCTCTGCTACCTATTTGTGTAAGTGTTTATGTGCCGTGTTTTTTTTGTCCACTAGATCGTTTTGATGTGAAAAAAATCGTTTTAAATCGTTAAAAAGAAAAAACTGATATAACGAATATTTTTGTGAATCAAACCTTGTCACCATTGTGCGCATAGCCTGATAGCAAGGTAACTGATGATGTGACAGGTGAATGATCATGTCGTGCCGAAGCAAAGGTGAAAAAACAAACACATATAGTATTCCCTTGAGCTTTTTCTTCAGTGGTTTATGTTGTAATAACTCAAAATTTAGAATACAGTCGTCGTTACATTATGTGAATTTAAATGATACTACGGACACCCAAAAAACTGAGGGTAAAATAAAGACCAGTATCCAATATCCATTATACGAGACACATATTCTATGGAGATTCTAGTTTTGTACTTAAGGAAACAAGAAGAATAAAGACTAGATGCTCTAAGGTTGTTAAAGCCATTAATACCTTATCCTATAATGCAGGAAAGAACTGCTCCATGACCAAACGATTAAGATTCATGTTCTTAGACATAAAACATGCCTTTTTAATGGTCGCTATCGGACAGTGTGCTAATTGACTAATCTATACAATCTTGAATCAAGATATGGAATCCTATGTTGCCGAGACATAAGTTAGGTGCTTATTAAAATGATATAGGAAAAGAACTAAATATACGAAAAAAATTCATGTTTGGTCCTTATTGTTTACACCAAACATCAAGTTTGGTCTCTATCTCAAACTAAGTCCACCGATAGTCCCTATCGTTTACATTTTGGATCAAAATTCGTCCCTATCTTAGATGGACGTTAATTTTATCCGTTAAGTCGAGTTTGGGAGGGGGCATTATGGGGTTTTTATTTTTTTCCCATGCATTAAATGCTTACCCACCCTTTAACTTTTTTTCTTTTTTTCTTATCTCTCACACTCTCTCACACACATCTCTCTCTTTCTCATCCACCACTAGCCACCACCACAACTCCAAACCACCACCATCATCTGCTCATTCTCAATCACATCATAATAAAAAAAACCAAACTAGTGTCGAAAACCATGATATCAAAACCATATTCCCTTCGTGCTTAAAAACCATAAAATCAAAATCTTGCACAACTCCCATACCAAACCCAATTCTTTTGTGCAATTTTAGTAATATCTCAATAATATCTCAAAACTTTCAGATATAGGGCTTCTGTCTTTATTAATAGCTGCAATTTATATATACAGCTCTTTAAGCTTGAATAAAAGTAGTGAACTTTGGAATTTGATGACTGCTGTGAGACATTGCCTACCTTTAGCTGTTGTATAATGGCTACAAAGGTTAGGCATAAAAAATTACTATTATTGACCAGCAGAAACCTTGTGAACGAAATAATTCAGATTGTACTAGATTAACCAACTAAACAAAAACCTCGTTACACGCCTCGACCCCTATATAAACTCATACTTGCTATACTAATACTTCATTCACCGCCTCTCTATCTCATGGATGCAGTTGCCTATTCACAACTTTCTTCCTTGCGGTTGGCCTCTATTGGTTAGTCTCCATGTTTGGAGCAAATGGCGAAGAAAGAAAACGCGCTGCAACTGATGTGGCCTTTGGCTCCATCGACAGTGAAAATTTCAAGGACACGTACTACAAGTACGCGTCTCTTTTCCGCCGCCCTAGTGAGATTAAGAAAGATGAACAAGTCCCCAACTTCGTGAACGTCTTCTGTGACCTAGTTACCGATATGTATGAATAGCTTTGGGGTCAATCAAAACCATATTCCCCATTTTCACTTCATTCAGAACCAAACCCAACACCCTCATCTCCTTAAAAACACGAACCACCTCATACCAACTCCTATTTTTCGCCAACCCCATCGAGTACGTCTTCTTCACCCAATCCACAAAAACGAAATCCATCTATCGTTTTCTCGATTCACAATAAATCGAGGCAGCAACAACAATCGCACAAAAAAAACAAGGAACACAATCACCTGTTTTTCTTTTGTTCCCGATTACCAGTTAACAATCACTCATCCTTTTTTAATAACCCATTCAAAATTGAACTCAATTCTTCAATTAAAGCCATTCGTTTCTGTGGCCACTAGAAACGAGTCTAATTTCTTCGATTTTGGGATAACAAATCTGTTTTTCTTTTGGATTTCGATAAGGGTTTGTTGTTTTTAGGGTGAATCGATATATGGTGATGCTTAGATTGTTTAGATGAACTGAAGAGTGTGAATGTATGAATCGGTGGGTTGTTGTAGATGGATTCAAGATTACCCACATGGATTGTGTGATGATTTAAGAAAGGAGAGAGAAAGAGAATGAAAAAAAAATAAAAGAAAAATGTATATATGAAAAAAAAACAAGTAAATGTCTAAAATACCCCTCCCTTCATACCACTTAACGAGTAAAACTAAGTCTCATCCGAGATAGGGACCATTTTTGATCCAAAGTGTAAACGATAGGGACGATCTGTGCACTTAGTTTGAGATAGGGACCAAACTTGATGTTTGGGGTAAACGATAGGGACCAAACGTGAAATTTTTTCTAAATATAATAATATAAAATTTATTTGTTTAACTTTGTAAAAACATGAGAATCAAAGTAACAACTCAGATCTTTCACTCAATCAACCTTCCATAGTGAATATTATTAACAAAGTCAAGTATAAAACAGATTAGTCCTCAAATGAGTGCTAATCAAACAAATACAAAAAGAAATAAGGTAAGATCGTCCCAACTAGGTTGATCCGATCTCCTCACTACATAAACACTCAACACTCAAACGATTACACAAGATGAAGATCCTCCCATACGTTAAACCACAAGTGGCTATCAAACGAGAGAGAGAGAGAGAGAGAGAGAGCAAAACACACAAGTGTATGTGTGATCTATGAGTGATAAGCGAAACCTTAGCAACAACTAGGTTATATAACTTAACCAAATCACATTGGCCAAAGATGGGCTCCAACGGCTAGTCTAAGTCCAGCCTAAAAGCAAGATAAAAGAATGGCAACTTTAGTACCTGCACATTACATGAAAGACAAAAGGGGCACAAAATATATGTAAATAGAAATAAGTTTGTAGTTTTAACATCCTCCCACAAACTTATCAAGGATACAGAAAAGTCATCTCTTGAACATGTCCACCAAACCCAATAGATTGCACAGTTTGGTATGTTGAGAAGTGCCATGACCTTTTGTAAGGAGATCAGCAGTTTGATCTGCTGAGGCAACTTTGATTGTCTTAATAACACCATATTGCACCTTTTCTCTTACAAGATGCACATCCACCTCAAAATGCTTAGTTCTTTCATGAAACACAAGATTAGTAGCAATTTGGATAGAAGAAGAGTTATCACTATAGAGATTCACATGAAACAAACTTGCAATGTTCAAGTTATTTTATGCAAACTAGAGATCCAAATGATCTCACAAGTAGCACTGGCTATGCATCTATACTCTGCTTCAGCAGAAGATCTAGATATAGTAGGTTGCTTCTTACTTTTCCAAGAAACTAGAGTATTCCCCAAAAACACACAATACACAGACATTGATTTCCTTGTTTTAAGCACTTCGCCTAGTTTGAGTCAGTAAAAAAAGAGAGATCAAGTTTTTTATCCTTGTAGATTTAGATACCAGTACCTAGAGAGTTCTTCAGGTACATGATAACCCTTAAAACAATTTCAAGGTGAGACTGTAAAGGGGCATGCATGTGTTGACTCGGACATTAGACAACATAGGAAATATCAAGCCTAGTGTGTGTCAGATATATCATATTTCCTATGAGTTTCTGATATTCAAATATGTATCTAAGATATTTATCAGACTCACTTTCTTCCACAACAAGCACACAATTCTCAGGAAGAGGAGTGAAGACAGGTTTGGCAGTAAAGAGACCAAACTCATGAATCAAATCAAGGCAATATTTCCTTTGGGTCATACATACATCAATGTCATTGTGTAAGACCTCAATACCAAGAAAGTACTTCATGTGTCCAAGGTCCTTAATCATAAACTTGTTTTTAAGAAATTCTTTGAACTTGTTAATTTCAGAGATATTATTACCAATGACCACAAGGTCATCAACATAGACAAGAATGGAAATAAAGGTATCATCAGAATGCTTAACATAGATAGAGTAGTCAAATCTGCTTTGAACAAAGCCATGCTCAGCCAAGGCAGTGGTGAGCTTGGCATTCCACTGCCTTGGGGCTTGCTTAAGTCCATAAAGGGACTTGTTCAGTTTGAAAACTTTAGAGTGATCATGATTGTCATATCTAGGAGGCAAGGACATGTAGACATCCTCTTCCAAATCACCATACAGAAAAGCATTGTTCACATCTATTTGGAACAAAGGCTAATTGTTGGACATAGCAAGACACATAATACACCTAATGGTCACCATTTTAACTACAAGACTGAAAGTTTCATAAAAATAAATTCCTTCCTTTTGGCCATATCCCTTAGCCACCACCCTAGATTTGTACTTGGCAATCAAGCCAGAAGCCCCATATTTGATCTTATAAAGCCATTTGCACCCTAATGCTTTCTTACCAGCAGGGAGGTCAATGTTATTCCTAATAAGAGCTTTTATTTCTTTGTTCATGGACTCAATCTAACTAGGGTCTTTAATGACCTCACCAAAAGAGTTTGGTTTAACAAATTTATTTAAAGTGGTGGCAAAACATTAGTTCACATAGTTAAGTCTAAAATAATTGACATGTTTTTCAATCTCATACTTAAGTTTGATGTCAATCACATAATCATTCAGCTTGGCAGGCAAATTGGTGCTTCTACTAGACTTCTTAGTAGGAGCAACCACCTTATCAGACCCATGGTTACTACCTAGATTATGAACTGGAACAAGAGAGCTAGGCATGGTATTAAACTGATTGCCCTGAGATAAGCTGTTGTATATCTATTTGGGTTGTAGAGACCTCTTCAAGTGTCTGCTGTTGATCAGAGACAACCCTTGAATGGTCCCTACGTTCCTCGTTAGATTTTGCTATCTCTTAATCATTGGGTCTTACAAATGGTTGGTTATAAAAGAAAGTAAGATGTTCAGCATCACTTGTTTCAACATCTACCAAATCATCTTCCTTATTGTTTTTCATTTTAAAAGGAAACACAGTTTCATAAAACCTCACATCTCTAGATTAGAAAACACATCTTGTATCCAAACTCAATAACTTATATGCCTTTTTACCAGAAGAATAACCAATCAAAACATATTTTCAAACCTAGATGTGAGCTTGTCACTGTTGTTTAAGATAGTATAAAAACAAAGACACCCAAAACATCTACGATGTAAGAGATTAGGTTTTTTGTTATGCACCAGTTCATATGGTGATTTAACTTTTAGGACTGATGAGGGAAGCCTGTTAATCAAGTTGACAACAGTTAGAACACAATCAAACTAGAAAGTAAGAGGAATCCCCCCTGAAACATGAGGCTCCTTGCTACATTTAGCAAGTGCCTATGTTTCCTTTCAGCAATACCATTTTGCTGAGTGGTATGAGTGCAAGAAGTTTGATGAATGATTCTAAGGTCAGAAAAGAGGGAAACCATTTTCTTGTTAACAAATTCAATGCCATTGTCAAATCTAAAAACTTTAATGTTTTATTAAATTGATTTTAAGCAAGTTTAATGTAGCCAACAAATATGTAAAAAACTTCATCTTTAGTTTTCAAAAGATAAGTTCACACTGCCTTGGAATAATCATCAACAATGGTAAGAAAATATTTACCTCCTTTTGTGCTAGAGATTCTATAGGGACCCCACAAGTCAAGGTGAACAAGGTCACCAAGATGAGTTGACTTGTGATCACTAAAAGGGAAGGGTTATCTTGTCTTTTTGGCCTTATGAAAAATCTCACAAGTAGAGACACTAGTGTTCTTGGATAACTTAAGGTCAGGTTTAAGAACAGATAAGACTTGGTCAGCAAGATGACCAAGTCTGCAATGCCAAAGGTCTTTGGAAACATTGAAGGACATGATTATAGTAGAATTAACTATGTACTTGTTTTTACTATCAAGGTCAAACAAGTAGAGGCCCCACAGATTACTACTAGTCCCTAGAGTTGTCCCCTGGTCAAATCCTCAATGTAACATTTATCTTCATCAAATCCTACAAACAACTTACTGTCTTTGATTAACTTATTAACAGATAAAAGACTAACAGAGTATTCAGGAACAACAAGAACATCATACAAGATAACATTGTTAGACAGTCTCAAATTCCTCACATGACTTATGGTAGCACTGGTCCCATTGGGGTGCCCCACAATGAGATAAAGACTGGTAGCATCAACAATATTGAACATGCCAATAGTGGAAACTGTCAATTTTTGATTACACCCAGAGTTTATAATCCACCCTAGGGTGATGGTCTTAATCAACCCTCTTGAATTCCCACAAAAAAATCTAGTAAAGTTGACATTGAGACAAACATTACAATTATAGAAATAGCATCTACCTGTCATGTTGGCATGAATTTTTCTAGAGGTATAGTCATTGAACAGATTAAAAAGCTTCTTTATTTGGTCAGAAGTGAAAGAAGAAGGAACATCACAAACAGGAGGTTGTTTATCATTTAACTTAATGTCATTCAACTTAGCATCATAATTAGCATTAAAACTGGGTTTAGACCCATAATATTTAGCATTAGAAGGCCTTTTGTATCCAAGGGGATACCCAATAATTTCATAGCATTTATCAACAGTATGACTAAGCATCCCACACTTAGTACAACTTAAATTAGAGTTAGGTCCTCTATTTTGATAAGGTTGACTGCCCCCTCTAGAATTATTCTTGTTGAAGCTAGAATAGTTCCCTTTCCTTTGTTGACTAAAGGATCTAGTAGCAAAGGAGGAGGCATTAAGCTTAGAGTCAATCATACCAGAGGGCCCAGGGATGCCTCTATGTAATTCCTCTCTGGAAACAATAGCATAAGCATCCTTCACATCAAGAAGAGGATCCCTGGTGAGAATGGTAATTCTAACAGGTTGATAGCATTCATCAAGGGCCATTAGAAACTGCATCAGCTTCATAAGCTGCTGATGAAGGATGGTTTCGGTGCTAGCAGGAGAAGAGCATTTAATGGGACAAACACACTTAGGTAATTTGGTCAGGGCATCAAACTTCATCTACAAAGAATTGATTCAGTGATAGTATTCAGCAACATATGTGTCTCCTTGTTTCATAAAGTTAATCATTTGGAGCAAGTTATAAACAACAGAACCATCAACCTCATCATAGGTCTCAGACAATTCATTCCAGACAGAAGTAGCATTTTCAAAATAAGCTAAACCTATGTAAACATCTAAAGAAACAAAATTCATAATCCAAGTTAAGACCATAACATTGCATCTATCCCACTGAGTAGTTAACACACTACTACTACCATAAGTTTCTTTAAACATGTACCATTAAAAAAGGCAATTTTATTTCTAGCTTGAAGAGCAAGTTTCATAGCATTGTTCTATATTTTATAATTAACAATACCAAGAAGTTTAAAAGGAATCAAAATAGAGGTGTTGTTATCACTATTTTGCACATGTAAAGGGTCACCAACATCAAGAAAGAGGCAAGAGGGGAAATGAAAGAAGACTTACAGTGCAATAACTAACAAATAATAATAATACACACACCCAGACTCTAGATTCACTTAGTCTAGAGGATGGGTGAGCATAGAACCAGAAACCCCCCAAAAATAAATTAGGGTTTTGAAAACACTAATTTTAATTTTGCTTGTAATCACCAAATACACAACGGCAACACCAATACAAGCTTCCAAAACATCATAAAACCCAAGAATCGTAACCAGGATGCAAAAACCTCAAAAAAAATTTCGGGTGTCACAAACCCTAATTTACCAAATGATAAATCTTAAGCAGAATAACCAGAGAGAGCTTAAATCGAAGCTAAGATCCAATATTATGTCTCTGATACCATGTAAAAGCATGAGAATCAAAGTAACAACACATATCTTTCACCCAACCAACCTTCCTATGGTGAATATTTTTAATAAAGTCAAGTATAAAACAAATTAGTCCTCAAACAAGTGCTAATCAAACAAAAATAAATAAATAAGGTGGGATCGTCTCAACTAGGTTGATTTGATCTCCTTACTACATAGACACTCAACACTCAAACAATTACACAAGATGAAGATCCTCCCATACGTTAAACCAAAAGCGGCTATCAAATGATAAGAGAGAGAGAGAGAGAGAGAGAGAGAGAGAGAGAGAGAGAGAGAGAGAGAGAGAGAGAGAGAGAGAGAGAGAGAGAGAGAGAGAGAGAGAGAGAGAAACACACAAGTGTGTGTGTGTGATTTATGAGTGATAAGTGAAACCTTAGCAACAACTAGGGTATATAAGTTAAGCAAATCACATGGGCCCAAGATGGGCTCCAACGGCTAGTCCAAGTCTAGCCCAAAAGGAAGAAAGAAGAATGGCAACTTTAGTACCTACACATTACACGAAAGACAAAAGGGGCACAATATATATATAAATATAAATAAGTTTATAGTTTTAACAAACTTAGTCTAAAAAGATAGCTGAGAATATAAAATGATAAAATTGAAGTTGTCTACATTAAAATATATGTTAATTAAGCATGGCTTAACGAAAAAATTAACAAACAAAACTTTACTTTTTTTTATCTTACGAGGTTAATGAAAATATCTATTGGTTAAAGTCATTGAACCAATGACTGAATGCGGGTGGTAAATATTTAATGTAGAATGTAAGACCAGATGTGGTCATTACACTATCATTTTTAAGTTAGGGTCCACACTATTTTGAACACCATCAAATCCACTACCAAACAGTCCTAAGTGATTGATAAACAAAAGATATATAAATACACCATTTATAAAAACATGTCACACAATATATACTAAAAATAATGTGCATCGCACCATTGCCAGATAAACCACCAACGCGTGTGCGCTAATGGTTACCACCATCGACTGGTTTGGTGACAATTACGAGTGTAATGATATTTGTTTGGAATTATTATAGTGTTTTGGCTTGCTTTCAAGAAATCGTATGTATTTTTTTCGTTAGGCTTACTAGTTACACTCAAGGGCAAAGCCACATAAGTGTTGGGTGTGGCACGGGTTACACCCGTTTTGAGGTGACAAAGTGCAAAACATTTTCAAGACTGCTTTTTTCTGTATGTACAATTCCCAAAAAATTTGTGCTACCTTAGTTTTTTACGCTGTAACTTTAGTTTTTTTTAAGGGCAAATATAAATATATATATTAAAAGACAATACCAAAAATACAAACACGAGCATGGAAATCACTTACCCTTTTCTATAAGCTATAGAAAAAGGGCAGGAGACCCAATCGACACACGAGAGTTCAAACAACACGACTAGCTAGGTTAAATACAAACTTATAGAAAGAAATACTACAAGAAGAAACAGCTCCATATAGCTAATTAGTGACTCTCAGTCCAAACATTGAACCACTCATCCCGCTTCACATCATCCTTCTTTGACCGGGCCGAGATCCATTCGAGAGATCGTAACTGAATTTCCTTAAACAAATCCGGAATCCTGGACCCGTTCCTTCTAAGAATTGTTTGATTCCTATTACTTCATATAATATATAGCGTAGACCAAATCAAAGCTTTCCATCTCTCTCTCTCTCTTAACACCACTAAAAGAATTAATATTAGGTAGATTAAGAACATCCTGAACCGAAAACACTTCCAAATTTGCTACGCCCCACCATTCGAAAACTCTCTTCCAAGCCAATTGAACCTTTAGGCATATAACAAAACAATGGTCCAAAGATTCAATGACCTCGTTACAAATAGGACATAGGAGAGTGTGAAGATCAATACCAATATCATCCAGAGTATTGCAAACCGAAAACCTCCCATGAAACAATCACCAAATGAAAACACATACCTTTTTGGGAATGCTCTTGCACCATGGAGTAATGAATTGTCTCTCAGACGACCTGAGAGTCTTTTCGTTATAACTTTACTTGCCTTAACAATTTTTTTGGAACACCCTTTTTTAAAATTCTGAGTTCCCCTCTAATTACGCCACGTATATGCTTGTATAGTCTTATGTGTTAGTTGAATAGTTGGTCATTGCGAGTCATGAAACAATGCTATGTAGACATTAATTAGGGTTTTAAGTTCAATTGCAACATATGTACTAATGACTTCTTTTTGTGTGTATACATATAGTTAGCTGAACTAGACGTGTTAAAAAAGTTAAACAAAAACTTTTTTTATTTTTTATTTTAGAAAGCAGAACTTCAACTCACCAACATTTTGTTAGGTAGCTTCTCATGCTAAATGCAAAATAGAGCACAATTGAATCTCTACGGCTTCAAATGCTTCACGAAGCTTTTCTTCTTAAGTCTTTACAGCGAATATGAACCTAATGAATAAACAAAAAAGACTTACTTTAGCAGACATGATGAGTTAGTTGGTTCGTATACTCATGTATCAACAAGGTGAAGGTTGTGAGTTTGAACCAAACACCCTTTTGTGTTTTTATGTTTATGATATAAAAAGGTTTTTGTTTTTACATACATATATATATATATCATCTAAGGCCATGTAAAATCACGATTATGGGCTACAAAAATGGTCACGACACACAACATATTTAAAGGTTTGTATTCGTAAAATAATTACAGGCATGTAAATCAGCAACTCATTTTCCTTGAGGACCATTTTAAGAAAACAAATTGTTAACTTAACACGATACTTATTTGAAGTGCGATGTATCTTATTATGTTACATTACTATAGCATAGCATGGTGTTTATTTATTTTTGGGCTTACAAACTTAACTTATTTCAGTTAATATTTTATAAGCTCAAGTTTTTCGGCTTGTTTTGAAACAAATGACCTTATATAACCTTGTTATATCATAACAAACTGATATAGATTTATCAATTTCAAAATAAGCCAGAAAAATAAGGTTTACGAAATATAAGATGAGCCAAGACAAACATATAAACCCTAATAAATTTAAACAAACATCGTCTTAGTGATTTATGAGATCACCAACAAAAAAGACTGATTTGGTTTTTGATGTTTTAGGTATCTAATGTTAGGGGTGGTTAAAAATACCGAGGAACCACAAGAAACTGAGGCACCGTATCAGAACCGAATCCTATATTAGAATCATGGTCCGGCTTTTGGTTCCTATAATTCCAAATATTCGGTTCTCGGACGGTTCGGGAAAGAACCAATCGGCTCCGGTTCTTTCCCGAAAGAACCATTCTCTTTAAAATATGAATCTTTATAAGGTTTACTTATGACTTTATGTAAAACGTGTATGCTTTTTAAGAAGATAGAAAATTAAAACTACTCATTAAAGGTGTAACAAAATTTTAAACCGTAACTTAAAACCCTAGCCTTTAATCTACATCATATATTATCATCGTCAAAATCATTCATCAACGTAAAAGTAAGTTTTATTTGATCCATTTAATAAAATATTCAACATATGTGTTTTAATGTTATATTATCCGATTATTTATAAATTTGGTAATTGTGTGCATATGCATAACTTTATAAACAAATTAATTGTATACCATTCGTTCGAATAAAATTCTAGTATTAATGATCGTTAGTAGATCTACAATTATAGTGTAATGTTAAAATATTGATCACATCCTTTGTTGATGGTCTTTGTAGTTTATATTTTATATAAGAGTAATATTAGTGTGAAAGCTCATATATAAGTAAGTTTGCAAATATTTATGTAACAAATATAGACTTTTTTTATTTTGTGTATTTTATGTATTTTGAAATATTGGAGTTAATACGATTTTTATTGTTGAATACATTGTTGTATGTGTTTGTATTGTTATAATATGTCATTTATAAAATATTGAAAAGTAAAAAGAAAGAATATTTTAAACACAATGGTTTTCGTCAAGAATTTTCGAAAATTCTCATCCTAAAACCAGAACCAAACCAAAGAAATAGAGACGGTTATCGATTTCACATTTTTTTTATTTTATGATTTTTGATTTTTTGTGGCTCGATTCCGATTCGATACGCTTCTAGAACCATGGACATCCCCGTCTAATGTCACTTCAAAACTTCACATATTCAGGATATTCAAAATGTAGATAGTTTTTCACTTTTTCGTAATCGAATACGAGTATTTTAGGACAGCCCAACTGGTCCAAAACCTAACTGCGAGAGGCGGAGAGGGCAGTGCTATGAATCTTGATGGACTCCTTGAATTGAACCTTGTGTAAATCAAATTGGCTAAACCCACTAGCCCAGTGCAAAATATGGACTATTGATCATGAACTGGGCTTTGTAGGGGGTCCTTGGATCTCTCACTTCTATATTTGAGAGGGTTCATTTACTGTTGAACTCTTCGATCTTCTTAAGCCCATTTGATGTTAATCGGCTCTTTTGAATATGTTTTATCCAATTAAATTTAAATCTTAGATTTAGGTTGATTTTTTTATACCGGGGATAAATTCTTATATTCTATATCTACTTTAATACAATGGATGAGATTAAACAAAAAATTTATTTTCACTTTATTTTTTCAAACATTAATATCGCTTAAACCGTTAATCGCTATACGGAAAAATTATATCGTTACGAAAAACATTTAATTTTTGTTCTATAGATATGCTATGTGATACATTTTTCACAAAAAAAAAATATTTTCGTTTTTTTCACTTTTATTTCATTGTCGAAAATTATCATATATGATATTAATATCATATATAATGTAACACCAGTATCATATATGATATAACTTATCATATATGATATAAACCAATATCATATATGATTTAATAATAATTTATAATTTAACACTAATATCATATATGATAAAATACTATTATCATGTATGATATAACTTATCATATACAGTATGATATAAACTAATATCATATACGCTTTAACAATAATTTATGATTTAACATTGTTATCAAATAACACTATTATCATATATAATATATTTTACGTAAATTTTAACAATATGAAAAGATTTTTTTTCTTTAAAAGTATATCATAATGCATATTGGTAGAAAAAAAATTAAATGCTCGTCGCGATAGTATATTTTTTTTCGTTTAACACTTAACGGTTTATGAAATATTTAAATTATAACAATAAGTGAACTAATTAAATACTTTTAATTTTATCTAATAGATTTGATTAAAGACGAATGGTAGGGATGAGTCCCTTAATATCCAAAATAAATATAAGAAAAAATTTCAAGATTGGCCCCTATCGTTTACAAGTAGGATAAAAAAATCGTCCCTATTTTGGATGAGAGTTAGTCTTGGCTGTTAACATTTGGAAATAGAAAGGTATTTTTGTCTTTTCATTTTCATTAAATAAAAACTTAATAAATCATATTATTTCTTTTTTTCTTTTTTATGTTTTTCTTCTTTTTCTCTCTCTCTCTCTCTCTCTCTCTCTCTCTCTCTCTCTCTCTCTCTCTCTTAAATCAAAACCCAGATCCTACCATCTTGACTCATAGCTAAACCCGGTAACGACCTACAGATCTACCAAAATCCACCCATCTATTAGTCCGCCGCTGCTAAACCAAAAGGTCCAAAACCATATCGAAGCAGCGTTTTTCCCTTCTGAGCTTTACAAGCCTCTTTTTATCAGTTCCAAACCAAACTGAACATGCTTCCAAAGCATATGTACCCACGAGTGACCATACACAATGTGAGACCCCCAAAATCTGACATGGGACAACTAGGCAACGAGAGGGTAACACGTCATAGTACAAGAAACAATGAATTACAGTTCATACAAAGCTGACGAAATAAAAACATGTACATTACATCATAAAAGGTCAGAGTTTTTAAACATAGGTCTCAGAGTTTTAGAAGCGGAAAATTATATTATTTCGTCTCGATTTATAACATAAAGTTGCCCAAAAGATAGAATAAACTCCTGACAGTTTTTACTAAAACCAAAGTTTAAATATTACACAAAAACCTCCAAGCTGCGATAATATCCTGCGGGCTCCCATCCAAGCAAAATTTAGTATTATTACCTGAGATTAAACATGTAAAATCGTCAACAAAAAGTTTGAGTGATATTCATAGGTTTAGCAGTAAAGATGTGGAACACAAGCATTTATTTGTAAAACAAGAAATAGGGAAAATGGTTACGTATGATAACATAGTCCGAAACCATTATTATTGCTATTTAGTTCATGAACCGAAGCTTAACTCAATGTAAGTTCCTCTAGTGAGTATTCAGCCTAAATACTCAAGTATAAACAAATAAAATACGTCATGGTTAAACAACCACAACATGGGACGGGGATTGTCAATCCCGATGGATCCACCCACAACATTCGCGCTTAGTAACACAAGTAAATTAACGATTCATGATGAGGAGAGGAAACTTAAGGGCTATAACTAAAAGCAATAATAATAATGAAAATATGTTGGAAATCATCAAGTTCTGAAAAGCATACAAGTTCTGGATAGCATACAGTTTTAAATGAATGTGTTCCACCATGTAAAATCTCACCCCGCGTTTAGAAACAATGTATAAGTAGTAAAGTTAGGGGCTATGAACTCACCTCGAAGCAATAGCAACGGTAAATTAGCACAAACGTAGACATGGAGAGATAAATGCTCAAGAACAATCCGTAACCTAAGTTAAATAAGGATGCATTACTATACAAGCATAACGACAATAAACGTAGCATTTAGTCCCCTAGTATGTGCTTGAATTTATTTAAATAAATCGATAGTTTTTAACCCTTGAGAAAGTTTAACTTTTTAATAAAAGTGTAGTCATTTAATGAGGATATATTTAGAAATATTGGTCGCTTCGTGGCCGGGACATTCCATTTAGCTGGTACGTTTAATGGGTCAAATATTCTAAATATTATTTATATTTTTATTAAAAATATATTAAATAAATATTTAATTAAAAACAAAGTTTTATAAAAAAAATACATGTTTCATGTTGGGGAATATGAGACATATAACACAATTCAATTTCAAATGGATATACGGATGTAGAGGAATCGTTTTCAAAATTCATGTGATATCGTCAATTTTTCCAGAGTAAATAGCGGGCTCGTTAATAGCTCGCGGAGCAAATTAAAAGTACTGCTAGATAGCCATCCGGGTCATCTATAGACCCTCATTTTAAGATTTATAAACCAAGGTCTTTTTATGGGTTAAAATCGGGTTCGAAGTAAGGGCCGTGAATCCAGTTTAAAGAAAAAGTGTTTAACGAGTCATTTTCGATCTTGTCTACGGTTTCCGATAACGGCTTTCAGGTTGAACCGAAAGTATGCCCGTGTACACGACATGGCAATCTACAACTTTCATTGTTTAACCGTCTTGGGGCACGATCGTTTCGAGGGTGAAATATAGGTAGGAAAGAGGTCGAGTGGAGAGACTAGTTTAAGTTCAAACGTTTAACCATTGTTGTAAAATCTTGCCACTGTTATGGTTTCGCCTCTTACTCGTTTATTCAACTAGGTGAATCAAGATCTCGTTACACAACTCGCGTGTGACTCAATCCCACCAGTCAAGGTCGAGTCTAGTATAATACGTAGTGGGTCGTTTAAGCTCTTGGTTTGTAATCTATGTGTTTTAGTTTCGCAGTTTAGTCTCATGCATGAGACGTTAATATATGTTTCTTGTTACATCTAAAATTAAAACAATAACATGTTTCCTTCTCATTAACATGTTAATCTGATTGCTACTATATTAAAATGTCAAGCACATACTTAGACCATGTATACTAATGAACAAACTAAGAATGGAAGTGTAAGACTCACAAAGTGTCAACGTGGTGCGGCTCGAACATCAAGGGACCTAGTTCGTTTGAAACCCCTAACGAACATCAAAGGAAAGAAACCCACTGTTGGTGTTGTTGCTTGTTGGTTGTCGTGACCAGAAAGGAGAGGAAAAGAGGTAGAGTGGATTTGCTTAAGAAATGAAAAGGAAATGACTCCCTAGTACTAAAGATATACATGAAAATTAATACAAGTGTATCAATATGTTGGGAAAACACTACACGTATTATCAAGAAAAAAAATATTTGCTGCCTATTAGTTAAGTGGGTGAGATGTAACATTCTTGCTTCATAATTCGTTAAAGCGGATATTATTGAAATCCGATATTATAAAAATTACGCGATTTAAAAAGTTACGCGTAGAGCACGAAAAATTAATGCTCAATACAAAATAAAACCGTCGGCATTCGGAGAACTTTTATATCTCGATATATAAAAGATGGCTTATTATTTAATAAACGTTAACGCGCCATATAAAAAGTGACACTTAAAGGTTTATCATAAATTTACGAAGAATGTCCATAAAACGAACAATTAAATAATGACAAGAAAAATATTTATATATCATAATGAGGATATTTACGGTCGATGACGGACATACACTTGCCAATAAATAATAAATGGCACATATTCGATACTTAAAGTCCTAACCTTGCGGTTAACCGAGAATTTAATATTACTTTTTATATATAAAAAAACAAAGATGATAAATAGAAGTTGATTAATTAATATTGGTCCAAATATTTGAAATAATATTAGAAGTCGGTCTAAATATTAATTTTAAAGTTCGGGTTACTATAGTAAATAGATTTAGAAAAATAAAAATAAAAGTTTTATAATATTCTGAATAAAATATTATCAATAATCAGAAAAATAATTAAAATATAATTTAATTAAAATTATCGAGATTTCTGGATTTACGTATGAAAAAGTAAAGAGGAACAAGTAAAACATTGTAAAATCGAGAAGTACGAATAAAAGAATAATTTAATTACCGGGAAAAATATGAGTTCTCACAGTCGCCCCCCCCTAAAGGAACTCTGGTCCCCAGAGTTCCACTGGAGACGGAAGAAAATGCAAACAAATGACTAGCAATAACACGAGGGAATAAAATGAAATTCGTATCAATTCTTAACAAACGTGATAGAATAGACGCGTCGATGAACAAAATAATAAGAAACAAGGATTTAGCCAGTCATCACTTCTTGAGTGCAGTTGGTGTCACCAACAACGGCTTAATAAGTGCTCGATGGTCGATACACGATCAAAATAGAAAAGCTACGCAATAAATTTTCGAATCACAGAAAATTCTTAAGTTTCTTGATAGTAATTCCAGTAAACTGAACAACACTAGCCATGAAAGACGAAATCAACACATAATTCACACGAATGAATTTCAAAATGATGTCTAACACATAATCATAACAGTTACACGAATTTATCGTTCACGTCCCGTCATAAATCACTATTCGCGTCTAGAGGCGTTTCGAAGGTCTACCAAAATAGATAGGAAAGGTTGGTAAATGAATAAGCATAAAAACATTGAAATTTTCAAGTCTGATATCAATGGCAAGAAATTAGACAACTGGTAACGAGAATTATGTCACGAAAGAAAATGAGGTAACAAGTTAAACAAAGATCGTTGAGTAAGGAAATATGTGCTTGAGGCATGTACTTTGTTCAAGAAAAGATAAGGGTTCATATGTGTAAGTTGCGAACTGTTGATACTCGCATAAAATGTAAAAATTTCCAAAATTTACATTTATCTAACTTTTTAAGAAACATAATTAAAAAGTTGATTCTTGGTTAAATATTTAAGGTGACTACTATTTGGCGTTGCATGGCTCCTTCTAAATTAAGCATAGGTGATCAGGCCATGCATAATTTAGGACTAGCAATGCGATGCTCAGCTTCGTCAAATCAGTATTACAGGTCATATTATTTAAAATATGTATATAATGCCATTTGTAAAAAAACAGGAATCAAAATATTTTATGAAACTTTTCGCCAATAAGTTACTGGCTAGATATTTAATTCAACAATTTTTTTTTATGTTTACAAGGGTTCTTTATAAGACTAATTGTTGAACAATTTGAGGAATTACATCGTAAAATTAATATAAATTAATTTTATAAGATAGCATTCAATTATTTAAGAAAGACCAAATGAACCCTTTTGTAAAATGATTCGCAAACAAGACCAGTTTGAGTTTATATGGTAACATGATAATAGTTTACAAAAGTAACGAGTGAGTTACAAGAGGGAAATAAGGAGTAGTTCAAGACAACCAATGAAATGGTTACAAAGTGATAGGGTTTCGAGAGGTTTAGCCGGAATTGTCAAGAGTCTCGTGTCAAGAAGGATAACGAATTATGAAAATAAGAACTTCAACCTCGGTCCAAATCAGTGATACTATAGAAGTAAAGAAAGACAACTTAGAATGACAATTAAGTCATATATAAAAGAAAGATAGAGGAATCCATATGTGTGCACATCGTTATTTATTTGACATAAATATGCACTATTTTAACGTTTTCAATCGCAATCATTGTTTCATGGTTGTAAAATATCATTAGTTAAAGTTTTACGAGCTCACACGAACTAAAAAACGCCTAAAAACCCTATTTCAAAATTTCTACCAGCTTTGACTTTTTAGTAAACTTTTACCTTTTGGGATTAACCAAACCAATTGATTCACTAAATGATATTCTAAGACTCGAAGTCTAATGCAATTCGATGTAAAACGATGTTTTGAACAACTTTCTAGTTTTACTAGAGATTTGAAACGGATCAAAAATGGATGAAAATGCCCTTGCATTTAAATCTGTCAACAAAATGATATTTTAGAACTACGCAGAAGTAAGTTCTTAAATTTTACAATTCCAAATGAGCATAACTTGCTTGTTTTTTTTTAATGTTTACTAGTAAAATATTATGTCCTAAACGGACGTCTCAACAAGTAGAAAAATATATTTTTATGTCTAAAGTTATAAATATATTTTCTCGACACTGACAAATTTCCTGTAAAGTTTCTGTACAAAGTATATTTTTTTGACACAGTTTGAAATTAAATCCAAATTTCATAATAACCCAGAATTAATGTACACACAAGACTTGTGGATTTCATAAAGACGAAAAAGAATAAATTACGTAATTAATCATGTAAAGAAAACACAGTATAGAAATGGTTCAAGAATGCCAACGATAAACTAAGAATTCAAAAACGACGCATGACATCCGTGTCTTAGATTTCGAGATGCAATGCAAGAAGATCTCTTGGCAGTGTGATTTTTTTTCCAAAATCACAAGACATATCGAGAAAGAATTGGAAGATTAACGGGTCACACTCCTGGAGCGAGGAGGTTAAATGAAAAGGGAGGATACAATTTTATAGAAGTACAATCGTGTTCCAAACAATCGTCGCATAATAGAGGATGAATTACAAGATAGCGATGATGTTTTCAAGATACAAACGAACGTTGTAATTCGAAATCGAAATGTAGAATGGTCAATGAAGTAATATTTAATCGATATTCGAGTGTCCCGTAAAACGATAACGTAAGGGTCAATCAAGATTACGAAAACTCACGATATTATTCAACACGGGTTCAAGGAATGCTTCGAGATGTGTGACTCACATGATGTCCTTTAGTCTTTTTCGGAGACTCATTGGGCTACACAATCGTCATAACATTATAAAATCATCGTAATAAGATCAGTTCACAAAAACAATAATTCAAGATATGCAGTAAGAGCGTATGTAATCAAGTAGTATTAAATGATAATTCATGAAGCACATAGGCTTTGAAATGAGATAGTAATTAGCGTTATTATGGTAATGTAATATTTCAAAATGTAATCAATAGATGAAATACTAAAACTATAATTAAAAGTAAATAATAAGGATTAGAGAGTTACCCGCGCAGATATCGAACAGCAATGGCAGATTCTGTGTATGACACTTAGATACATGAAATATTTGAACTTTCGATTATAGACTAAGTTTTGAAAACGACTCAATTCCCTATAACCATCGCTCTGATACCAATCTATGAGACCCCCAAAATCTGACATGGGACAACCAGGCAACGAGGGGGTAACACGTCATAGTACAAGAAACAATGAATTACAGTTCATACAAAGCTGACGAAATAAAAACATGTACATTACATCATAAAAGGTCAGAGTTTTTAAACATAGGTCTCAAAGTTTTAGAAGCGGAAAATTATATTATTTCGTCTCGATTTATAACATAAAGTTGCCAAAAAGATAGAATAAACTCCTGACAGTTTTTACTAAAACCAAAGTTTAAATATTACACAGAAATCTCCAAGCTGTGATAATATCCTGCGGGCTCCCATCCAAGCAAAATTAAGTATTATTACCTGAGATTAAACATGTAAAATTGTCAACATAAAGTTGAGTGATATTCATAGGTTTAGCAGTAAAGATGTGGAACACAAGCATTTATTTGTAAAACAAGAAATAGGGAAAATGGTTACGTACGATAACCATAGTCCGAAACCATTATTATTGCTATTTAGTTCATTAACCGAAGCTTAACTCAATGTAAGTTCCTATAGTGAGTATTCAGCCTAAATACTCAAGTATAAACAAATAAAATGCATCATGGTTAAACAACCGCAACATGGGACGGGGATTGTCAATCCCGATGGCTCCACCCACAACATTCGCGCTTAGTAACACAAGTAAATTAACGATTCATGATCGTGAGAGGAAACTTAAGGGCTATAACTAAAAGCAATAATAATAATGAAAATCTGTTGGAAATCATCAAGTTCTGGAAAGCATACAAGTTCTGGATAGCATACAGTTTTAAATAAATGTGTTCCACCATGTAAAATCTCACCCCGCGTTTAGAAACAATGTATAAGTAGTAAAAATAGGGGCTATGAACTCACCTCGAAGCAATAGCAACGGTAAATTAGCACAAACGTAGACATGGAGAAATAATAGCTCAGAACAATCCGTAACCTAAGTTAAATAAGGATGTATTACTATACAAGCATAACGACAATAAACGTAGCATTCAGTCCCCTAGTATGTGCTTGAATTTATTTAAATAAATCGATAGTTTTTAACCCTTGCGAAAGTTTAACTTTTTAATAAAAGTGTAGTCATTTAATGAGGATATATTTAGAAATATTGGTCGCTTCGTGGCCGGGACATTTCATTTAGCTGGTACGTTTAATGGGTCAAATATTCTAAATATTATTTATATTTTTATTATTAAAAATATATTAAATAAATAAAATTAATAAATATTTAATTAAAAACAAAGTTTTATAAAAAAAATACATGTTTCATGTTGGGGAATATGAGATATATAACACAATTCAATTTCAAATGGATATACGGATGTAGAGGAATCGTTTTCAAAATTCATGTGATATCGTCAATTTTTCCGGAGTAAATAGCGGGCTCGTTAATAGCTCGCGGAGCAAATTAAAAGTACTGCTAGATAGCCAGCCGGGTCATCTATAGACCCTCATTTTAAGATTTCTAAACCGAGGTCTTTTTATGGGTTAAAATCGGGTTCGAAGTAAGGGCCGTGAATCCAGTTTAAAGAAAAAGTGTTTAACGAGTCATTTTCGATATTGTCTACGGTTTCCGATAACGACTTTCGGATTGAACCGAAAGTATGCCCGTGTACACGGCATGGCAATCTACAACTTTCATTGTTTAACCGTCTTGGGGCACGATCGTTTCGAGGGTGAAATATAGGTAGGAAAGAGGTCGAGTGGAGACTAGTTTAAGTTAAAACGTTTAACCATTGTTGTAAAATCTTGCCACTGTTATGGTTTCGCCTCTTACTCGTTTATTCAACTAGGTGAATCAAGATCTCGTTACACAACTCGCGTGTGGCTCAATCCCACCAGTCAAGGTCGAGTCTAGTATAATACGTAGTGGGTCGTTTAAGCTCTTGGTTTGTAATCTATGTGTTTTAGTTTCGCAGTTTAGTCTCATGCATGAGACGTTAATATATGTTTCTTGTTACAGCTAAAATCAAAACAATAACATGTTTCCTTCTCATTAACATGTTAATCTGATTGCTACTATATTAAAATGTCAAGCACATACTTAGACCATGTATACTAATGAACAAACTAAGAATGGAAGTGTAAGACTCACAAAGTGTCAACGTGGTGCGTCTCGAACATCAAGGGACCTAGTTCGTTTGAAACCCCTAACGAACATCAAAGGAAAGAAACCCACTGTTGGTGTTGTTGCTTGTTGGTTGTCGTGACCAGAAAGGAGAGGAAAAGAGGTAGAGTGGATTTGCTTAAGAAATGAAAAGGAAATGACTCCCTAGTACTAAAGATATACATGAAAATTAATACAAGTGTATCAATATGTTGGGAAAACACTACACGTATTATCAAGAAAAAAAATATTTGCCGCCTATTAGTTAAGTGGGTGAGATGTAACATTCTTGCTTCATAATTCTTTAAAGCGGATATTATTGAAATCCGATATTTTAAAAATTACGCGATTTAAAAAGTTACGCGTAGAGCACGAAAAATTAATGCTCAATACAAAATAAAACCGTCGGCATTCGGAGAACATTTATATCTCGATATATAAAAGAGGGCTTATTATTGAATAAACGTTAACGCGTCATATAAAAAAATGACACTTAAAGGTTTATCATAAATTTACGAAGAATGTCCATAAAACGAACAATTAAATAATGACAAGAAAAATATTTATATATCATAATGAGGATATTTACGGTCGATGACGGACATACACTTGCCAATAAATAATAAATGGCACATATTCGATACTTAAAGTCCTAACCTTGCGGTTAACCGAGAATTTAATATTATTTTTATATAAAAAAACAAAGATGATAAATAAAGTTTATTAATTAGTATTGGTCTGAATATTTGAAATAATATAAGAACTCGGTCTAAATATTAAATTTAAAGTTCGGGTTACTATAGTAAATAAATTTAGAAAAATAAAAATAAAAGTTTTATAATATTCTGAATAAAATATTATCAATAATCAGAAAAATAATTAAAATATAATTTAATTAAAATTATCAAGATCTCAGGATTTACGTATGAAAAAGTAAAGAGGAACAAGTAAAACATTGTAAAATCGAGAAGTACGAATAAAAGAATAATTTAATTACCGGGAAAAATATGAGTTTTCACACACAACCCCAGCAACCTCCATTAATTTTTTCACTAATCTACCTTGTCTGCCACCACCATATACCTCTTTAATCCTCTTCACCAAATGCACAACAATTTCTTAACAACCGATACTCACAAACCTCACTTTGCTCACTGATTTTTCAGTTGAACAAACACCACCGTCTCTTCTTTCGATTCACACTAAACCGGAGCAACACATAAACTATCTTTATCAATAAATCTACAGCTTGAAGATATCTCCACATCTAAATCCGTTTTTGAGTCACAACACATAAACCGAGTGAACCCCCACTTATCCATATCCATCTCATCTTCTGCCATTTACACTATTGCGAAACCCTCCAAACGTCGCCACTTACACAATCGGATCTATATTATCAAAAACACCACCCACGTCATTTCCAAGCTCACATAAAACATATAATCATCCACTCACATCCAAATCGAAGCTACAAAAAAACCCATCACGAGGATAACCATAAAACCAAATCATCAAAATCCACTTTTACCAAAGATTGATACCCTCAACCATTAACAAACCCAAAAATCAAATCAAAAATAAAGATTGAATTCATTTCTTATGGCCAAAGAGATGACTTGTTTTAATTGAAGATTCGATTTTTTGTAGGAGTATAATGATTTCATGGTTGTTTGGATGTTCGAATTCAAGATCTTAAGTTGAGGGATTGTTGTTGCGGTTGAGTAGTAGAACATGTGGGTGATTAAAATTAATAGCATGGATGTCCGTACAATGGGTATTGCTTGCTAGAGTAGTTACAATACGGATTGGATTAGATGAGACAGAAAGGATGAGTGGGAGTGGCGGTGGTTGTGGTGATTGAACCTGTTGTGGTGGTTGGTATGGATAAGAACCTTGAACAGAGGCGTTTGTTTAGCTTCAATGAAAAGCTGATGAAGATGAGTTTTAGTTTATTTTGTGAGCTGATAAAAAAAAGGGGTGTGTTAGTTCATTGGTACAAAACTGAAAAGGTATTTATTCAGCAATGCTAGAGTGATTGTCAACATCAGTGTTCATCTCCCCCTAAAAAACTGCTACTGCATATGTAATTTTTGAACACATTGATGAATTGATAATGCAAAAATCTTGTGTGTGTGTAAAAATTGGGCCTGGTGATATAAATGCATGGGAGAATAAGTAAAAGACCAAATTACCCCTCCCCTCATACCACTTAACGAGCAAAGCTAACTCCCATCCAAGATAAGGACGATTTTTTTATCCAAGTTGTAAATGATAGGGACGACTGGTGCACTTATTTTGAGATAAGGATGAAAGTTAAATAACTCTCACTCTTTGAAAATGATAAACATTCATGATTTATTAAATAATTCGAGGGTTATATACTTATAAAGGAGAGTTATTTTGGATATCATATTTATCTTGGATATAGAGGGACTCATCCCCACCATCCATCTTTACTCATCTAATGGATACAATTAAAAGTATTTAATTATTTCATTTATTTTTATAATTTAAATATCTCTTAAACCGTCAAACGTTAACGAAAAATAATATAATCGCGACAAACATTTAATAAGATTTCTACACATATGCATTATGATATACTTTTAAAGAAAAAATTCATCTTTTTTCGTTTTTTAAAATTTGCGTAAAATATCATATATGATAATAGTGTTTCATCATATATGATATTAGTGTTAGGTTACAAATTATTATTGAATCATATATGATATTGGTTAATATCATATATGATAAGTTATATCATATATGATACTGTGTTACTATCATATATGATATTTAGTTGATAATTTTCGACACCGAAAAAACGTGAAAAAACGACAAATTTTTTTTGTCGAAAGTATATCATATAGCATACGTGTAGAAAGATAATTAAATGTCCGTCATAATGATATATTTTTTTCGCATAACGATTTAAGAGATATTAATGTTTGAAAAAAAGAAGAAAATGAGTTTTTGATTTAATCTTATCCATTGGATTAGAATGAAAATGGAGGGTGAAGATTAGTCCCTTGATATCTAAATAAACTTTTGGTATCCAAATAACTTTTGTCTTGAAAATATATTTAATTTACAAATGTGCACTTCACATTTCTTCAAACTTTCATACGAGCTAAATAAAAATCCAAATACGATGTTATTAGTTTCTTGTAAATCTAAGTAACTATTCGATTTATAAAAAAAAATCAAGAAAACGATTCAATCAACCAACCTCCCCTTTATTTTTCTATAACTGCGTTAGGCTATCACTTCAAATGTGATACCTAGCTTTGTGATCGTACTTACAACTAAGAAAGAAAAGAAAATAAGCGTATGATTGATCTTACAATCCAAGATCAATATACGTATACAAAACCAACAAGATCGCTCAAAGTAACAATGGTGGAATGATATGAGAGATGATAACAAGAAACTAAACAGACTGAATGACTGGCGAAGTAAACAAGAAAGAGTATATATACAAGCTTGACTAGGGTTGACGTGAGTTTCATTCACTTGCTACATTTGCCCCTCCATCTTTACTAAACCTGTCAAACACAAACCAAACATATCAAAGCAGAAAATATAAAAGAAAATTATTTACCTTTCTTACCCTTACACTTTTAATCAGTTGTCAACTTGCATTTTAATACCCCCACTTAAGTTGACTTCTGATAGAGATCAACAAGCTTCAACATTTCGCAAAAAGAATTGTGATCTTTAATAGACAATCCTTTGGTAAACAAGTCTGCAACATTATCTTCAGATTTGATCTTAACAGTTTTGATCAAACCTGCAGACACCTTTTCCCTTAAGAAATATAAGTCTATTTCAAAATGTTTAGTTCTTTCATGAAATACAGGATTGGCTGCAATTTGAATTGCAGAACTACTATCACAACTGATAGGCACAGGTAAGTCCACTTTCACCTTAAGATCATTCATAATCTTAAGTATCCACATGATTTCACAAGTAACACTGTTCATAGCTCTATATTCAGCTCCAGCTGAAGATTTAGCTAAAACAGATTGTTTCTTGCTTTTCCAGGATACAAGATTATTACCCAGATATACAGTATATCCAGTAACAGATTTTCTAGTAATCTTACACTTAGCCCAATCTGAATCTACAAATGCATTAAGATTCAGATTACTATGATGTTTAAAGGATATACCAGTACCAGGAGACCTTTTAAGGTATCTAAGCACTTGAAAAACTAATTTCAGATGAGATTTATAAGGATCATGCATAAACTGACTTAAACAGTGAACAGCATAAGCAATATCAGGCCTAGTTAAAGTCAGATATATCAATTTGCCAACAATCTTTTGATAACAAGTTTTATTATCAAGCATAGTATCAACCTCATCATCAATAAGTTTTTTCTTTTTCTTAGAAGAATCTGGTATAGGAGCTTTAGCTGGCTTACAAGCCAACATTCCATACTCAGATAGTAACTCTAAATAGTATTTCCTTTGATTAAGACACAATCCTGAGTCAGTATCAAGTACTTCAATACCCAAGAAATATTTGAGTTTTCCAAGGTCTTTAATTTTAAATTTAGAACTCAAATATTTTTTAAAGTCATTGATAATACTTTCATTGTTCCCTGTTATGATAATATCATCAACATAAACAAGCAGGGCAACAAAAGACTCATTCTCAGTCTTAGTAAACAAAGAAACATCACTTTTACTTTGACAAAATCCATTTTCAGTTAACACACTTGTTAATTTTTCATTCCATTTTCTAGGTGCCTGTTTTAACCCATATATAGACTTGGTTAGCTTGCACACCTTGTTTGAGTTAGAGCCATACCCTTCAGGAAGATTCATATAAATTTCTTCATCTAAATCTCCATATAAAAAAGCATTATTTACATCTAACTGATAAACAGGTCAATTATTGTGCACAGCAACAGAAAGAAGACACCTAACAGTCACAATTTTCACAACTGGTGAAAATGTTTCTTCATAGTCTATACCCTCTTTTTGACTAAACCCTTTTGCTACAACTCTAACTTTATATCTCTCAACATCCCCACTAGATTTATATTTCACCTTCCATAACCATTTACATGCAACAGGCTTCCTACCTTGAGGCAAGTCAACTATAACCCATGTATTGTTTCTATTAAGTGCTTCCATCTCATCATTCATAGCCTCAACCCACCTAGGGTCTTTGGCTGCCTTATTATAGGATTTAGGTTCATGTATTTTGTTCAAGTTATTAGTGAACACAAAATTATGCATAGACAAGTTATTATAGTTTACCACAGTATTAATATCATATTTAACTCTTTTGTCAAGCACATAATCACTAAGTTTACCAGGCAGCTTATGTGGTCTACTAGACCTTCTTAGCTCAGTTTTCTCTGGACTATTATTTTGAAAATGGTGATTAAACTCTATAAACTCTTCACCCTCAGAATCATAATTTTCATCATCAAGGGCAACATTATTGTCTAAATCATTAGCATCATTACTGCCTAAGTCATACTGGTTTCCAAGACTATGATCTTTATCATTCATAGACTCTGACCCCTGAGTATTACTGGTAACAATGATAGGAGTATCAGTAGATACTTTCTCAGCTAAGACAGATTCTTTTAAAATGCTACCTCTATCTCTTAATTTTTCATCTATCATATCATCATAGGGATCATCAGAGTTGTTTACTGCTAAGTCAAAGATATTTAGACTATTTATACCCTGATCTTAAAAGATCAAATCACTCTTACAAACATCATTTTTGAATGGAAACACTGTTTCATAAAACTTCACATCCCTTGAGAAAAACACATTTTTTGACTCAAGGTCAAACAATTTATAACCCTTTTTAGTAAAGGAGTACCCAATGAACATACACTTTTCAGACCTAGCAGCAAACTTATCCACATTATTAAGTACAGTACTAAAACAAAGACACCCAAAATTTTTTAAATGAGAGATGTTAGGTTCAATTTTATAAATCATTTCATAAGGACTTTTTCCAGAGAGGACTGAGCTAGGAATCCTGTTAATCAGATAAACAGCAGTAAGAATAGATTCAGACCACATGTTCAAAGGTAATCCCCCTTGAAACATGAGGGCTCTAGCAACATTAAGTAAATGCCTATGTTTTCTCTCAGCTATACCATTCTGCTGTGGAGTATACACACAAGTAGTTTGATAAATAACACCATTTTCCTTAATAAAACCTTCAAATTTATGATTAACAAACTCTGTTCCTTTATCACTTCTAAAAACTTTGATAGCAACATCAAACTGATTTTTAATTAGCTTATGAAATTCAACAAGTTTATCAAAAACCTCATCTTTGCCTTTAAGCATGTATAACCACACAGCCCTGGTATATCATCAACAATAGTAAGAAAGAATCTAAATCCATCTCTACTTTTTACTCTATAAGGACCCCAAACATCTAGATGAACAATTTCACCCAAACATTTGGTCTTATGATCACTTATAGGAAAAGGATCTCTAGTTTGCTTAGCCATGTGACACACATCACAAGGCTGAACATTACTAGTAGAATCAAGATGAATTTTATCCTTAAGAATAGCTAAAACTTGGTCTGAGGGATGACCAAGTCTGTTATGCCACACACACTTAGACAAATTACACTTAGTGATAGCACTATTAATAAACTTCCTACCTGAATCAAACAAGTAAAGTCCTTTATTTTCACTACCAGTCCCCAAGAGGGACTTTTGATGAGAATCTTGAACAAAACACTTAGACTCAGTAAAGGACACAACAAACTTATTTTCTTTAGCTAACTTGTGTACAGAAATAAGACTGACCTTATAACCTGGAACAACCAACACATTTTTCAAAGTAATTTATTTGATAGTTTAAAATTTCCTACATGTTTAACATGTTCAATAGTGCCATTAGGGTGTGAAACAGAAATGTTCAATTTTGACACATCAATAATATCAAACAAGTGTTCAATAGAAAAAGTCATATGTTGTGATGCTCCAGAATCAAAGATCCAACCAATATAAGTACTATAAGTACTTATATTGGTATTATAGTTAAAAAATCTACAAGTGACAAAGCTAATAACATGATTAGATCTAAATTTTATACCTGCAGCACAAGACTGCACATCACCAATGTCAGGCTTAGAATTGATCAAAACCATGAGTCTATTTATTTGATCAGCAGTAAAGGGAAGAGATTTCCCAGATCCCTGATCAACATTATTACCAAGAGAACTAGTGACATTATTAGAACCATTAGATCCTCCAGTATTTCTTTTCTTGAAACCTGGAGGATATCCATTAAGCTCAAAACATCTATCAACAGTATGGCCATTCATATTACAATGAGTGCAAACAAACTTATTGTTATTCTTATTAGGACCTCTGTTTTGACCACTTTGATTGTTTTGAGTATTTTTATTACCATTCCAATTATTAGGTTTAGCAACAAAAGCAGTAGCAGTATTCTTATCACTAACAACATGAACCAGATTGTTCTTATGAGACTCAACCCTAGAAAGAGTAGCAAAAGCAGATTTAACATATGGCAAAGGGTCTACAGTTAGTAATTGACTCCTAACAACACTGAAAGTGTCATCAAGACCCATCAAAAACTTCATGAGTCTTATAAGAGCATTATGACTCTTCATTTGAGGAGCACCATCACATTTACATGAAGGAAGATTGACAAGAGAGTCAAACTGCCTCCATAGGCTGTTGTAATTATGATAGTATTCAGACAAAGAAGAACCAGATTGAGTGAGAGAACAAATTTTATAATGCAAATTATAGATAACAGACCCATCAATTTTATCATAAGTTTCTTTAAATTCATCCCACACATCTTTAGCATTTTTTGAAAAAATTTGTCCTTGATATAACTCAAAAGAGATACATCCAAGAATCCAAGATAAAACCACAGCATTGCATCTATCCCATTGATCAGATAAAACAACATCATCAATATTTTTCTCACAAGTACCATCAATAAACCCCATCTTGTTCTTAGTATGTAATGCAAGCTTAAATGCAGCAACCCAAACCTTATAGTTTTCAGGACCAGTGAGTTTAACACTCACAATGGGCTGCCCATTTGTGTCAGTAGGGTGTAAATACAAAGGGTCATTAGTATGAATGACAGTTTCACTTTCAGTTTCAGTATCACTAACAGGATCATCATCCTGACCATTTTCTTTGGATCAGTCATGATGAAACCACACAAATATCACACAAGAGAAATAAAGAACCCCTTGTACCTCCTCTACAAACAACTACCAAATAGCACAAATGAAAACTGAATCAATCCACCAAGACTACCTAAGCCCTTCGACACCTAAAACCCCTCTAAACAAAAAATAAAAACACAAGAGAGAGCAAGAGAGGTGTTACAACACGCGCAGCTACCAGCAAAAAGCCAAGAATCAATGAGATCAAGAAGATCTCACCACAACCAATAAGCACAACGGAATAACAACCTGAAAAATGTTAGTTATAACAAATAACCATCAAAAGATAACAAATACCCAAAAATTGAATGAAACCCTAATTTATGAAATTTAGGGTTTCTTCAATTAACCTTACCAGAGATATAATTAAGCTCAATAAAACAATAAAGAACCCAATTAATTACCACAGAACACCAAGAATCAGAAAACCCCCAAATTTTAAAACCCTAAAAAATTTAATTGATCAAAAACTCATAATTAACCACAATTAGCACACGATTAACCACAAGATTATTCAAGATCTTTAATAAAAACGGTTTAAAACTCAGATATCAAGAACCAATGGCTCTGATACCATATTCGATTTATAAAACAAATTCAAGAAAACGATTCAATCAACCAACCTCCCCTTTATTTTTCTATAACTGCGTTAGGCTATCACTTCAAATGTGATACCTAGCTTTGTGATCGTACTTACAACTCAGAAAGAAAAGAAAATAAGCGTATGATTGATCTTACAATCCAAGATCAATATACGTATACAAAACCAACAAGATCGCTCAAAGTAACAATGGTGGAATGATATGAGAGATGATAACAAGAAGCTAAACAGACTGAATGACTGGCGAAGTAAACAAGAAAGAGCATATATACAAGCTTGACTAGGGTTGACGTGATTTTCATTCACTTGCTACATTTGCCCCTCCATCTTTACTAAACCTGTCAAACACAAACCAGACATACCAAAGCAGAAAATATAAAAGAAAATTATTTACCTTTCTTACCCTTACACTTTTAATCAGTTGTCAACTTGCATTTTAATAGTAACTAAAATAGATAAGGACATTAAGGCTATGTTTGGCAAAAGAGCTGTAAGATATAAACTGTTAATGGCAAGCTGTTAATTATAAGCTTTAAGCTGTTAACTGTAAATTGTTTATTAAAAAACTGTTAACATGAGTTATAAGCTGTATTTTTTTAATAAAAGTGTTTGGTATATTAGCTGTTGACTGTAAAATTAAAATATAAAATAATTTAAAAGGACATATTTGAATAAATTATAATATGATTGGAGGGTATAACAGTAATTTACAATTTTAACGGCTCTTGACAATTTAAAAAGCTTTATGAATCAGCTTTATATTTAAGAGCTACTTGTTTTAAAAAAAAGTTAATAGATACAAATTTTTTTTGCGCTAAACAGAACTATTAAATTATTTTTTTAACAGCTCTAAAAAATCTTTAAAAAACTCTTACCAAACATAGCCTAAAATCACCAACATATCATCCCATATTAATGTAATCTTTGATTTATTAGAATATGTATAAAAATGTATATACAAGTATATAAAACAAACATAACGGAACAAAAAAATACATAAATAAAAATATTTTGCGATTGAATTTTCATCTTATTATAATACAAATATCAAATATTCGAGAATTGGGGTGTCGTAACAATTGAACCCATCAACTCATTTGAATACTTGAAAATACTTTACACATAAATTGCTACAAACACTCTCTTGTTCGTAATTGATATTATTACAATCTATGTGTCTTAGAGCAAGGGTTACGGTCTGGCGCCCCACTCTGTGGGTTGGCGTCACTCTGTGGGTTGACGTCATCACTTTAGCGCCGTGGGTACCAGCCCACGCCATGAATTTTGATTTTTTTATATTTATCTTTTTGTAATTTATAGGGTATATATCTTTTACGACATTAAAAATACCTTTATGACATCACAAATCACCAATTTCAGTGAAAAGTGGTGTTATAACATTTCTCACGCTATAACCCATTTTGCTGACATCACATCACTTTTTAACTATGACACCAAATTTACGACATCACCGATCCCTGTGCTCTTAACGCATTAATGGACGTATAGAAAACCAAATCCAGACTATTCAAAGCGATAAAACCTTATGCCCACTATGGGTGCCCAAAAATACCGAGGAACCACAAGAACCGAGGAACCATCCCAGAACCGAACCGTATATTAGAACCATGGTCCGGTTCTTGGTTCCTGAAATTCTAAATTTTCGAATTTCGGGATTGTTCGAGAAAGAGCCGGTCGGTTCTGGTTCTTTCCCGAAATAACCGTTCTTTTGGAAATATGAATTTTTATAAGTTTTGTTTATGACATTATGTAGAACACGTAATGTCATAGTAAAGTCAAATAAAAAATGAAACCCTATTCTTTAATCAACGTCATTGTCAAGTCAACTTGTGGAGGCGTTGCTTTGCACCCAAGATTGGATAAGAAGGGAGAGATAAAAATAAATGTGCATGAATTTGAAGATCTAATGACGAGGTAGTTAAAGAGATGGAAGAAGCGGTACGAAGTTATAAAGGCATACAAGTGATAGAACGTTAAGCTTTTTTTATGAGGTTTGTATTACAAATGAGTGTTCTAGATACATTTTAACAATTATACACTTAAATTTTTTACATTTTGAGTTTTTTATGTTATTTTAAACTATTGAAATTATTTGGTACGGTTTTCATTGCTGAAGACATTTTTATGTTTGTTTGTATTATTATAATATGCCTTTTATGAAAGATTGAAAAATACAAAACGAATTTTCTAAAGCACAATGGTTCTTGTCGGGAATTCCCAAAAATTCTCATCCTGGAACCGGAACCGTCCCGGAACCGAATCAAAGAAATAAGGACTGTTCTCGGTTCCACATTTTCCTTAATTTACGGTTCTCGAGTCTTGCGGTTCGGTTTCGGTTCGGTCCGGTTCCGGTTCGGTCCGGTTCTAGAACCATGGACACCCCTAGCCCACCAACATTTTGTTAAGTAGTTTCTCATGCTAAATGGTTGAACATGTACTACGTATGACATAAATACTCAAGTACAAAATGTTTTGACGATAAACAGAGCTAAGTGCAAAATAGAAATTATTGAATCTTTCTGGCTCCACCTCAAAACTTTTCTTCTTAAGTTATATAGTCAATATTTACCAGATAAATAAAGTAAAAATGATAAGTTGAATAAATATGATAGGTTTTGTTGGTTGGTGCAGTCACGTATCATCAAGATTGAGGTCGTGAGTTCGAATCACTTAACTATTAAGGTAAAGTTTTGTAAATTCGCAAAATAAATGCAGGCATGTAAATCCGCAAGGACGTGATGACTCATTTTCGTTGAGAGTCATTTAAGAAAACATATTGTTAGAGTCAATTATTTTTGGTATTTATTTATTTTGAGACTTACAAACTTATCTTATTTCAGTTTATATTTTATAAGCTCAAGTTTTTCGGCTTATTTTGAAACAAATGAGCTTATATAACCTTGTTACAGTATGTATATTCATAACTAACTTATATAGGTTTATCAATATTAAAATAAACGAGAAAAATAAGGTTTAAAAAATATAAGACGAGACAATACAAACATTCAAGCCTGTAATAAATTTATGCAAACATCGTCTTCGTGACATTATGAGAGTACCAACAAAAAAGACTTGTGTGTAATTTGGTTTTCGATGTTTTAGAAATTCACATATTCAGGATATTCCAAATGTAGATTGTTTTTATATTTTAGGACAGCCCCACTGGTCCAAAACCTAATTGTGAGAGTATTAATCTTGATGGACTGCTTGAATTGTGTAAATCAAATTGGCTAAGCCTATTGCCCAGTGCAAAATATGGACTATTGATCATGAACTGGGCTTAATAGCGGGGTCCTTGGACCTCTCACCTTTACCTTTGAGTCAGTCCATTTACTGTTGAAATCTTCGACCTTTGTAAACCCAACTCATAGTTTTATTTGTTGTTGATCTGGTCTTTTGATGATTGTTTTAGCCAATTAAAACTTTAATAAATTAATTATTCAGATTTACTAAATGATGGCTTGTTGATTAAAACAGATTTACTAAATGATGGCTTGTTGATTAAAACAGATTTACTAAATGATGGCTTGTTTTATAAACAAAACAGTAAAGTTTTAGTTATTTTTTTATTGTGAATAATGTTCATATAAACATGATCCACAATAAAAAAAATAACAAAAGCTTTACTGTTTTGTTTATAAACACTTTATCAGTGATATTCGTATTAACTTTAGAATTGGGATCCTATCAAACAGCTTCTTAATACCAAAAGATAGCAATGTAATACAAATAAGTTAATAATACATTACTACGCATTAATATGCTTGTGTCTTAATGGTCCCTCTTATAATTTGAGAAGTAAATTACACCGTTCGTCCCTGTGGTATGCGTTGACCGATAAGTTTCGTTTTTTGATAAAAAAAAATGCACCACTCGTCTCTAAGTGGGTATACGTTATGTATTGTTAGTCCCTCCCTTTTTTAAAGTTCACTAACTGACGTTATACACATATCCACAAAGAGTATTTTCGTCTTTTTGTCACCCACTATCTCTCTCTCTCTCCTTTATCTTTCCTACTTACCCTAATATTTCTTCTACATATCACCTACCACCCATCATCACCACTACCAATTAATTCTCGCCATCAAATCTTAAATCTCACCATTACAATTAAAATTAAAAACATCTATAAAAACATATGACAAATCAGTCTAAATAAAATCCTTGTTAAAATAGTCATCCAAGGGAGATGAGCACAGTCCATGATTTACATTTCCAGATTGCCAAGCGATATTGAACAAGTCCTCTGATTTTCCTCCAAAACGGTTAATCAATATCGTGTACGCTTTGGATTCAAGTTCCATATTCTCTTGTAATAAAAAGAGATCCTTATGATTTATGAAGGAGGCACTCTAGTAATTGATGCTGAAAAGGAGAATACTATGCCATAAGAAAATTGAACCTCTAGCGATAGTAAATCCAGCATATAGAAAAATAGCGTACATTCTCTGTCTGTCTACTTTGAGTATTGTTTCGAGAAAAACTCTAAACCTTGTTTGATATTATCAATGTAATCCTGTTATAGGACATGAGATGTATATAATACCGAAATATGAAAAGATAAATGAATTAATGAAAATCTACAATGTAGAAAGCATTAATCATTCACTATTAATACATAGATAACTTCTATTCAACAATACCTCTTTTCTGTCGTAAAATGCGAGCCTTTTTATTGACGCAACCAAGAAACACGTTTCGGAAGAAAGATTCAAATAATTAATGTGATTGAATAGTTTGCCATCATCTTTATTAAACTTAAACTGCCAAAAAGAGTACAAAAGAAATTATTGAATTAAAGAAGCAATAACGAGGGAGACGGGGCGAGCAGAAACCAACATGAACATAACTAACCAGCACCTCTAGTGCATCACACATGTATATTATGAAGTCAACTTGTCCCGTAAATCCGCAATATCCAAGATTCTTTCCACAGTTTACAAGACCCTCACATCTATCAAAGACATGTTGCCTACTGTTCATCGTTAAGATGGTATTACGGATCTGTTCTTCTATTCTTTTATAAAGAGTGAGAATAAATAACAAAACTTTGTTCGTGGGTTTTAAAGTATAATAGAAATAAAGTTGAGTTTGGGTTTGATTTTGGTTTAGGATGATTGTGTAGATCAGGTTTATAGGAGATAATTTTTGGTATTTTTTTTTTGTTTGAGTTGGTTACTATGAGGTGGAGGATGCAGTTTTTGAAAGTGAGGTAGTGGTGGTAAAAGTGACTCGAGGTGGTGGTGGTAGATGAAGATGGTGAGTTTTAGTAATGATTTAAGAGTAAACTACATGGTTCGTCCCTGTGTTGCAAAATGAGAGTATTTAAAGCGTTTTGGAATGTGATGGGTGTGAAAGGAAGAGAATACCCTTTGGGTAGTAGAGACTAACACCAGTTAGTGGGCCTATTAAAAGGGAGGGACTAACAATACATAACGTATACTCACTTAGGGACGAGTGGTGCATTTTTTTTGTCAAGGGACGAAACTTGTCGGTCAACGCATACCACAGGGACAAACGGTATAATTTACTCTAATTTGAGAAAATTTTCAACCAAGTAATTGTGGATTCAAATTCTACTTAATTAAATAACTCCTGAAATTATCTAACAAATTGTGAATGTTTAATCATTTTCATAGTGTGATTAAATTGGATAAAGCATTAGTTTCGTTTTTAAGTATATTTTTGTAGAACGGGACACTTCAAAAATTAAGCTCAATTTGGAGTTTCAACAAAATCTAGAAAGGTTATTTGTCACCCCCGTTGGGGATTCACAATGTCACTAAGGACCACAAGTAATCTCTTAATTCAACCTCTTGGACCACTCTCAATGCTTTCAATACATTGCACTTATGAAATACAGTACATCATTTACACTTAATTCCATACCGTGTCGGTATCGTATTTGAAATGTACTATGTTTTCAAAACCGTAGAGCAAGTGTCTTGTTGCCTCAGTAACCGGGCATCTTGATGTTAATGTACACACCCATACGTTGACTATTCGTGTTAACTACATTGTTCTGAACTAGTCAAGAACGAATACTCGTTACGTGGAAATGTAAATTGTAACAATCGTATCGATCAGATGTATTCTTTTAATTAAGAATCAAACGATAACATTAGAATTTAGAAGTTTAAACTGTAATAGAGTAACGTATTCAGTCCTAAATTTGAAAATGCTTCTAACTATCGTACTATACGCTTTGGATGTCGAAATTGATGCAATTACAAAGTTGAGTATGAGAATTTTTGTCTGACATGGAGTTCCAAGTGTGTCACATTCAATCCTATTTGGCGTTCGACAACTCAAGAAAATCTATGTTGCACGGAAACGTCTCTCCTCGGGTGCCGTGCCCGTCTCGAAAACGAAAAACGGATGAAAACGCGACGGAAACGTTTCTCCAAAAGAGAAACGTTTCATGAAGATCAGAAACGACTCTAGGGCCTTTAGCAGAAACGTGAAGGGAAACGTTTTTTTTGGGCTTTTAGCACTTTTCTGGGCTAGTTTTGGGCCATGAAACATTTTTTGGTCCATTTTATTGTATATACATGTGATAGGTCGCCATATATTTTAACAAACCTCTAAAAATTGACTATCAGTATTTGTTTAATGTTACGTATATGTTATGTCTTACTCTCAATTTTTTTTTTTGCTTTATCGGTTAAGGATTCGTGTTTATTTAATTTATTAATAAATATATATAAAACACAAAAACATTTTCAGCCGTATCCGTTTCATTGATTTTGAGACATTAGCGTTTCTAATTACCCGTACCCATCACCGTCCCCGTCTTCGTATCCGTCTCCGTACAACATAAAAGAAAATGACAGACATATCTCTTAAGTTTGGGTCCTCGAAGAAACAATAAATATGGATTGGGTTTGATTTGGTTGTTGTCGTCCATGTTGTAAACACAGGTTTACTCGAATGGTTTTGGGCTAAAAGCAAGTTTAACTGATCAAACTACAATCCGAAAACTCGATCAAGTTAGGTTAACTTATGTAACATGGGTGGAATAACTAGATCAATATCTTGGTACCTAACAATAACAATAACTCGATATCAAAGCGGTCTTGGAATATACTTTTTGCATGGCTTGGTGGTATATTTAGAGGTTTTGGAACCGTTCTTTTTTTTATTCTATCTTCTCTTCCAGAACAATTGATCGTCTTTGATGATATCGCGTCATTTTCTTTTAATTGGTGTCATAATCGATGTAATACGAGTTTTTCGTGGGAGTGTTAGCTTAAAAACCTTATTTGATTTTTTTATAATATTCTTTGTTCTAGCAGCTTACTAGTTTTAATAAAGTTATCGTTAAAAAATAAATTAACAATAACATAATTTGTTTATCTAACACTTTTTATAGATAAACAGGTTGTAACTAAGGGTGTGTTTCTTTTTCCACTAAATTGCATGAGTGGGAAAAGAAGTGGGTCCAAACATTATTTTAATATTAAAATCTTACTAAATTTTCTATATGTACAAGTCATATAAAACTTCACTCTTCTCATTATGATGTTTTAGTAGATATGAGGTCCACCTTCTATATGAAGAAGGAAAAAAAGAAACAAAGCCTAACTTTAACCTCCAACTAAATTTTATATTTCATGAAACATGATTGTTAATAGTATAACATTGCAAGTTGTTTGGAGAATAGCGGTGATTTCGATTAAACAATGCTTGTTTTACATTGTAGATAAGTCTAACACAGCTTGATTAAGAGCAAGTTAAGTTAATTATTTTTGATATAATAATTAAAGATGCACATGACAGTTCGGTACCGCAAAACTCTACTCTCATTTGACTAATTAGCAAACCAGTATCTACTCTCTAGAATAAGATTTAGCTTGAAGGGCATATATAATATACAAGTTGATATAGAAATAGAGATTAAACATGAGAGATGCTTAAATAATTACGTTCGCTTTAAATGTTTATTACTTATTAATTAGTACTGTAATTAATAATTTATATTCTTATTTGGATTTTCTTTTAGTTAAGATTGAAAAAATTCATGTGGTCTCATGTGTTTCCAAACCATTATGGTCAAGAGTCAAAAGACATTTTTATCGAGCATATGAACTATGAAGCATGTTATGTTGTTATTAATTAGTAATAATATTTTACTAAATCTCGTTCTCTCTCTAATTAATTATAGTTATGAAATCCTTGTTAGTTAATATAGTTAATTAGCTAGTGGTTACATCATATAGACTGATGACATACTTTGATTATTCTACAATTCAGAATGATCCAGAGAATTATATAACGAATTACACATCTTAAGCACTTACATTTATCTCAATTCAGTAATTATTTCAAGTTAACTTGATACATCGGGATTGTGTGGGTCGAGCCGAATGACCCATTATTATCTATCTTAGGGTTAGAGTTTTATTATTATGATTTATAAATACCATGTTATTGTTATCATTGAAGTCAATCAAAGTTAAAGTTAAACAAATGTCTAGTCGTCTCATCTCTCGTTCTTAAGGAGTCAGCACCCGTTAAAAATGGTGCCCTATCCTTATAGACGGACCTTGATAAGGACCCGGGGGCTGTGGCCCTCCCAAAATTCAGTGTTTATAGTATAATTATAATAAAACTTAAAGGTATTTTTGAAATTTTTTGTATTAGACCCTCTAAAAAAATATTGTCAACCCTCTAATTAAAATTATTCAAGTTCCGTTTATGTACACATACCGATACAACCCGTGAGGGTCGTATCATAACTGCTCGATTATAGCTATTAAAGCATCTCTAGCCAAAACAATGTTCTTGTTACTGTTAGGAAATACCAACCATAGGTCCATTAATCCATAGTAGCTTCTAGAGACTAGCGAAATCATTTCACTAATCCTTTTGATAAACCACTCTTAATTAGCTGATCATATAGTAGCTGACTTTGAATCATTTGGTTGCGGTTTATCTTCCAAATTGGAGGAAATGCATGCATGTCCACGTACTTAAGAGCATGCATGTAGTAAATACGTCACAAGACACGCCAGATTAACCTACTGATGTCGATTTTGGTTTCTCACTAAATCTATCTAGCCATGATACAAAATCTAATAATAATAACACCATTATTGTCAATCATCAGACAATATTTAAGTTTCGTATGTTGTGGGTTTTACGATATCATTCATTTGAGGAAACACATGGAATTGGAATTTGCAAAACCCTAACATGTTTGTGAAATTTTGTGCAACTACCTTTTCGAATTAAGAGAAATAATGCAAGTTGATGGGCTACAATATACTAGAGTAACGAATTTAATTGCCACATGGTGATCCATGGTTAAGCCAGGTGCATTGGCTCCCATCTGACTTCGCCCTTCATTTGTTCAAACCGGTTTACCGACTTTGTCAACTGTATTTACATCTCGGGAATCGTTTTTATATTCTTTACAAAATATAATTCTTAAATCAATAATATAATACTATATATTTCACATTCTTACAAAAATCATGAATCGCGGGTCGTTCGGTTGACTATTTTTGACTTGTAATCGTTTTATGCGAGATTAATCAGTGATTAATCCGATCGACATTTTTAGAAATTTTGAGTATTTTCGACAAATTTTAGGTATTTTTCACGAGATTGTAGTATTTTTAACAATAGTATTTCTTTATATCTAACTTATTATACATATAAATAGTTAATATAAATGATAAACAAATTTACAATAAATTTTCGGTATTTTGAAAAAGATTTGCAAGTTTTCAGCAAGTTTGACCTCCGAACGCATGAGCGACCGTTAGTCATCTTTTATATAAACTAGGTATGATGCTCGCACTTCGTCGCGGGTGTTTTGATTTCGCTAATTGCAGTGTATGTATGGTAGAAACGTGGAATGAAAACGAATAAAGATACGTGTTGCCCAAGCATCAAAGGGAAATATTAGATTTGATGTATAGAAGTATATGAGAAGCATTGAAATACATCATAGAAATCTGTTTTCACTGAACCTAATTTTGTAGTTCGAGAGATACCTTTATCTATGGGATTATGTACAATGATCATGTGATAATAAGAACATACAAAGGACGTCAATGTTTCTTTCATCTACGTGGAACAGTAGTCTGCCTTCTTCAATGCTGATACGATAGCCTTGGTGCGTCTGTCCCTTAGGCAGAGTACCAGGATCTTGTCCAACATCAATAGCTTTTCTGTCGACAGCTTGGTGGATTTGAGCAAGGACTTTTGTGAATCGGTTTTCACCATCGTCCATAGTCCTGAATAATATTTGCCCAAACAGCAGGAATTATTAATAGTTGTACACGAAAACTTAGCGAGTATAAAATTAAAAGTTTGAAGCATAGGAAATGTACAACATCCCTTTAGTGACATGAGTGACGCCTATAATCTCGTGAGTCTTTTCACCGTTAGTTATCATGCTCCTAACTTTTTTTAACTTGTAAGAAGAATTGAATTATGGGTTGATAGTTAACATAAGTCTATCAGTATAAGCATATAACTTTTAAATGATTATTAACACGTTAAAAGAATAAGTGTTATCAATTTATTTTCAAGCCTGTCTAAAGTGAAGTAGTCTCCTGTACCAAATATTGCTAAATATGAGATCAAAAACTTAGAAAATACACGAAAGCGCCTTTACCTTTCGAATGTGCAGCTGCCATGGGATTCCCTTGTGCTTGATGGTGGGGTTGTGGCCGATGTTTCGATAAACCTAAAGAAGAACCATGAACGACAAATTACTTTTGAAATTTTTAGTGCTTCATGTGCTTGTATCTTGACCTGGAGTTTATGTATAGCAGCAGACTAATAAGAAAAGAAAAAACACACACATACGACAATAGGAATACATTGCGACTTGTTACCTTCTAAAGGAGAATTGCATCGCCGTCATCAGCGTCACACGCATTTATGAGTCATCTTTTTCGAGAAAAGAGACCTACGTAAATACACAATGAATTCACACATGAACTATCATTTATATGTTTTCACACAGGCATGTATTTTTAATTATTATTATTTGAATAAACAAATCTACCTTCACTAAGTTGTCATGTTCACTCGTGACAGAATGGGAACCTCAAGTGCAAACTGATCTTCTAGTACAACTCGTTCTTTTATGTACTCTGATAGTCACACGGTTGAGAACCTTTATGAAAACAATTCGATCTCCATACCTAAAAAATAGTGGAACGTAACTTATTTCAAATATTAAATCAAGACAATTCCGAATAAAATGAGTAATACAACTTTCGCAGCAGATAAAGATCCTGAAAAAATGCGTCAAATTTCTTTTCCAAAATAGGGTTGCCAAAAGGTTTCGCGTAAAATCTTGTCTGGTTGATATTCTTTGTCTACATAAAACCATTCTTGCGCCAACGTCAGTCCTAGCTCTCTCGAACGGCTTACATATTTCACTTGCGGGGCGACTAAATCCAGGGTTTTTTCTTCGATGAGCTCTCATAAAAAAAGGCAAGGCAAGGGGCTGTAAAAAAAGAGCAATAGACATTTCTCAAAAACCTACCCAATTTAAACTTCTTTCTACCACCGACTCATTGTTATAATTCATAAGAGTTACCAAGATTCTAGGTGTCTAACAAAAAAAATTCGCTATATGCAATCTCGAAGTTAATTTAGAGGCAACCTAAAGGGAAAAGGGGCATGGCCAAATTAAATCCATTACACTTAAAAGGAAGAATTTACCTCAACGACATCCCCAAACGGTTAACAAAGTTTGCTCATATCCTCATCGGCAACACAATTGTAACATATATGATCAGAAGGTGGTGACGGGTTCTACCCTTGTCTCCTATACCTCAAATTGATCCCTTGCCTTCCAAACTTCTACGCCTGCTGAGCTGAATGATGCACTACATTATGATATTTAATGCTCATCAGATTAGCATAACCTTTATTTCAACGTACTTGACAGTCTTCTTGAAATATGAACCTCGATTGCACATTTTCTCAGGCTGCATACATAACTAAAAGAGTCATTTGGTAATCGTATCTTATGTCATATTCTGTGAATAAAATACTAATGTTTAGAGAAATTATTCTCTAAAAATGTGATTCTTTGTTTGGGAGCTCATAAAAAGCTGCTCGCTATTTCTTACCAAGCATATTTGTTGTAGTGTAGCAGGAGTATTTGTCGCTCTCTTATCTGCTTCAGCAAGTTGATTTGTTCAAGTCGAGGCGGATTTGTACCCGTGTCCCTATAGAAAGGTACTTTGTTCACGAACCACTTTATTTCATATTATATACAAGCGACATCGATGTAATGACCAACCAAAATTACCTGCACAATACAAAATAATGCAGCTGCAATGACTAACCAATCTTTTAGGCCCATTGCTATTGTTTCATTCTGTAGATAAGAGAAAGTGGAATACATTGAAGAGACAAAAACTAACCTTTCCTTCATCAGGGAACATTTGAGAAGATATATGGCCAAGATACAGTTGCGAGTGAATCTTCATTCATAAGTCTGCATAAACACTTCCTCCGTAATTTCATTTGATTAGAAGTAAATAATGATGAAATGACGTACAAATAAGATAAAAAGGTAAATATGAAGGCTTATTTTGTGACTATGGTGTTGAAGAAACATGATCCATAAGCTGAAATACTCTCCTACGTGCGCCTACAACTTTTATTGGGCTTTCCTTCTACCTGCATTTGAATTTGGAAAAAAAATTGGGAACTAAAATTCACTAATCTATAAGAAAACCAAAATTAATATTAATTTACAAAACAAATACCTCTGATGACCGAGGCTATAAAGAGTGGACGGAGTAAGAAACCTCGGACTCATAGTGCCTGGTATTGCCAAACTCGAGCACCCATATACTGTTTCTATAATAGCTAATGTTGTCGATGCTGCATTGAAATTATCCTGTTTGCGTTGCAACTTTACTAACAGGCAAAAAACATAAGGGAGAAACACATGCCAAACCAAAAACATAGACCGTTACAGCCTTATTTACCTCATATAGACGAAGACCGCTCTTTGTACTCAATGATGGCTGAGGATCCTATGTTACGAATTTGTGAGGCTCGGATCTGCAACATCAACGGCTTCTCATCTTGATCTCCATACCTTATAACTAAAAACAAAAGAACAAAAGAACAAAACAAACTTTAATATAACAAAACCTATAAATAATATGACACTAAATTCAGCGAAAGAAAAAAAGATATAGACTTATAAAATGAGCACCTCGTATGGCTTATTCAAGGTTGGGCTTACGTTATAGTTCATAATGAACTTGTATAGGCCTAAAAGTTTCAAACACCCTCTAAAAATATCTACACCTAACAATTACAAACTTAAAGAAACTTCTCATAATCTACCAAAATCCAAAATCAACAACAACAAAAAAATGAATGAAAATAAAGAAAAGATCATACAATTGGGAGAATTATTGAAGACACCTTTCAAGAACCGATTCCAAAGCTTTCACCCGCTTATACCTAAATATAAATATATATATATATATATATATATATATATATATATATATATATATATATATATCACATAAGCCTCAATAAGTTCCTTTATTTTAACGCATAATCAAAATCAAAATCTAAATCATCTACCCAATTTTAAAAAAAATACACCTGAATTAATTAGTTACCTATAATTTAAGATATTTAAGATCTTCATCTATTTAATAGTACCTTGCATCTTTCATTTGTTGCTTCGAAAGGAGACACTTCAACACCCATTTTCAAAGCTTCGACTTGCGTATAACTAAATCAAATCAAATAAAACTGAAAAAATATAATCATCCAAACACGCTTAGAAACAACAAATCATGACATATCAAAAAAATATCTGGCAAAGATCTTACCTAATTCTTGGACCAACTTCTGTAAAAAAGAAAATAAATTCACACAACACCCACCTAAGCTCAGGGTTTGCAAACCTTAAACACTACCAATCCAATCGAGCGGAGATCACAAAACCCCTAAATCATAATCCATCTCCATTTCTGATAATGATTTAGGGTTATGGGATGATAATGATTTAGGGGTATGGGATGATAGATTAGAAATGGAGATGTGGTAGCTTTTGGAACAATCCAGAGAGAAAAATAGAGATGGGGGAGAGGGTTTATCAAATATAAAATATTGACATTGTGAGGGGCACTGTTACCTTGAACACACAAACAATCAACAGACAGCTACAATTTGTTTGCGTTGGATCGAATTGATGGTGGTGGTCGCTTTTCACGGCCATGTGAGAGGAGAAGGTTTTTATATTTTCTGAAGCACTCACTATATCTTGTGTGAGAGGAGAGCACTGTACCGAAAATATATTATATGCAGTTTGTGAGGCACTACATGAAGCACCCACTATATCTTGTGTGAGAGGAGAGCACTGTACCGAAAATATATTATATGCAGTTTGTGAGGCACTACACTATTCATAGGGATGCACGATTCCTCCCTATTATTAAGGATATAATAGGCAAGGTTGATAGCCTTGTAATGTTAATTATAAACCTTTTTTTTCAACAACGCTAATTAACAAACAAGGTGAAACTACTTACCAGAATACAACGTGTTATAAATAGTAATATTTTGACTCCTAAATTCACAAACGTTTTATTTAATAGACATGATTTTGCTATATAAAAAAGGTTAACGACGCACCTTGCTGTTCGTTTATCTTTTCCTACTACGTAAGTTATAACAATTGAATATAATTTTGTGTTATTCTCCTTTAAAAAAATCTCATTTATCACTAATTATAACACTTATAATAATTATATAATTAGAAAGATAAGTAAAAATACTTAAGTAGTGCATAAAGATTAATCACTTTTGATTTTCTATAAGCATTGTTATACATTTTTAATTTATCATCTTAATATATTTTTAATCATAAATTTTTTTGTAATCAACTATTTTTACTTTGCATCCACATCATAAATCAAAAGAAATGTCATCATTCATCATTTAGAGTTAAAAGGATAATCTGGCTAAATAACTAAGAATTCTTTGAGTTTTATCAATGTTATTATTTTTGAAATGGCGACACTATTGTTGATACAAAAGTTGGTTGGACCGAGCTTGACCTAAATTAGGCTTAATTTGGGGTCTTGTGAACTCCGGCTCTTGCACCAAGTGAAACTTGTTTTGGGGACCATACGCACTACACAGACACCGTTAGGCTTACGGTAGGTTTGTGACCCACGATTAGACTCCAGCGTGAGAGTAAGTAATCGATTTGAGTATATTAGTGTTTAGGGTATTGTGTGCATCATACCTTTGTAGAACCGAAAGGGTTCCTTTTATACTCGATGGAGTCCAGGCTGGGCTCCATATTCTTGCGGCCAAAGGAAGAGATAATGACTCGAAATAGCTTGATCTTCATTATCTAACTAAGGCAAGTGTATATCTCTTTTCCTTAGGCGAATATAACTATAATATAAGTTATATTGTGTCTGATCTTGTCGTGCTGCGACGAAGACTTGGCTAAGTATTCAGCCTCTTGTCGACAGCAGCTTACCGGGCCTTATGGGCTACGCGCGCACATTGCACAAGTACTCAATCCATTCCTGATGGATGCGGGTAGTACCCGTAAGTCGGACTATCCAGCCCGACTAGGGACGATACATCATCATGTCCCCCCAGTCTAGTGGTCGCAGGTCCAATCCGCGGCTACTAGACTATAATCAAACCAAAACAGCCGTGTAGTCCAAGAATAAACACAGATTTTAAATATTCCCGCCAAGAAGACATACATCCCCCCTTTTACCTAACCACCTTGGTACCCGGGAAAAGCGCTTGCCACATCATAGTTACACCTTCATCTTCCACCGTTAGATCTGGCAAGTGGGGAACACGTGACACACATCTTACCGTGAACACTAACGCCTCTATCATTTACTAGCATCACCAGATCTCTTATTAAAGTAATCCGCGCGACCACTATTTTGTACACCCAACGCCATGGTGAAACAACTAACCGACATTACGTTAATCTTGACCATAGATCAGCTAGATCAATTTACCTCTCAGTTCTACATACCCGACTACCTGCACCCAGAAGTTCCTAACCCGCAACATAATATAAGTCAGTTCCCCGCAGGGAAGATAGGGTTGTACACTCGTTACTTCGATTACGCAAACCAGCGTATACCTATGTCGCGCTTCCTCCTGAGCGTGCTAATACACTACGAGACCCACGTCTCTCAACTACATTGCATAGGGGCAGCAAAAATTTCGAATTTCGAAATAAGCTGCCGCACCTTAGACATAGAACCTACGATAGATCTCTTCCGCGTCTTCTACCAACGGCAATTAGCCAATGACTGGGTATCCTTCGCTAAGCGAAAGGGCGGTATGCAATGTTTCGATGGAAAGATAGATTCCTTAAGGAATTGAACCGATAGATTCTTCTAGATCGATGACGCTGCCTTCCCCTTCCACTTTCCCTTCTTGACCCCTAACACTGTGAGGAAGGACCCCCTACCTGGCCCCAACTCCTACAACACTGCAGATGCGGAAACCTTGACCAACAAGCGCATTCCCGTGCAATCCTATCCGGAGAGTGTTTTAGTCACTCTTGGCCTAAGTCGCGTAGTCATCTGTGGTGAGTACATGGTACCAATGTTCCATAGAGAGAGTGGCCAGGGTTAGTGGTCCTTCCCGCCTTCATCATAACATTCTGTAAGTACCATCGCATATCAAAAAACTAAAATATGTTTTCCTGTTTTCTGTTTGCCTCCTTTCGTAGTTATGGACGTTCTTGACCTTGTCCGTGGTGCCTTCCCGGAAGATTTGCTGGTGTATTCTCGCCCTCAGCAAGAAAATGAAGAGTCACTCCGTGACCGTGCGCAGAAAAATACCATGGACCTAGAGATTGGGGAGCCATCTTCCGCCCAAGAGAGTGAAGACACAGGCGCAGACCAACCACCGCCCCTCCACCAGTTCAACAGTTGGAACAGCAGCCACCCATACAACAACAACCACCACCCTTTCTCAGCTCCTCGCTGTCTTCAGAGAATTATACCGGGGACGCCGAAAAAGCCGCAGCTGGTTTTGAGGAAGAGGACATTACTTCTTTAGGAAAAAGACACAGAAGCCCCCCATCATCTCCACATAAATCCGCATGCATCGGGGCCGGTCCCTCCTAGACAGGGGCGCACACAACCGAGGAAGAGTTTGAGAAGAACCTTGCAAAGACCCCCATGCACTCCTCCCGCCACCATCAATCTAAGGTAACCATCTTCTCTATAAGGTAGCAGTTAGTCATACGTTCTTCTTCATATGTCACTATTTTCTATGCGTCCGCCTAACCATTACCCTTATGCAGGAGCGACGAACAGGAAAAATCTGCTGAAAAAGCAGAGACCACGCCCTTCCCTCATAATATACTTCATCAACGGGGGGAAGCGGGTTCGCACAAGATCCTACCTTTGCTCCTAATTTGGAGCTGCCTGCGTCCTCTGACCTAACGAGTGCTTTTGACTGCGTAAGATTCTTAGACAACATCGTGCCGCCTGGCCGAGATGAAGTGCTAGAGGGGATGAGCGATGTTGTCCTGGCCGATGAGGCAAGTTATCTGGCAGCGCAGAAAGTTACATTGACATCGCACCTCAAGAAGAGATACATAGGGATGTCTACCAAACTTCACACTACGGAGGAAAAACTAAGGCAGGTCACTAAAGAGAAATCCTCCGCACTCGGCGATATGCAAGAAAAAATAGACCAAGAGGCCGAGGGGGGAAGAAAAGATGCCGCCCTCCTCCATTCCTTAGCAGAAGAAAGGAACATGCTATCAGCCGCTCTTGATGAAGAGCGCGCCCAACTCCACCAGATAAAGGCCTCCAACCTAGTTGCTACGGGGGCCTTTGAGGAGGGAAAGAATAGGTTCGTTGCTGATGTTGACGCTCTGGGTGCTAAGGTAAAGGAAAATGTAAACGATCTCAGTTGTCAACTAAAGAGGCTGAGTATCGAACTGGATGAGGAACTGTACCCCCGCCTAATGAAAGAGATAGCCGAGAAGCGGTGGGTAGTGCGCCATGGTCTACGCCTGGCCGCAATGGGCGCTTTGGAAGACCCCGCCTTGCGAATCTCATTCTCCAAGTCTGTCATAGCCGTAATCAATGAGGGCACTTCAAGAGGTTTAGTGACAACGCACAAGGGGAAGTTACTGAACAAAGAACTATCAGAGGTGTCTTTTTATGATCGGAAGGCTGATGCCAAGCTTACCACATCCTTGAAAGAAATGAGCGTATGTCTGCTGCACTCTTTTGGCCTGGAGGACAATGATCATGAAGTCCCCATTGAAGTTGTGATGGAGGGTCTCACCTTAGCGCGCCACAAGGCAGATGACGCATAATCGCTACCGGACTTTCACTTAAAACCATAGTTGGAGCAACTGACCATACCAATTTTTGCCTATCCCAGGGACGCTCTTGATCCCTTAAAGATTGAGAAGGAAGTTCCACTGTCCGAGGTCCTTGCAGCGCACGAGAGTCGCGCTGCTGCCAAGAAAGCCCTGCTGAACATAGAAGCGGCACCTGCTGTTGGTGCGACCTATCTTGATCCTTTTGTCCCTGTGTTGCCATTACCACTACTAGAGAGGGATACGCGCCTGCTAGACCGGATGGAAAAAAGTCTGAAGGATCACCGCACTACTGCTTACTGTCCACCTTTGCTAAAACTGAAGAGATCATCCTCTGAGACCCATCTGCTCTCCAATCGCCTTAGGGATTTTTAAATATATGTTGTATTTGTTATCCACGAATGTTTGCCTTTGTAATAAACACTATCCCTTTTTTGTTATGAAAAGTCTATTTAATGTTTATAGCGCAATTTCGCATAATAAGCTAATGTAAACTTACAAATGGTCCATATGGGTTTGAGAAGCTCATTACGTGCGGTATACCGTTACTACCATAAGGACGGTCAGGTGAGGCTGACCCATTGTTAGGTGCGCACAATTGTGTCTTAACAGTCTCAGAGTTTACTGGCTGCATAACTTGCTACGACGTCATTAATAGCAAGGGGCCTAACAAGGATACACGATCCATGGTCGAAGGGGGTGCATCCTACTTACTCGACGAGTCTAATTAGTAGGGTAGGCTCATTCCTCTTATTTCTCCTGGAAACGTTGTGCACGCGTGCGCTAGTAGGCAATATATAATAAGAAAAAAGTATGTATGACATAAAGAAAAAAAAAATTAGAATGCGCCAGGGAACTAGCTAGGGACCACGACTGTTTTATTAATACTTGCAAGATTTTAAATACATAAAATAAAAGGAAAAACAATACATTCACTTAAGAAGTTCGCTATTAGAGGTAGCACTTCTTTAGATGGCATATGTTCCAAGGTCTTTGTAGGTCACGACCATCCATATCGCGTAGCCGGTACGCGCCATTTCGAAGTGCATCTGTCACTATGTAGGGTCCCTCCCATTTTGGTCCAAGTTTTCCTGTATTCTCAGCGTGACTGGCCGCGTTTGAGCGATACACAAAGTCACCTGGTCTGAAGGAGTTCTTGCGCACCCTAGCATCGTAGTAGCCTTTCATCTTTTCTTTCGACTTAGCTTCGCGGATTGCTGCTAACTCTCGTCGCTCCTCGATTATGTCTAGGTTCAATCACAGCTCATCGTCGTTAGTAACCATGTCTACCTCCGTTGTGCGGAGTGTTTGCAATCCGATCTCAGCTGGAATGACTGCCTCTGTACCATATGTTAGGGCAAAAGGGGTATCACCCGTGGCTGTCTTGATCATCGTGCGATGTGCCTACAAAACATGCGACAACTCATCGACCCACTTCTTATTATGCTCCCCCAATCGTGCTTTTATGCCATCCCCCAAACTCCTGTTTGCTCTTTCCACAAGTCCATTTGTTTGTGGGTGGGCGACCGATGTGAACCGTTGATGTATCCCATTCTTCGCGCACCAATCCTTGAATGGGTTCTCTGCGAGCTGCCTTTCATTATCAGAGACTATTTCACCGGGCAGTCTGAAACGACATACTATGTTGTCCCATACAAACCTTTTCACCTGATTCCCCGTGATCGTTGCGATTGCCTTTGCCTCTATCCATCTTGTGAAGTAATCCATCGCGACTATGAGGAACTTAACTCCCCCCGCGGCTACGGGAAAGGGTGCCGCGATATCGATTCCCCATTTGAAGAATGGCCAAGGAGAGGTGATCGGCGTGAGCTCCTCCTGAGGCTGACTAGGTACTGGTCTGTGCACTTGGCAGTCATTGCATTTATTAATGAGTGTTCGCGCATCTGTATGCATAGTTGGCCAGCATGACCCCTCGTGGATTTCACAGATGATGTACGGCGCCTGGCGTGGCCTTACGCATCCTAACCATGGCTGGAGAAATGATCGCTTGTAAAGGACCCCATCTTTGACTTCAAATTGTTGCGAACGTCTTCGCACTCGCCGTGACTCATTTTCGTCGTACGGGAGTGAATCATTCGTCAAATAATCCATAATCAGCGTCATACATGTAGGGCCTTCTTCCTCTACGATCGACGTGACCTCTTGCTCTTTGATTGACTTGTCCTTGAGAATTTCCACCAGGACTTGTTTTGATAAGTGCGCAAAACTGGTGGACGCTATCTTGCTAAGTGCGTCTGCTTTCTTGTTCTCTTCCCTGGGTACTTGGCGTATCTGGAACCCATTGAACCCTTCAATCAGTGCTTTGGATTTTTGCAAGTACTGCACCATATTATCTTTTTTTGCTTCATAATTGCCAAGTATATGGTTTGCTACCAGTCGAGAATCTACATTCGCTTCGAGATTGCGCACGCCCATTCTTGCTGCAATTCTTAGCCCTGCTATCAGCGCCTCATACTCTGCCTCGTTATTTGTGGTTGTGAATTCAAAACATAACGCGTATGTGAACTCCATTCCTTCTGGATTGGTGAGTATGAGTCCTGTGCCTAATCCATCAGTGCAAGATGACCCATCTGTGAACAAGATCCACGGGGCTTGGTCTTCTTCCTTTTGATCTAGCCCTTAAGCGCCTTCTTCTGGTTTTTCAATGATAAAATCCTCCAGAATTTATCCCTTCACGGCATTGCGCGGTCTGTAGGTAATATTGTGTTCCCCTAGTAGAACACTCCACTTTTGGAAGCTGCCTGCGACATCTAGTTTTGAGATCACCTACTTTATGGGTTGATCCGTTATCACCACTATTGGGTGCGCTTGGAAATATTTGTGCAAAATCTTTGCTGCAAACACTAGCGCAAGCACTAATTTCTCCATTGGGGTATAATTTAGCTCTGAGATCTGTAACGCTCTACTTATGAAGTACACTGGTGTTTGCATATTTTCCCTGTCCGTCATTAGCACCGCGCTGATCGTTCCATGTGTTGCGGACAAATATATTATCAGCTCTTCTTTAGGTCGTGGTGCGACTAACATATGGAGCGAAGCTAAATGCGCTTTTAATTCCTCGAAGGCCTTTTCTGCTTCCTTCGTCCAATTGAAGTCCCCTTTCTTAATGCACTTTTTAAGCATTTTAAATAAGGGGAGCGACTTCTCTGCTGATTTGGACAGGAACCTGTTCAGTCCTGCAACTTCCCATTTAGCGACTGCACTTCCTTTTTTGTTTTTGGGCTCTGGAGTTGAATGACCGCGTCTGTTTTTTCCGGACAGGGTTTGATTCCATTGGGGTCAATCATGTATCCTAGGAACATGCCTTCTGTCGCCCCAAAAGTGCACTTCTTTGGATTTAACTTCATGTTTATCCTTCTGAGTGTAGAGAATGTTTCCTCTATATCCCGAATAAGCTCGCTCTTCGTATGACTTTTTATTACCAAATCATCGACATACACCTCCAAATTTCGCCCTATTTGGCCTTCAAATGCCTTATCAACCAGTCGTTGATACGTGGCCCCTGCGTTCTTTAGCCAAACGCCATTTTTGTGTAACAGTACACGCCCTGGCTGGTATGGAATGTTGTCTTTTCCTCATCTTCTTCTGCTATTTTTATCTGATGGTATCCCTTGTATACGTCCAGGAAATATTTGAAGGGGTACCCGCACAACGATTCCACCTTCCAATCTATTTCCGGGAGTGGGTAGCAATCTTGGGGACAAGCTTTATTGAGGTCTGTGAAATCAACGCACATGCGCCAGCTGCCATCATGTTTCTTTACCATTACCGGGTTAGCGAGCCAGTCGTGATAGTAAACTTCCCTTATGATTCCTGCGTCCACCAGCTTTTTTACCTCGTCCAGTATTACCTTGTTGCGCTCTGGGGCCTGTCCTCTTTTCTTTTGCCTAACCGGAGGGTGTCCTTTGCGGATTTGAAGTTTGTGTTCGGCTATCGACCTTGGTACCCCTGTCATATCTCTGAGTTCCCATGCGAAGACGTCTAGATTATCCTTCAAAAGGCGACACATGTCTGTCTTTACTTTGTCAGATAATGTCCCTCCGATCGTTATCTCTTGATCTGGGTACTACGGATGCACTGCTACCTTTAAGTTTGGTGGTGAGTTCACCTTTGGTTCCACCGTGATCCTAGGCGGTTCTATGATCGCGTTGCATTCTAGGGGTGTTACTGCCGTGTTGAAGATCGTTACGACCCATCCATCCACTGGGAATTTCATCATACCGTGAGCCGTAGAAGGTACCGCTCGCATTGCTAGTATAGCTGGTCGCCCTATGATCCCGTTATATTGTGATGACGACCGTATGATCAAGAAATTCATTGGGACTTTCGTCAAGTGCTCATCATTCCCCACTCTTACTGCTAAGTTCAGTTGGCCTAAGGGCCATTCCGCTTCTCCGCTGAATCCATTGAGCGGGGAAGTCGCTGGCATCATTTAGCTCTTTATTTCTGCGCTAAGCTTTAGAAAGAAGTGCTCGTACATTATTTCTGCTGATGAACATCCATCCACATACATGCGATGTATGCTGTGCTGACCAATGCTTATTTCTATAACCAGCGGGCCGTTTGCGATGTTCCTTGCATTGACTGGGGGGAAGGAAATGTCTTTTCCCTTCAAGAATTTTTGACTTACCTTCTGTCTTGTCCTTCATTGCCACGATTCCACCATGTAAATATTCGCGCTAGCGACCTTTTTTCTATCATCCTTCGTGGTTTCCTTGACAAAGTGTTTTAGCTCGCCTTTCTTTACCCTATTCTCGATGTATTTTTGCAGCTGAATACATTCGTTCTTAGCATGCCCCTCTCATCGTGGTATTCACAGTATCTATTACAGGCGCGTTTTTCGATCGGGGTGGTCATTGGCGTTGGCCTTGGGGAACTCGCACCTTCTGATACGAGGATTTCTCTTGGGGTTAACTCAAGGGGGGTAAACCTAGAGTTATAAGTTCGCCCTCCCTTCTCCTTCCTACGTAATCAAGGCCTAAAGATCTGCCTTGCTTGTTGGGCCCTTCACTGGGTATGCGAATAGATCTGTGATCATAAGTGCTTCGTGCTATCTTTGAAGCATCTGATTCTCCTTGTATGAAAGACCTTACCCACCTTAGCACTCCATCGAAGGTTTCGGGCGTTCTTTCATTAAGCTTTTATATTAGATCGCTATTTCGTATACCCGCCATGAAGCAGGATACTTTCAAAATTTCTGGGCAGTCTTTTATTTGAAGACACTCCCTTTTGAAACGCTCCAGAAAGTCTTCCAGGTATTTGCCCTGGTTCTGCTTTACCCTGGAGAGCGATACAGCACTCCTATCATGTCTTTTCTGTTGCACATAATTTCTTTTGAACGCTTTTCGCAACACTTCATACCCGTTGGTTGTTCGCGGCGGAAGCCTATCGAACCACGTCCGCGCGTTCCCTACGAGTGTAGAGTTAAACATATTACACCATACGGGTTCTGGCCATTGTTCAATACCTGCCTGGGATTCAAAGACTTTTAAGTGGTCTTTTGGATCCGTCGTGCCGTCATAAGTTTTCACGTTTGATGGCATGCGGCGCTTCTGGTGTCTCCATATAGCTGTATGCGCCTTGTAAAAGCGTTTTTCCTGGCTCTTCTCCAGGGTTGTGAGAATATTTGGTCATCCGAGGAATAACTTGCGCGTATGTGTTTTTCTGGCGGATTATCACTTGATCCTGACAGATTCCCTTCTGAGGATGAGGCATGCTTCGCGCGCTTTGCTTCCTCTACCATCTTTTCATGTTTAGCAACCAAAGGGATGAATGCATGTAGGTTATTAGCTACGTACTCCTCCATCATGCGTGCCTTTGTAGAAACGAATTCTCCTCCCTCCTCTTGGGGCGTCTTTCTTTTTTGCTTATTGGGAGGAGGCTGAGTTGACTCTCGTTCGATGCCTTTTTCCCCTGCGGAGAGTAGGGGAGTTGAGAACAGTCCTCCTGTTCTTAAAATTGGGGGATTGTGCACATCCCAAATGTTTGCCTCACTGGCAGATCCAGGGGTAGCATTTATTGATGTGATACAACCATCTACCGTCGAGGATCCTTGACGGACTTCATTCTTACCGCTTTTCGTCATCGATTAGAGCTTAGTGTGGGTCCCACGGATGGCGCCAACTTGTTGATACAAAAGTTGGATGGACCGATCTTGACCCAAATTAGGCTTAATTTGGGGTCTTGTGGACTCCGGACTTGCACCAAGTGAAACTTGTTTTGGGGACCCTACGCACTAAACAGACACCGTTAGGCTTACCGTGCGTTTGTGACCCACGATTAGACTCCGGCGTAAGAGTAAGTAATCGATTTGAGTATATTAGTGTTTAGGGTATTGTGTGTATCGTACCTTTGTGGAACCGAAGGGGTTCCTTTTATACTCGAGAGAGTCCAGGTTGGGCTCCCTATTCTTGCGGCCTAAGGAAGAGATAATGACTCGAAATAGCCTGATCTTCATTATCTAACTAAGGCAAATGTATATCCCTTTTCCTTAGGCAAATATAACTATAATATAAGTTATATTCTGTCTGATCTTGTCGCGCTGCGACGAAGACTTGGCTAAGTAATCAGCCTCTTGTGCGACAGCGGCTTACCGGGCCTTATGGGTTGCGCGCGCACATCACACAAGTACTCAATCCATTCCTGATGGATGCGGGTAGTACCCGTGAGTCGGACTATCCAACCCGACTAGGGACTATACGTCGTCAACTATGTATGTATATAAAGAAACTAGCAAAACGTTAGACATATTACAAAGGGTTTACATATGATTAAGGATTTTGCATCTATTTAATAAAAAAAAATATGAAATTTCGGATTCCTAGTACTAATCCAACGAAAAGACTGAGATCGAATGAAATCTCAAAGAGATGCCTTGACGGGTTTTGTGAAACTAAACAACAATTCATTCCGAAAGCACCAAATCGACCACATCAACGTAAGCGCAATGACGTCCAAAAAATTCCTAACTTTGCTTGACATACTAGCAGTATTAATCAAATCGACCCACTCTAAAACAAAGACATACCAGAAGATCTAACTCCCACCAGCGAGCTACTAAAACCCATAGATCCACTGCCATTTCACAAGAGAAGAAGAGATAATCAATAGTCTCAACATCACGACCACAAACCAGGCTTAAAACCGAGTCTATCTCAATACCTCTCTTATCGAGGTTGACTATACTAGGAATATTATTTAACTTCAATATCCAAAAGAAGATATTAACTTTAGAAGATTCCATCTAGTAGCCACATTATCGACATCGAAAATCACATCATCAATATAACCACGAGTTGAACCAACCCTAAACCCAACTGAAACACCTTGAGACCAAATTCAACCATCCTTTTGGGAAGAGAGCGTAACCTAAGCGGTACAAACTATCAAAGCCGTGTACTCACGGAGCTCATCACTTCCTCTCGGAGGCCTTCTGAAAGTCGAGAATCGATCCGAAAGCCTCAAACTCTCCACAATGGTACATGACTTGGCATCGTCAAAAGCGTACACGCCAGGGAATTAAAATTTTAAAAACCTACCCTCACACCAATCATTATCCCAAAAGAAAATGAAAGCCCGTTCCTAACCTTACGTTTACACAAAGTAAGAAGATCAGTACCTTTCCCCGCAAGATGTTTAGTGACCTTTAAAATCCCAATAGGTACCTCTTAAGAACGACGCCTCTCCCGTAAGACCACTAATCCCGTAAATACACTGACTTTAAAATAATACTGTTCACAAATGATAAATACAATCAAAATGTTAATACTTGTATTCCCCTTGAAACTTGTGTAAACTTTTCAAAATAAAACTAACAAGATATTAAAAATTACTGTCGTTTATTACCACTAAATTAACCTCAAAGACCTACAATAAATTTCGTTAACCAACTACAATAACCATAATAGATAAAAACTCACTCTCTCAAATTTAATTAGGACACTTATATGTACAAAGAGTAAAAACAATGTATATTTAAAATAGAACTTTTTAATGTAAAATTTACAATATTTTAAGTAAATTATAAAATGCACTAATCACTTCTCTGATAAGGTATCTAAATTTGCCCTAAACAAAGTAGGACCTCAAACCCATCAACCCGACATATTCAAGAATCAAACAAGAACCTCCGTCACCCTGTCGTAAAAAAATACATGTATAACTAAAGATATCACAACGTAAAAAGCTCAAAATCAGACGAAAACCGACCACAATTTTAAAGCAAGAAGCTTTTACAATATAGTTTCACCATACAAACGAATCCGGTAATGACATGGTGATATCAGATATGTAACAATGTTATATTAGAATCCCGTTTTGTATATAGGAATACAAGTTGAAACGATCTTTTATTTTGTCTTCATCAAGTCCTTAACTTACAATACTTAATTTAACTTTAAAAATAACATTTAAATAACAATGTATCAATTATTTTTGTTCACTTACTAGTTGAATACAATAATAAAAGGGATCTATTGTAGCAAAAAGTATAATTCAATATTAAGGTAAAAATTTTTTAATAATTTGCATTATTGGGATGGAATTAATTTTAAATTAAAAGAGAACAAAGTTAGAATCACATATCTCCTTACCAGTATTATGTCCTATTCCATTATTGATCATGCATGTGATTCTCACCCTCTAAATAAATTATTCAATTGTCTAATTCTTTTAACCTATATGTGATATCATATTCTACGTTTATAGTAGTCGGTTTAAGAAATGTGAAATCTCTATCAAAAGAGGAAAACAAAACACTTCGAACTTAGGACTTAATTATCATAATCGTGGTTGTTTTTACTTTTGTCCAAGTGATTAAAATACGTACGCTAAGATAATTACTATGAATTTATGGTATGAGGACTATAATAAGACAGCAACACATTCAATAAGAAAAGAGAAAAACATAGAGTAGCAAACAAGCTTTAAAGGTTACGGATTTCATATCTATTTGGATTGTTTATACTTTATACATAGAAAACATCATCACCAAAGCCTTCTTCATATGAATAAATAATACAGAAAGTGTGCTACAAACATAAAAGAAATCGTTGGAGCCCTGAAACATATGAATAGTTTTTTGTTTGGATGTTCATCAATAACACTTCCATCAGTTCCTTGATTTAATCATGACATTTGTGTATATATTTGTTAGATGACTAGGATTAGTTAGCCAGTTAATCCTTAGACTTGTGCCAACTAATCCTAAGTCATCTAACAATATTGTGTTGGTGTCCTTAGGTTTCTTATTGACACTTGAAAATGGTAATGAAGAACAAGACATTCGATTAACCAACGTTAATTTGCATTAATATAGAATTGGTCTTTTCACCCTTACTATCGCACTTATATCTATCTATTCCTATTACACTTTCATTGTCAAACCTATATACAGATTCCATTAAGCATACCAAACGCACCCTTAAACTCGTTGGGCTTTTGTGTGACGTCGACAGTCTCACTTCAACAACCTATATGTGTCAATGTGTCATACAGTACCATTTACGTTTCTTGGAAATGGAAAATATTTCTAACACATAATGCTTTTGAAGAATTTGTCACATGATCCTTTGTATGAACATCAAATGTAGACATATTATAATGGAAATATTGTTATTGTTAAAGTCTTAATAGCCTCTTATTAGATTAAAGCTCTTAATAGTTAGAGCTTTTAAATGTTAAGTGTGTTTGTTTGTTAATTTTTGTTTAAATGCAACAAAAGGTAGAAACATTTAGATGGACCAGACATAGAAAGAGGATCTTAATGCATTTGGTTGTGTTAATAACTATTAACACGATTGTTTAATAAAGCAAACAATTTTAATTTCATTCAAATTTAGATTCAGACATTTTCGTCACAGATTTGGATTCAGATATGCAAATCAGATTCAGATTTAGAGCCTCTTAATAAACAAACGACACCTTAATAATGAATCAGAGGGGTATTAAATACAAGAATCTTTGTAAATCTTTCTAACCTTTGAATACTAGATTTCTTTTGGGAACTTGCTTATGAACTAATCCTTATTTTTGAATTAGTTTTTGTGGAGGTTTATATTCCTTCAAAAGCTCCCATGTTGCCATGTTATGCTACTATGGCATGACACTTGATATACGTGGCTTGGATTACCATAAGCTAAGGGTCTCTACTTTTGTTACACTCTTTCAAAGCATTGTGTAGTTGTGCCTTTTGACCACTTCTAATGAAAATTATATCTATATAGAATTTTCATCTCTAATGAGCACATGTTTTCCTTACTAAATAATCTGATAAACAAGCTCGAGACTCAACCTCGGGACTTACATTCCTTGCTTCTTGGAGTGACGTGGTGAATTTAAACAACACGATACGAACTTGCTTTGACATTGTGGTTCAACCACTACTTGTCTACTTAGATCATCTGGAGATACCGGGGCCATGTTTGTTTAAACCCGTAGCCGCCTTAGAAAGACACGTTTGGAGGCGGTGCGAAAATCTTCTCTCAGGCTTAGATCCTTCGTAGGTGTTGATGCGTGAGTCTTGCATCAAATGAATTTGCTTGAAAAAAAAGTATATCGTTAACTTTATTGTAAGGACGGATTCCATAATTAGACTCCGATGTAAAAGTAAGTAGACTAGACTTTAATATTTGGTTAGGATGTATGAGGTATCTCTTTTGAAATTCCTATTATAGCCTAAGCACATCTTAGGATTTTTTTAATCTTTTCGTCAAAGCTATGGACTCAGATACCATTAGATTTGTATTTATCCATACCTTTTAAATAAGTTAACTATATATCTTATTTAGTTAGGTATATCGTCTTCCTAAATACAAACAACTGTCCATCCTATAACTAACGCGTACGGGTGGTCGCGATCCATGTAACCCGCGTGCGGCCTATCGCTATGCCGACCTTAATGGACCTCCCGTAACGTACGGGCCCAACCTCAGCAAGTAACCCTATAGAAGTATTAGTGGGTCGGGCGTCTAGCTACTATACGTCATCATGTCCCCCTAGTATAGTAGGCGTCGTCGTGGTCTCGGTTGCTAGACTAATGCAAAACACCAAAACACTCGAAACGTACCCGAGACGAATCTGCTGCCCAAAAACAACGTTGTGTGGGTCCCATATCTGACCAATGGCACCCACTCTTGGTTTTAAGATAATCTGACCGATGAGACTCGTGGGACCCAATGCCTTTTCAACTACCCTCATCATATAAATCGTCTAAAACGGTACTGGTCGACACATGTCATTCGTCTATGTGTGCACGGTAACCCTCCAAATGGTATAAATAAGGAGTCACCGTCAATATTCATCTTTTCACACAATTTTCAAAGAACCGTCATTTTCAAACAAACCTCCGCACGACCCTTTCTTATCCAAGGATCGTCGTTAAGTCAGGTTAGATTACCACAATTCTTATGGAACATAATAAAAATGGTCAAGGATATTGTCAATACAAATATCACGTTAAAACGACGTTTATTTTTCTAATCCCTCTTAAGTTTTGTTACGATAAAACATCGAATCTATTTTTAAGCTTGTATTAAGAACAACACTAAAACTTTGGATCAATGTTTTTATGTTTCTAACTTTCATAAAGACTTCTCTACATTTACAAGACATTGTATAAACTTAAAATGCACAAAAATACATCTTATACACACTCCATATATCTGATACAAAAGTCAAATCTATAGTGTAATTATGATTGAGTGAAATCTTGGACAAAAGATGCAAAGTATTTATGAACCAACAAAAGTCATAACCCACAGACCTAAACGTGGTAAAGACGGACCCAAAGGATTTGGTTTCGTGGGGTCCGTGTGGCACTGGCCATGTTGCCTATAAATACCAAGCATTCTCCAAGCTTTTACCTCACCCCTCTTCTCCATAATCTCTCTAAATCTATGATTATATCTTACGTTCTAACCTCTATTCTTACTCTCATTCTGGTCTCTTGTGATATAGATCTCACTCTCTTAGAAAATCATAAACAAGAACTCTATACCCAAGCTTTGGTCCTTCAAAGTTTACTTATATGATTGTATTAAGTGTTACCTATACAATCACCATGATTGTACCAATTCATCTGCTACTTGTGTAATAGTGTGGTTAGTATTATAGTCCTCAAAATACATAGTGCTAAGGGAGTTGTTGTACCCGTGTGAAAGAACACGACATCTTAGCTTAGGTGTCGATGAATATTGTAAGCAACGTGTAAGGGTTTCTCCACCAGTATAAAGGAGGTTGTTGAGTAGTGAAAGTCGAACTCTCGAGTGGATACTCGATAAGCGGAAGTAGAGACAAGATAAGTGAGATTTGTTAGGTCGAACTACTATAAATCACTTGTGCATTGTGGTTTGATTTACTTTTCCTTTATCTCTATTACTTGTTATACTACAACTCAATCATACTCAATATATATATCCTTACTAATCACGTACAAAGTTTTAAATAAGTAAAACTAATCGGTAATACTATTCAACCCCCTTCTAATTTTCCACAGATACCATAGATATTGATTCCATTGTCTTCAATATCTCTAAAGAATATCTTCAAGAGTTTTTCTCATATTTCTATATATCTGAGGACTTCCATCTAGATTTTCTGGTCTAGAAAACACCATCGGGGACTTCCCTGACGGCAAAATTGGTGTATACTGCAAATTCATTGAATTCACGAACTTTCACATCCATCTTTCTCAATTTCTAGTAGATTTACTCGACCAGTATCAAATTCATCTTTCTCATCTCTTCTTCATAGGCGCGACCAAAGCGAGCCACTTTGAAATCAACTGTTGTATCCTTAGCATAACCCCTACCGTGAATCTATTACACATTTTTGATGTCCCATCCATTAGGTATGGGTGAATGTAGTTTAGAAAATGACCATGAAATAACATTCCATAATGCTATCTAGAAAACCCTCGACTCCTAAAGAATTTGGAACAACTGGTTCTTCTGGGTAAACGAGAATGTCTTTCCACTCTATATGAAATGGCATACCTCCGCTCAAAACGATTCTCTTCCCCACGTTGGCACTTATAATGATGCGGACGTGATCACTCTAGATACCCACCACACCCCTTTTAGAAAATTACACGAAAACTCTTCTGTGTCCAGTGGGTTTAAGTCAGAACTTTTTCTTTGGTGATGATGAATATCCCATCTTTTTAGATGAGGTTGGTCGAGGGGGGGGGGGGGGTTGCTTATTATAATATATCATGATTATTTTTGCGTATGGATGTGTATTGACAGATATTTTGTTTATTGCAGTTATGTATATCGCTTATCGCATGATCAACATGGAAGACCTGGATACGGCCACGGGGTCCACGAGTCGACATCACCCATCCAGATTTTTCCAACGAGAATGCTAAGGCCGAGAACACTATTGGTGGAGGCGCCTTTGAGGCAACCCATGAGGTCCCCACCCAAGAAGATCCGACTGCTACATAGGACATTCCAGAGACCATCGATCTCGAGAGTACAAGGGATGTAAATGTCACAGGGACCTAGAGATTGAGAAAATACCGTGCAAACAAAAGAAAGACAGAGGTCTCTGCTGCCAAGGCACCTCCCACGACACTCAAGAAGGACCACGACTCCCTCCGTAATAGTCATGGAGGAAAGTCACCGCCGGCCTGGGATAAGGCGCGGAGCCACCCTAGTTTCTTTTCAAGTCACCTACTCTTTCTCCTGCTTCCAAGAGCGTTAGTGATAGGATCCGCTATCCGTCGTGAAGCCATAGTTGGAGCCTGATCATATTTTTCCTCAGTAAGTATTAGAGTAGTAGTTGTGCTAGTAAACCCCCTCTACCTGATAACTTTACTGTTTTATAAAACAAACAAAAATGCAAAAATAATCTTCCTTCCTACCTCTAGAGCTTGTACATTCGACACAAACCCCTCACTATTCCCCAAGAGAACAATAACAACCCCAAGTCCTTGCTTATATTATACTACAAGACCATGTGCACTGTCTTGAGGTGGTAAATATACGATTGCTGTGACCTGCACTCGTGATGCACGCTCATCATGGACAATACCCAAACACTTAATAAAAAGATCAGCAATTTGCTAATAAATATGAACCTTTACAGTTTTAGTCACAACTGATCCAAACTTTTCTCTAACAAAACGAACATCAACTCAAAGTGCTTAAACTTCTCATGGAAGACTAGATTAGTGGCCAGTTGAATAGCAGAGGAATTGTCACAATGTAACTCAACTGGATACATACAAAGCAACCTTGAACTGTGTAAAATTTTATCCAACCAAGCAATTTCACAAGTAGCATAAACCATGCTTCTATACTCATCCTCAATGGAACTTTCAAATATAGTTGCTTGCTTTATTCTCTTCTAAAATATAAAAGATTTACCCAATAAAACACAAAAACTAGTAACAAACTTTCTAGTCTTAAGACACTTAGCCGAAGCATCATCAGAATATATTCAGAGTTTATGATCAAAGTCCTTATCAAACTGAGCACCATATACTTGGAGACCTTTCTAAATACCTTAACACTCTAAGAGTAACCCTCATATGAGACTGTAAAGGACTGTGCATATGCTGACTTAAGCAATACATATCATAACTAATACCATACGTGTATTAGTTAGATAAACGAGCTTACCAACCATTTTTTGATAACTTGTAAAACTAGTAAGATATCTATTATCATTAAAATCAATATATCTAAAACAAAATTTTCATGTAAGGTATCTCAATAGGTTTGGCAGCCAAAAGACCACATTTATGAAAAGTTCCATGCAATACTTTCTTTGTGTCATATACAATAATTATATTTGATGAGAAATTTAGAACTTAAATATTTTTTAAACTTAGTAATTTCAAGTTCATTATTACCAGTGATCACAATTCATTCACATAGACTATTAAAGTAACAAATACACCATATTTATGCTTAACATATACAAATTAATTAAACTTAATCTGTTCAAAACCATGCTCAACTAAATAAGCAGTTGTAATGAGTTTGGCATTTTACTGCCTTCACGCTTGCTTCAAAATAAAGAGACTTGTTTAGTTTGCATATAATATAATTATGACCATTTCTATACCCTTCAGGTAATATCATATAAATATCCTCAACAAGGCCACCATATAAGAAAACATTGTTAACATGTAATTGGTATAAAGGCAAATTATTAACAACAAAATACTATTAAAGCACATAATAGTTACCATTTTAACCACATGACTAAGGGTGCGTTTCGTTTGTAAGTGGGATTGAATTTGAGTTTAGATTTAGGAAATGTATGAAAGTAAATGAGGATTGAGAAGATTAATTATTATTATATATATATATTATAAATTAATTAAGATAAAATATATATTTACATAGAAAATGGAAGTGAATGGTTTAAACTTGTGGATAGAAATTTCTAAACATCTAGAAAGTGAAAACCCACATTAGTGGTAGGCGAACACAACGCGTGAGCCCAATCAGACAATATTAAACAATTGATTTCTTTTGTCTCTTAGTCTAAACCTTTCTAATCCTGTATACCAAACTCACCCTAAATGTTTCTATACCCTTCAGGTAATGTCACATATACGAATCCAACAAGGCCACCATATAAGAAACCATTTTTAACATCTAACTAATATAAAGGTAAGTTACTGATAACAAAACTCATTCTAGCTAAACCCCTTAGACACAAGTCTGACTTTGTATCTTTAAGTATCACTAGAGGCTTTATACTTAATCTTCCTGAACCATTTACCCCAACTAGCTTTTCTACCAAGAGGTAAATCACACTCAGTTAGAGTATTATTTCAATTTAAAGCCTCAATTTCGTTGTTCATAGCATCAACCCAATTAGGATCAAATAAAGTATCAACTAAATAAGTAAGTTCAACGAACTTATTTAAAAAAACATCAAAGCGGATTGTAACACCTTTCAAAATAAAGTAATTAGCATTATTCTCAATACCTATTTAACATTAGAGTAGAGCACATAGTCATTTAACCTAACTGGCAACTTAGATTGCCTGCTAGACATCCTTACACCAGTTGTCTACATATCTTCAATACCAAAATCATTAAGTTTTGAGTTTGTCCAAAAATATTTTTTAAATCATAGCCCTTAGACGATCTTTGATCATCAAAGCTGGTTGTAGTGTTCTCCTCCTGATACAATGACGATGTTGTATATGTTCAATTAAATATGGAAAGAGACTCACTACCATCCTCAAATGATGTAGCCTGTTAAAGCAAAACAATGCCTAAAAACATTGTTAGTATTAATTAATCTTTCTTAGTTTTGATCATGACAAATTACAAAGACATTTATTGTCAAACACAATCATAAAACAAATTATCTAACAAACACTATCATCAAGGTAATAATCATTACACTAACATATCTTAATCATGCTTAGTGATCATAAAAGTGATTAGCCTTAAAACTCACTTTTGTCAAATGTAACAAAATATTTTTTATAAACTTTATTTTTTAGAAAATGTTTTATTAAAATGAAAATGTAAATTTGAATATGGCATATTCCAAATGCCATAAGCATATCCTTTGAAGGTTTAAACAGCCTCAAATATTTCAAATTCACTAAAAGACAAAAAGGAGCGGAGTCTAGTACCCGTGGTTCTTTAAGTGCCTACGCGGTTCCCTATCGATAAGGAACTGCCCGGGTAGATAAGGAACCGCCCCCAGATAGCCGTTGGCATTTGTCTTCTATAAATAGTGGATAAAATATGAATTCTCATCAACCCTTTTGGACATCTCTTTCAGCCTTCTTTCTCCTATCTAATCCTAGTCATTTGTAAATGATCACTTAATGTGTTAAGTATGTTTACTCATGATTATCCTCTTGATCTCTTTCTTTACCTTGTCCAAAGAGAAGATCACTCACACACTTGTGATGTGATTAAAGATGAAGCATTGATGAAGCATCGATGAAGATCACCTTCTCCTAAAGATCTAGTCATGTTCATCATTTTTTTATTTGTGTCTTGTGTAGATACAATGTATTTGTGAATACTTGGACTAGTTGTGTTCATCCAAGCTATAAGTGAATACTTGGATTAGAGTTGTGTAAATCCATTGCACATGTGTGTGCTTGGATTTGTGTTGTGTAGATCCAAGCTACATGTGTGTACTTGGATATGTTTAGTTGAGTTGTAATTAGTTGTGTTAGTTCTCACTAAACTATAAAGTGATGTGGTTGTGTCTTGTGAGTTCTCACTAAACTATAAAGTGATATGTAGTTGTGTTGTGTGAAGTTCTCACTTAGCTTCAAAGTGAAGAGTCGTGAAGATTGGTTCTAGCTTTGAATTAGAACTCGACATCTAGCCTTGTGTCAGAAAATGGTGAAGTAGGCAACGTTGTGAAGATTGGTTCTAGCTTTGGATTAGAACTCGACATCTAGCCTTGTGTCGTAAAATGGTGAAGTGGGCGACGCTGTGTAGATTGGTCCTAGCTAAGATTAGGTCTCGGCATTTAGCTTAGTGTCAGAAAATAGTGTAAGCGACGTTTTAAGGTTTTCTCTGCCAAGAAGGGAGCTTGTGGATATAGTGTAAATCTCGAGTAAGGTGTACTCGAGGAGTGGAGTAGGAACGAGGATAGAGCCTCGTTGCCGAACCACTATAAATCTTGGTGTCTTCCTACTAGGTTGTTTCTTTCCTTACTCATTACTTACATTCATTATCATTATTCTTACTACACATTGTTAATGCATTAGAAATGAACCTAATCATTATCCAACTAGCTTTCAAGTAAAAGATAGTTTTGTGCACTCACCTAATTGAAAGGAATTTGAATTAGGAGATAAACCAATGAGAAACTATTCAACCCCCCCCCCCCTCTAGTTTCTACAATTGGTATCAGAGCGATGGTGACACAAGATCTTTGAAGTATATTGTACTTTAAAACTTGGATCGATTCATTGTCTCCTCAAATTAGAAGGTTAAGTTATACTGAAGTTTTTCTTTGGTCAAAACTATTTTTTGTTGAAAATAAACCTTTTAAATTGTTAATATTGCATCTTATTTAGATTAGTAGTATTAATGCATTTTAGATTTACTCTTGAAATGTATCTACTAGTTTGCATCTTGTTATGTGTAGGTACTCATGAAGATAAATCATTCTGTTGATTGTGGATTGAGTTACTTACACTTGTAGAAGACTCATCTTCTTTGATTTCCAACATCATTGAATTGTGATATCAAGGTGGGTAGGAGTGATACTAATCCTTGAAGACATTGTAGTCACTATTAGTCATAGTTGGGCTCTGCATTGGTTCCTTGAAAGCTCGGAATTCAATTTGTGGCCAAGGTACGCTTTCGTTCTTCCACACGCCCTATTGATCACTCTTTTGATCATTAATTAACTATATGCTTGTTCTTGGCATCCTTGCCTTGACATTTATTTGTGGTTTGTGCTTCTTTCCTTTTTCCCTCTCAAACCTTCATTGCTTGGATACTTGACTCACTATGGAGATGTAGGGTAAGTTAGTAGAAGCTTAAAGTATCAAGCTTGATTTCCATGGTTTTCACCCTTACAGTTCGTAGGCCCAATATCATGTGTAACTTGTGCAATTAAGCTCATCTCTAGGATGACTAGTGAATCCCTTGAGATACCAAACTACTTCAATAAGTTGTAGGTGGATTTTACACATTTGGAATTGAAATATTCCAAGGATATTGTTATTGTTAATCCTAGCAATAATTATCTGATCATGTGAGAGAGAAAGTGAACCTATACTTTGCTCATGTTTTGAAATATAATAAGACTACTCTTGAAAGCGATCTTATTCTATGCATCAAAATTGCTTGGTATAATTCATTACCAAAGCCGTTTAGACTTTCGCCGGAAAGGCACGTCTAAAACCACTATATATGACACAAGCTCTTCACCTCCTCAATTTGAAGAATGGCATTTGTCTCTTGAGCAATGTTCTTGATCTTGATTCACTTCCCTTGACTCCTTTCCCCTTTGCTTCTTTGCTACGAGTAGTCGTTTGTTCGTTTCGGTCTTTTCCTATCTTGATTCAACTCGTAATCCTTCAACAAGGCATTATTAACTGTCCACTGTAGGCGGTTCCTTATCTATCGCGGTTCTAATGCGTGGTTCCTTACCGATAAGGAACCGCGGGCAGTATCTTCGCAAAAGTGCCAGTTTTATTAAAATTACATTTTCAAACAAAACCCTCTCTCTCCTTCACACACACAGTGACGGAAACACCTAGTTTTCCACCATTGTTGTTTTTCCAAAACCTTCAATTACTCAAGATTAATTGATTTCGATTTGTGGGTTTCACTCATCCTTCATAAAAGATCAATTATCTGTAAGTCATTTCTTTCAATTTCATCTAATTTGTTCTAGGGTTCATACATTCATAATTGGGGCTTTTTAAAATTGACATTGAATTAGAACCTTACTAGGAATAAGAGTTGACATAGTATTGTTACTATGATTCTTTAGGTTCATATTCATTGAGATTTCACTAAAACCCATTTGTAGAACAAATCCGAATTTTGACTAAATAGTTTGGTTGATTGATGGAATTGATATGCACCCATGAACAAGTTGGTGATGGCATTGTTAAATGATTACCTAAAATCCTTGTTTTGAAAAACCAATGTTCAAGTTTATTATTAATCTTACATGGTCAATGTGTCATTGTTAATGATGAACTTGGTACATTGTAAATATGAGAATGATAAGGATTAAACCTTGGTTTCTCAAGAGATTGATAAAACACATTCTCAATTTCTTTGATTTTTTGGTTTATATGTAACATATGAGTAATTGGGGAAATTTGTTTATATGTTATTTTTAGGTACTATCATGACTTCAGGATATCAAAATGATCAACTACTTACTAGAAGATAATTGTCTAATCCATCTTTGACAAATCAAACTCGCTCTTTTCAAAACACTTATCACAATCTTGAATCTCGTTGTTTCCATGAAGGACGTATTGTTCCTTCTAACCTTCTTGGACTTGAATTCATTCGATTCATGTTCAATATCATTGGCTTTGATTGTTTGCTTGATATAGATGAGCCAATCTTTCCTTCTTTCCTCATGGAATTCTTTAACACGTTCAAGCTAATGTGCATCAAAAATTGTCTATCTATAAGATTTTCCATCAAGGGGAAAACCTTTGTGTACACTCTTGAGGAATTTTGTGAGATTCTCGGAGTTCCATACGAAGGTCAATGTAGGTTCACCGATGCTTGGGGTTTAAACCACTTAGAATTGGCCCCTATTGATGTGCATTATGTGACCGAGATTCCTTCGGCTCCGACCATCTCTCGTGCCTTTGCTACACCTCGTGAACATCCTATTCTTGGTAATTTTGAAGGAGAATTTCGTGCTCTCGCTCCTTGGGAATTACTAACTAGCGATCTTAGTGATTTTATGGTCCCTTGGGCCGAAATCATTAGGGAAAATGCAATGTGTTTGGTTGGTGATCGCAACCATGTGCCCGCTTGTCTTTCACATATGTTGTATTGTGTTGCTACCACTACTCCATACAACCTTGCATTTTTCATAGCTAGAAGGATAAGATTTGTTCTCAATGAATCTCGTTCAACTCTTCCTTATGCCATGATTCTCTCACGGATTCTTAAGAGACTTCTTCTTGACTATCGTCCTCTTAATCCTTCATCCTTTCACTCCGTGAATCGAGTCATGCTTCCTATTGAAGGGAATGTCTCTTCAGTTCCACGCATGATTCAAATGAAGATGGAAATGTCTCTCAAGACAATTCTCTCATTTCTCGTTATGACTTGTCATCATCTATCTCTCAATTGTCTTCACTAGGCATTGATTCAGACTATCAATATTGTCTCAATCTTCATCTTCAAGATCGAATCAGAAGTGAATCAAGGCAAGGAGGAAATGCTCATAGATGAATGATATATACCACTCTTGTGTGACTAACATGTGTGTAAACATGTTTGGATTGTTGAACTTTATCTCCTTTATCTTTACTCTTAGGATGTTGTGTATTCTTTAACTAACAATTTATGTTTGGATTATCTAGTATTTTAATCCTAATTATCCATGGTATCGATATTTCGATTTGCATGGCTCTGTGCATCTTGTGTGTTAGATAGCCTCCTAGTTTTTGATTATTAGTTCACTTTGGCTTGATAAACCTTGGTAAAAAATCTGGGCTAGCAAAACTTTGAGGAAGTGCTATTTTTGAATACCTCTGGTCGCGGTTCCATATCAAACCCGCGGTTCCTTAGCGATAAGGAACCGTGGACCTACGTAAGGAACCGCCTAGTACTGTTTCAACAGAATCTTTGCTTTACACTGTTTTCTTTAATCTGTGTAAAACTTTGATAAAACTTTTGCAAAAACCTACACTTTCCTAAACTAGGCTACCTAATTTCATTGTTCACATAAAATGATTTTAACCTATTACTAGTTTGGATCATCCCCTTCTCTTCTTAAACCCTATCTTGTTGATTGTGTTCTTCATCCCTTCAACTCTTCTCTAAACCTCAACATACAACCATGGTATCCACTAGAACATCCAATTCTTCCAAAACCTCCTCATCCTAAAGAAGCCTTAAGATGAAACTCAAGTCCTCTAAACTTGGTTCTCCATCTTCTCTCAAACCAAAAAGTAAAGCCTCACCTATTCTCATTGAAATTTAGTATTTTGAAGTTCGTTTATTCTCGATTCTTGACAAATTGAAAGTCCTAAAAATATCAAGCCTTTAATTGTTCTTGGTTGTTAAGGGTATTTGGAAATCTATGTCTAATTCAATCAACAAGTAAAAAGTGGAAAATAATATGCTACGTATCCGTAAAACACTTTGCAAATACCAATTACTATTCACCAAGTAAAAATGTAAAATGCATAAAAAGTAAATTTGCTTGAAATGTAAGCTAAATAAAAGTACAAGGACAAAAATGTAAATTTCAGAAACTAAAAGGACCAAATGTGAAAATTATAACCAACTAATAACAACTTTAACCAAAATAACAAACTTACTAACTGATTTTGACAAAAACTGAAAGTTTAAGGACTGATTACTTGCAAACCCTAAAAACAAGTAAGTTTAGCCCTAAATGAAAATTGTTACAACAAAAGGGACCAAAGTGCAAATAAATGGGAATTAATAACAAAAACGGGCTAAGCACTTCTAATAAGCTGGTTTGAGCTTATTACTGGACCAAATTGAGTCTGGTTTGTTTTAAAATGCTTAAAATGGAAATTTAGCTAGACTTGCAAAAGGAAACAGCTTAAAAGCTTGTAAGTCACAAGATAGCTTATTCTAATAAGCCAAGAATAAGCAAACTAGAAATCTAGACTTCCACACTTTGATTTTATTGTAAAATATGATTAATCAGCTAACAAGAAGACTGGAATGTCTTTTAAAACTAAAAATGGTTCACTAGATAAGCCAGAATATGGAATTAAGCAAAAGAGAGCTTATTTGACCAAGCGTTGACCAAAAATTCCAAAAGGCTGAAAATTTCCAAATCCACTCAGGACATGTTGGCAACAAGTTTTGTGAAAGATAATTGACAATTTTATGAAGTAGAAATGGAGATACAAGAAAACAGTTTAGCCTTTATCTGAGAAACTTACAAATGCTCAATGGCTTATCAATAAGCTGTTTTCTCATCGAATTTTGCAAACAATATTGATTCCTTATACACACTAATACTTTGGATGTTGGACTACAAGTAGAAACTGGTTTTCGGCAAATTTATCAAGTAATGAAGTAATGGTAATGGATTGAATTGAGTAAGTTTTCTGATTAAACTGATTAAGAAACTTGACCCATACCTTTTTTAGACCAATTGCCTTTTTGACTACAAAATGAACCAAAAGTGTTTACTCTATGTTACTAAATGTAAATCATCACAAATCAACCATTTTAACATATTCTACTTACCAAAAATCTTCAAATCCAAACACTACTTAGAAATCAGTTATCAAACTTTTACAAAGGAAAATTCAGTTTAAGTGCAAGGAAGGTTATGACTCTTATCAATACATGTTTTAATGACCAACTGAAGTATGATTAGACTGAAATCATGCAGGTAAACAGACTAAAATTCAATATGAGACTTGTGACTTAAAAGTGATGAAAATGCTTATCAGAAATCAAGTGAACTAAGATAAAAGCTGTAAGATCACTAAACAACTATCAAACCAACACAATAACACTAGAATTAATCTAAACACATGATCAGTTCAACAATTAATAGCTAACTAGGAATGTAGCATGGAAAACTGATTCAGAGGAACTAAAAACAGAATTCTTGACACCTTTTAGCAAAAAGCCTCCTCTGATGGAGTAGAGGAGCGCTGAGCTCTCTATATAACACTTCCCTCAACCCAAATCAACTATATCTACAACCAAATCATCATGTTCATACCAAATTCTGATTAATCTACAAAATCTGCTTCAACATGCTTCATTAGGTCTGGATATGAACTGAACTGGATAAAAATACTTGATAAGCTTCCAAATCACAACACTAACTCTATTGATCAATGGAGATCAACAGATTCACAAGGTATCAACTAGAATGCAGATTAGAGTGAAGTGAGATAAAGGTATGAACTGAATATTTTTGTTTAATTTATTTGGGAGGGAAAGTTTGTTACAATAGCTAACTGCCTAACTAACAAGCTCTTAAGTGTGTGTCAAACACTTAAGAGATGCTAACTAACTGAAAGTAGAATTGGAATTGAGAGAAAATATGAAAGTGTGTGTTTTTACACTTTTTAGCTACATGTTACAAATGAGATGATCTACTCCTATTTATAGAGCTGGAATGAGAAGTTGTTGGAGTGGATGACGTGTCTTGGCCAATGGAAGAGTGCCAGGTGTCTTTCTCTTATTGATTGCAAATTCATCTTCAAGAACTCAAAAGGGGATTTTTGATCTTGTTGATTTCAGTCTAATTGGTTATGAGAACTGAATTCCTTGTTGAATTTAGAGTAAGTTTCATGTTAAGTTCAACTTCTGAAATGCCTTCCTTCTCAAAATCGAATGTGGGCGCGTTCATCTTTGAAAATGGCACGTGGCATCTTCTTATTGGAGTTCAGCTAGACACACGAATCATTATCCAAATTTGGATAATTTGATTATTGAATGGCAGCGTTTGATTGGTTGAAAGGAAAGAAAGTGGGTGTACTGTGCTAGATTCGCTCATTAAATGAAAAACGGCTTAGTGGCCCAGCTGGCAGCCCATGTGGCAATCCGGTTAAATCTTTTCTTGCCTTCTTATTGGTCCAAATGGTATACACACGGATTGAACCCAAAGTTTGTATAATTTTGTCACTTTCAACCCCTCTTCTTTAGCAGAATATACAATTGAGCTCTTTTCTTCATTCCTTTGCCAATTTAAGTCCTTTGACTTGCAATCTTGATTATTTAAGTCCCTTGACTTGGTTGACTTGAAGGTTGACCAGGTTTGACTTTAATCTTGACTTTCTCCAAAATTGCATTTAAGTCCCTCAACTTTTGAACATTGTCAAGATAGGTGCTTTTCTTCAAATGGCTTGTCATCTTTGATCCTTCTCTTGTTTTTTCATCATAAATGAGCTTGATTTTCACTTGTTTGCTTGAAATTGTATCCTTGTTACCTATTTAAGCACAAACACAAAACATACCATATAATACTGCTTTATAGCACAAAAGTTAGGTATTTTCTATGTGTTTTAGGGTGAATTGTTTACTTATTGATATGAGATTTTGCTCATATCAAATCCCCAATACTTGATCATTGCCATGACCTCATGCAATGCTATGTTTTAAAGCACAAATTTACATCTTCCTTATAATTAACCCACCTTAGCCAATATGGAATGCTTTTACACTACTCTACACTATATGATGCATGATTTTGATTTTATGCAATGCAAAGAAAATCAATTCCACTTATATATTTTTGATTTTTCATAAATGGTTTTGATGGAAAAACTCATAAAGAAATCAATGACTTAGATTAGGGCTTTTGGTACCATGAACACTTATCACCCTCAAGTTTCACTTTCCCCATACCAAGCTTAAAAATAAGATCATTGCATTCACAAGTAAAAAGTGTATCAACTTATTCATGACAATTAAATGTGGAACCGGTTATTATTTGAGCAAATTGCTTGAGAGCAAATTTGTCATTATTTAAAGCGTACAGTATAAGAAATGCAAAATCCAAAAATAAGGAAGCACGATTTTAATCCTACGTAATCCTCTCATCCATTACTCGAAAAACCGCTCACAATTAATATAAGTCCGACTCAAGAATAATAAGTCATTCGCCCTATGTGTAAAATCCTCATGTCATGCATTAATAAGTAGCTACTCACTCACTAAGGAAAGAAAAATAAAACTCACGCAATAATTTACATCTACCGCCTTTTTGAGACTTTGGATCTTCAATCCCGCAACCCGTCAAGGTAATATTGGATTGGAGAAACTATCAAATCCCTGCAACCCTTGTGAGAGTAATATTGGAATTCAATAGTCACTATAATTAACACTTCACTGCCCCTCTTGGGAGTCTTGTATAATTATTTTTTTTCTTCTCTTTTTTTTTTTTTTTTTTTTTTTTTCTAGCCACTCATTTTTTTATAAGCCGCTCTTATTTTTCTTTATTCCTCACAAAGAAAATTGAAAAGAATAAAAGGAAAAACACCCGCTAAGTATTAAGCATGACATAAGTCTAGTACACATAAAACGTTCTAACTTAGAATCTTAAGACGTACTTATACCAACCATGAATGATTAGTCAAAAATGCATAAGAGACTACAAACCGATTAAAACCGTTCTTGATTATTTATTAACATATATACATGCAAAGAAAATAGATGTAAAGAAAGAGAAGGGTTTAGCCACAAGTAATTGTCATGAAGTTTATCTAGCCCTTTTATACTTGCTTCAACTCTATCATCTCCCATTCTCCACAAATTTAAAATATGAAATAATGATAGTCGTGGATGCTTAGCCTAATAGACCAATGAAGGACTACATGGTTAAGGATACTAGCTAGAGAATGCTTAGATAAGCAAACTCGGGTTGAGTCAAAGTATCCATGGCGGGCCTAATATGTCAAAGAAGTCTAAATTTGTTAAACCATGTCCTTATTATATTTTTTTTCCTTTTTCAAGTTTTCATAAAGAACAAAAGAAGAAATATATACAATACAAATGTGTTATGCAAATGAAAAATGATTTATGCAAAAATTATGAATGCATATTTTTGGTGGCCAAAGTAGATCAAACATTTGAAAAATGTTTGAAAAATTAATTTCCAAGTTATCATGAAGGTCAATGACAAAGTCTAGGTAAGGTCACTTCGATAGAAGACCCCCTACACTTAAGCTAAACATTGTCCTCAATGTTTAAGAGAATTGGAGTATAAACTCCCCTACACTTATGACAATGAATAGACTTTGCTTAACCCAAGCTAAGGAAAGATCAACTATAGTGAATTCATTTTTAAGCACAATGTGTCTATGAAAAGTCACAATAGTAACGAAGTGAACCGGATACAAGGGCCTCCTCCATAAGCTCCAAAGCACGTGATGAGTGAGCAACCCTACAAACAACATGAAGACAAAAGGAAGGTCTCCCATACACTTCTCATCAACTCTATATCCTTATTTCTAACCTACCACACTCTACGTCTAAAAACTCTAAACCCAGTTATTCAAGCTTGATTTATGGAGTCTCTAGCTTGACTCGTCCCATAATGAATTAATTCATGGGAAAAATGGGAATCTCTTGGACCATTTACACGTAAATGTCCTCCCCAAAATAGTGCTTAACACGGTGACCATTCACTTTGAAATTTGGACCATCGGGTTGTGACAACTCAATAGTTCCATATGGAAATACTTGAGCAATAGTGAATGGACCGGACCATCTCGACTTAAGCTTGCCCGCAAAGAGTTTCAACCTTTAATTAAAGAGAATAACCGGCTCTCTAACTTTGAACTCACGGTTCTTGATCTTAGCATCATGCAATTGCTTAGTCTTTTCCTTGTAAAGCAATGAGTTCTCATAAGCATTGACTCTCAATTCATCCATTTCATTGAGTTGATCCTTTCTATGTGAACCGGCATGGTTTAAATCAAAATTAGCCCACTTGAGAGCCCAAGAAGCCTTATGCTCTAACTCGATTGGGAGGTGGCATGCTTTTCCATAGACAAGCCTATATGGAGTACAACCAATTGGTGTCTTAAAAGCCGTCCTAAAAGCCCACAAAGCATCATCAAGCTTATCCGACCAAGAAGCTCGATGCTCTCCCACCGTTCTTTCCAAAATTCTCTTTAAACCACGATTTGTGACCTCGGTTTGACCATTAGTTTGAGGGTGATACGCGGTAGAAAGTCTATGGTTAACACCATACTTCTTCATGACTTTTGTAAATTGATCATTACAAAAATTAGTCCCACGATCACTTATGATGGCCCGAGGTACACCAAATCTAGCAAATAACTGCTTCAAAAACTTCACTACAACTCGAGCATCATTAGTAGGCAAGGCTTTGGCCTCAACCCACTTTGACACATAATCCACCGCTACGAGTATGTACTTATTTCCCTTAGAAGATGGAAAAGGTCCCATGAAATATATTCCCCACACATAAAAAATCTCACATTCTTGTATGAAGTTTTGTGGCATCTCATCTCGTTGAGTAATTTTTCCTTGTCTTTGACATACATCACAAAATTTCACCATCTCTTGGGCATATTTGTGTATTGAAGGCCAATAGTAACCCGAATCAAAGACTTTCTTGGCGGTATAGTTGGGCCCAAAATGTCCACCCGTAGGTCCCTTATGACAAGCTTCTAAGATCTTAAATGCCTCGGGGCCATCTACACACCGTCTAATGATTTGGTCCGCACATTGCCTAAAGAGGTAATGGTCATCCCAAAAGTAGTATTTCACTTCCTTAAGAAATTTCTTCTTTTATTGGGAAGTGAGACCCTCAATTAGCACATCCCCTACAAGATAGTTTGCAATATCCGCAAACCAAGGGGTGGCATCCTCTTGAGAAGAGATAGACATGAGCTCCTCTAATGGAAAGGATTCATTAATTTCCTTATGAGGCAATTCACCTTGAAAAGGTTGCTCAAGTCTACTCAAGTGATCTGCCGCTAAATTCTCGGCTCCTTTCTTATCACGAATCTCAATGGAAAACTCTTGTAGCAATAAAACCCATCTCAGAAGTCTAGGCTTAGCATCTTGCTTTGTCATGAGGTACTTGAGAGCGGAATGATCCATATACACTATGGTCTTAGATAACACAAGATAGGGTCTAAATTTCTCAAAGGCATAGACTATAGCATGCAACTCTTTCTCTGTGGTGGTATAATGAAGTTGAGCACCCGTCATGGTTTTACTAGCATAGTGTATAGGTTGAAAATGCTTATTCACTCTTTGTCCTAACACGGCCCCCACGGCATAATCACTAGCATCACACATAAGCTCAAAAGGAAAATCCCAATTTGGAGAAACCAAAACGGGAGCCTTAGTCAATTTTTCCTTAAGTATCTCAAAAGAGTCTAAACACTCTTGGGTGAAAATGAAAGGAGCCTCTTTTTTCAAGAGGTGGGTCATCGGTCTTGTTATCTTAGGGAAATCTTGTATAAAACGTCTATAGAACCCCGCATGACCCAAAAAAACTTCTAACTCCTTTCACCGTGGTAGGTGGGGGAAGCTTAGCAATCACAATTATCTTAGCACGATCCACTTCTAAACCTTTGTTGGATATCTTATGTCTCAAGAGTATCCCCTCTTTGACCATGAAATGGCACTTCTCCCAATTAAGAACAAGACGTGTTTCTTCACACCTCTTAAGCATACGTTCTAAATGGGAGAGACAAGAAGTGAATGAATCTCTAAAAACCGAGAAATCATCCATGAAAACTTCCATAGTGTGCTCAATCATGTCATGAAAGATGGCCATCATACACCTTTGAAATGTCCCCGGTGCATTGTACAGGCCAAAAGGCATTCTCTTGTAAGCAAATGTACTGTAAAACCCGCACGCTTTTACCATGAATAGTACATATATAATCGTACGTACATGATTAAAACTTTCCTTTTTATAGCACGTTAATGTTTCACGAATAGGAATTACAAGTATTACGTACGTGTTATAACACGATAAGTATTTAATACGTATTAAGACACGATAATTATTTCAATAATAATTATAATCACGAACATACGAACATGAAATCATGAACGTAAATAATCACGAGCTTAATATTATGTATTTACGATTACGAATAAATATATTACGACACGAACGATAACTAAATAAAACATGTAAACACGACACGAGAAAACATATAATATTTAGACACGGAAAACAAGGGGTTACCCCTTGTGGGCCCCTCTTACCCGCGGCACCAACACACGACAAGGGCCAAGCCCACTTTGAACTTTACTAAAACAAGAAAAAGGAAAAGGATATTTTCATAATCAAAGTAAATTAGAAACTATCAAAAACCCTAATCATTTCCTCTCTCTCTTTTGGCCACCGGGTAGAACACACCAAAAGAGGTGTGTTGGTTGATTTTTGGTGATCAAATCTTGCAAGGGTGTTCGTGTTTTCATCATTCATTGTTTCACGTATTTGGTGAATTATTAAACCCCTTTTATTTTATGTTTTATTAGATAAAAACATATGGAATCATAAGGTTATAATAAACAAGTTAACATGACATGTAATTAATAATGAGGGGTAAATAAATCATGGTTTTTAGGGGTGTTTGTTTCGGCCGACGTAAGGAACCGAGACCAAAAGGTATCGTCTTGCTTTTGTTCGCACCAACAACCGAGACCAAGAGGTCTTGGTGTGGGCTGTGATGATCGGTCGCAAGGACAAGGGACCCTGACCTTGGACGGGGTGTGGTTTGGTGTTTGTTTGGGTCTCGACAGAAACAAGAACACCACCAGCATAAGCCGGTGGCTATATATGGTAAGTAAGGGGAACAGCCGCGGCAGCAAGGGGAACCACCGGCTAACTGCCGGTGGGAACTTTGCCCAGCCGGCGACTGCAGCCGAGAAAACAGGGGAACCACCGGTGGCTTTTTTGCGAAAAAAGTGGCAACCGGCCAAGCCGGTTTTGCCACTGATAAGGGTGCGTTTGGTTGGCCGGTTCACGGGTCTGGTTCATGGGTTCACGAGCACGGTTCATGACTTAATAAATTTTACAAGTTTAGTTATTTTACAAGATTATTTATTACAAGCTTAATTAAATTAATTTAAAATGTACATAATTAATTTAATTTTAACATGACTTAGGTTATTATTACTATTAATAATACATGATTCTTAACCTAAGTATTTATTATTTAAGTTAAACTATATAATTAATTAATTATTAAACATGCCTTATAATTAATTAATTTACATGACTTAGGTTATATTAATAATAAATATTAATACATGTTTTAACCCAAGTATTATTACCTTTTATTTAATTAAATCATGTTATATTTAATTAAACACTTTAACCTATAGTTTATTTAATTTACATGGAATAATTAATAAACTATACTATTTAATCACATGACCTAGAATATTAATCAGTAAATACTTAAGCTTATATTATTAGCTTAATAATCCAGCTTATTTCTATTTATGGAAACTTATTATTTTTAGGAACTTATTTAATTAAGGCAGCTAATCTATTTATGGAAACTTTCTATTTTTAGAAACTTATCTATTTTAAGCAGTAAATCTATTTTTGGAAACTTTCTTATTTTGGAAACTTTCTATTTTTGGAAACCTGCTATTTTTAGAAAGTTACTTATTATTACAAAACAAGTATAATAATACAAGAAATACAAGTAATACTTAATCAGAATAGACAAAATACATGATAAACACAGCATAACGTTAAAATCAGTAAAACAAGACATGAACATATAAAACAAGCTAACATGATATAAAACCCGTTACGTACTTAGTAATCAGATACTTATACACGTATATTATTTATGTTGCATTAGTGGTATCGAAGAAGGACTCTCTTTTGTTCGTCTTCTTCGTTCACTGGACACAAGGTACGGATTTCCCGTCCTTTCAGTATGGACATTCTTTCCTTCATTAGGATTTCCCGTATGCAGCCAACTGTTTTCCCCAGTAGTTACAGATTAAATGCTTATGTTTTATTAGTTACCTTAGCCATATACATGCATGACCAGTTCACCTAGTTATGGAGGTACCATAACCATAACACTAGAGGCACTAGTGTTATGACTTCACCACGGCGGAGTGATAGCTCATGGCGTCCCTGTCAGCTTTTGACCATATTACTATGTCATCATGTGGGGCGTATGGGTGCATCCTAGTTACATGTTTCAGTCAGGATTTCATGGTGAATGTGGTGTGTGCCTTGCATCCTTCACAAGGAGCTGATCCCTCCTACCCACTTACCAGTATAATTAGAGGCATCCCCTCTAATTTGCATGACGAGGTCACTCCTCCAAGTATTCATGCACGTTGTTGACCTCATGACCTATAATGGCTTTTGGTACATTAACTAATAGAGATTTTCATAAGTAACATAAGCTATGTTTTCAGAACTAAAACCATTTAACATGACAGACAACTACGTTTTCCAGGACTTATGCATTTCCGCTGCTATTAGTCGTACTTATGTTTCAGCCATTCATTCTTTGTTGTATATCCATGCACTAAGCGTTATCTTCAGTCGTTACTTTCCTTTCCATGTCCCAAAACAGCATGTAGTCAAGGACAGACTAGAGCATTTGGAGGACGTACATAGGATGGAAGCTGCCATAGACTTGTTCTCCTTTTGCCTTCATATATTTATGCTTGTTTAGTCTTTCATCCATTTCATTTACTTTGTTTATGTTTTGGGCTTATGTTTGGGAACTGATGTTTGATTCCGGTTTTCCCTATGGTCATGTATGTTTTACTACATATTTCCTTGCATGCTTTGATGACACGCCATAATCACGCGTGACACTCTATTTACCAAAATGGGGTGTTACAATTATGGTATCAGAGCCAAGGCTTCGACCTGTAGGCTCTAAAACTTGACCTGTGACTAGTGGGTAGTCACCAGGAGCTTCCTAAGTCAACGCTTGTTATTTCACGTATTGATGTGTTCAACGCATTGTTGTTTTAACCATGATGTTTTTAGCACCTTAATGTTTTAACCTTGATGTTTTCATCGATATTATTTTACTAATATGGATGGACAACTGTCATTCATATTTAGTTATGTGTCATTGTTTCATGCATGATGTTCCTCGTGAACTATGGCTATGTGGACAGAACCCCAGTAGTTCATAATTGGTCACATAAATTTTTTTTCTGATAAGTTTTGACAGATGATTTTCACTTATTTATATTTCATGTATCATTGTTGCAGGAATTATGACTAAGTAATGGTTGGTACAGGACTGGCCCTATTTAGTCGCATGTGCTTTTATCGAAACTTTTAACTTTAGGACCAACCCATATGCGTCCCCTCTCCATGTCTTTTGTTTTGGGACCGACCCATAGGCGTCCCCTCGCGTATATAAAGGTTTTTATAAACTGCATCATGCATTCATGCATTGTTTTCATGCATAAAATTTTTCTCATGATGTATTGGCATAAAAATATTTTCATGTCCCCTCATAAGTTACAATGTCTTTTATGTCAAGTATGCTTTCATACTATCATGGTTAACTTCGTTTTCATGCTGATGATGTCGTATACTCCTTCATGTTAAGTTGTTTCATGTTTCTTCATGATAATTCCGTCTTCATGTTTATTACGTCTTACGCCTCTTTTTTTAATTTATGCTTTCATGCAAGACATTGATGGATTCATTAAATCCTACTTTCATGATAGTCATGGTTGGTTTTCATTGATCATGCTTTCAGGCAAATCATCGTTGAATTGGGTGTAACCACACTTTAACGTTTCTCTATGCAACCAGAATGATGTATATGCTGGCATTGCCAGGTTATCATGATGTTTTTTTTTTCTAACCGATTAACCGATTATATTTCCTTTAAAATCATGACAAATGATCAACCCCATACCGATCATTTCATGTGTATTCCATGTGTACTCCAGGTATCGTATTCCATGTGTATTATACGATGTGTATTTCACTTCAACACTTCACGGGTATTCACTAGTCGATTCTAAATCATCTCAGGCGTATTTACACTTGCTGATATTCTACAAGATTGCTGATGCCGCTCATAACTTGGAGATGCTACTAAAGGTTGATGCTGCTGATGTTGGACAAGCTACGAGATGCAGATGTTGTTCACAACTTGGAGATCCTACAAGACGAAGACAAAGGCGTTAGAGCAAAGCAATTGGATGAGAAGATGCTTTACCATCAGACGATTTCCATCAATCATTGTCCCTAATTCTTAGTTACATGTCACACGTCATTCTGTTGTCGTTTCAGTCATATGAGTGCAAACCGGTACCAGTCGGCCACTCAGCTGAATAGTTACATGAATCACAGTCATGAGAATGACCGCCATGGAACTGACAGACAAGACGATAGTAACCATTACTATGACAACAACTATCCTAGCAAATCGTAACCGAAGCTCGGGCCGCGGATGTGATCAGAAATACAAAGGATCAGTAGTCTAACCGATTCGCCAATTTTGGCATAATAACCTAATACTTGTAGTTCTATTTGTTTCACATCTCAAGACACATGTCAAGACATCAGTCAATATACATGTCTCATGTATGCTTTCCGAAGACACATGTCAAGACACCAGTCATGACACATGTCATGTTTATATTTCCAAGACACGAGTCAAGACACATGACTCACGTCAAATTCTGGAACATCCATAAGAAATTCAGGGTACCCTCCCAAGGGTATATCCATTTGGTGGTGCCATGTATTAATCAGGCCACACGAATTTCAGTACCATCACCGGCGTATCGGTTAGATCTGTCACGATTGCTCGATGACACTCTCATTTCTTGCACCCATATGTCATATATATTCATGACCATAAAGGACGTCATTCGTATTCCCCATGTATACGAAGGTTTTCCTTCAGCTTAATGATGAGATCCAAGCTGCTAACGCATTTCCTCGGACAGACACGAGTTGAATTTAATCCTATTTATGGACTACGGACAGCACACCCTGCTACGATTCGTGATGTTGTATAGTAATGTTCAGGCTCCTGAATATATTCAGCATGATTTTCCATCAGGAAAATCTGTACAAATTATCTATGCTTTACAAGCACGTGTGTTGTTAGATATGACTGCTAAAATTTTCTAGCTGTCAGTTAAGACACAACCGTTGAAGTTTATTTTACGCATAACCAGCCAATTATACCAAAATCTTCCCATACATTCCAGAAGAACCTTCAAGGAGAAGGACGATACATGAGATTATGTGTCGACTACCGTCGATTTAAAACAAATCACCATTCATAACCGTTATTCTCCTCCACGTATTGATGACATGTCCAATCGAATTGAGGGTGTAAAACACTTTTCCAAGATTGGATTCATGGTCATGCAGCCAACAGTGACGAGTGGAAGAGTAGGACATGTCCATGACTGCTATTCGTACACGACTCGGTCGTGCTAGATTCATGATTTTGTTTTAATCTCATAAATGCCCAGCAGCATTATGGACTTAATAAATTGAGTTTCCACGAACTCATAAACAAATTCATCAGTGTTTTCATCTATGGCAACCTAACCTTCTCTAAAGTCTAGAGAAGAACAGGAAGACCATATTTGCACTATGTTGCAAATCCTACGTCAGGAGAAATTTCACCCTGAAATTTTTCAATATAAATTCTGGTTGATTATAGTGACACGTTGAATTGCATGGATTCTCACGGTTAATCTTACCATGACTCAGCTTATGCATAAGGTGAGAACCCTACACTATGTTAGGTGTTCCAAGAAAATCCTACACTAAGAGAAGTCTAATTTCGGAGACTCATAGTTCCGCAAATTTCTATGTATCGAGTTTCTAGAAGCAAGATATAGTTACGTTCGTATCTAAGTACCTGACATACCAACAGGCTAAGATAGAACACCAACTTACTGGGATGTTTATCCACCATCAGAATTGTGATAAAAAATGGGACAAGATCCCCACGGATTTTGGTTACCAGATTAACGCAAACTCAGAAGAAACAAGATGCTATCTGGGTTATTGCCAACAGTTTAATCAAGTCTGCAAAATCCTTACATCCGCAAGGATTTTAGAACCAACAGATTTGATCGGACATGTTCCAGCCAAGGCTCATCCGATCACTTGGTAACCCCACAGCTAACGGGCCAGACAAAGGTTCGCATTTGTACTTCCTATTTACGCTCACGTCCTTGTTCTAAATTTATGACTTGCTTTCACGCTCACGTTCATGACACTATTCATGTTCATGATCGTATCTTGGCTTATGATTTTACGTTCATTTTCGTTCTGGGAAGTTTTGCAAGAACTTGAGAGACCAGACCCAAGTTTAGTATGACTCTCTATTATCAGACAGACGTTTCACGTCACATTCCACGTCTCACCTTATAGCATTTGGCGTTACCACCGCCGTATTCCATGTTCACGATATGTTTCACATGTCATGTTCATTCCACGTTTCTCATATCACGTTCACGATATGTTACATGAATCATTGATCACGATATGTTGCCATATTATACTCACCATATCTCCACGTATCACGTTCAAAAATTTTCACGTATCACGTTCAAAAGTTTTCACGTACTACGTTTCAATATGTCTCAAGCATCGTTGCTAATTACCAGTTAGGTTAGATTATTTTCGCATTATAATGTTTTAGTTACCCTTGCACGTTAATTCTTATTCCCTCGATCAAATTCATGGGATCTATCTTACATTGATAACCATGAACTTTTAAGTATGTTCAAGTCAAGGTCAGGAGGACCAAGATTTATCATTTGTGTCAAGATCTTGTGAATGAACCGTTCCAAGCGGGAAGCCACTTGGAAATGGACAAGTTCATCCGGACTTCTTATCCGTTTTTCTCTTATCGATTTAATATGTCCTTTCAGTCACGTCACGTTCCATGTCCTTTCAAGACATGGCACGTTTCACTTTTTCCTTCTACCATGTCACCTTCATGTCCCTTTTATCTTACATACCCTCTCAGTTGGATTCGGGTATGTTCCTCTTTCAGCTTACTTTAGAATTATTCTATTTAGGGGGGAGAGTTGTAAAACCCGCACGCTTTTACCATGAACAGTACATATATAATCATACGTACATGATTAAAACTTTCCTTTTATAACACGTTAATGTTTCACGAATAGGAATTACAAGTATTACGTACGTGTTATAACACGATAAGTATTTAATACGTATTAAGACACGATAATTATTTCAATAATAATTATAATCACGAACATACGAACATGAAATCATGAACGTAAATAATCACGAGCTTAATATTATGTATTTACGTATAGTTATTACTATTACGAATAAATATATTACGACACGAACGATAACTAAATAAAACACGTAAACACGACACGAGAAAACATATAATATTTAGACACGGAAAACAATGGGTTACCCCTTGTGGGCCCCTCTTACCGGCGGCACCAACACAAGACAAGGGCCAAGCCCACTTTGAAATTTACTAAAACAAGAAAAAGGAAAAGGATATTTTCATAATCACACTAAATTAGAAAAAATAAAAACCCTAATCCTTTCCTCTCTCTCTTTTGGCCGCCGCGTAGAACACACCAAAAGAGGTGTGTTGGTTGATTTTTGGTGATCAAATCTTGCAAGGGTGTTCGTGTTTTCATCATTCATTGTTTCACGTATTCGGTAAATTATTAAACCCCTTTTATTTTATGTTTTATTAGATAAAAACGCATGGAATCATAAGGTTATAATAAACAAGTTAACATGACATGTAATTAATCATGGGGGGGGGGGTAAATAAATCATGGTTTTTAGGGGTGTTTGTTTCGGCCGACGCAAGGAACCGAGACCAAAAGGTGTCGGCTTTCTTTTGTTCGCACCAACAACCGAGACCAATAGGTCTCAGTGTGGGCTGTGATGTTCGGTCGCAAGAACAAGGGACCCAGACCTTGGTCGGGGTGTGGTTTGGTGTTTGTTTGGGTCTCGGCAGAAACAAGAACACCATCGGCATAAGCCGGTGGCTATATATGGTAAGCAGGGGGGACAACCGCGACATCAGGGGGAACCACCGGCTAACTACCGGTGGGAACTTTGCCCAGCCGGCGGCTGCAACCGAGAAAACAGAGGGAACCACCGGCACAGCCGGTGGCAGTTTTTGTGAAAACAGTGGCAACCGGCCAAGCCGGTTTTGCCACTGTTAAGGGTGCGTTTGGTTGGCCGGTTCACGGGTTCACGGGCACGGTTCATGACTTAATAAATTTTACAAGTTTAGTTATTTTACAAGATTATTTGTTACAAGCTTAATTAAATTAGTTTAACATGTACATAATTAATTTAATTAAAACATGACTTAGGTTATTATTACTATTAATAATACATGAATCTTAACCTAAGTATTTATTATTTAAGTTAGACTATATAATTAATTAATTATTAAACATGCCTTATAATAAATTAATTTACATGACTTAGGTTATATTAATAATAAATATTAATACATGTTTTAACCCAAGTACAATTACCTTTTATTTAATTAAATCATGTTATATTTAATTAAATACTTTAACCTATAGTTTATTTAATTTACATGGAATAATTAATAAACTATACTATTTAATCACATGACCTAGAATATTAATCAGTAAACACTTAAGCTTATATTATTAGCTTAATAATCCAGCTTATTTCTATTTATGTTAACTTTCTATTTTTAGGAACTTATTTAATTAAGGCAGCTAATCTATCTATGGAAACTTTCTATTTTTAGAAACTTATCTATTTTAAGCAGTAAATCTATTTTGGAAACTTTCTATTTTTGGAAACTTTCTATTTTTGGAAACTTTCTATTTTTAGAAACCTGCTATTTTTAGAAAGTTACTTATTATTACACAACAAGTATAATAATACAAGAAATACAAGTAATACTTAATCAGAATAGACAAATTACATGATAAACACAACATAACGTTAAAATCAGTAAAACAAGACATGAACATATATAACAAGCTAAGACATGATATAAAACCAGTTACGTTCTCAGTAATCAGATACTTATACATGTATATTATTTATGTAGCATTAGTGGTATCGAAGTAGAACTCTCTTCCGCTCGTCTTCTTCGTTCACTGGATACAAGGTACGAATTTCCTGTCCTTTCAGTATGGATATTCTTTCCTTCATTAGGATTTCCCGTATGCAGCCAACTGTTTTCCCCAGTAGTTACAGATTAAATGCTTATTTTTTATTAGTTACCTTAGCCATATACATGCATGACCAGTTCACCTAGTTATGGAGGTACCATAACCATAACACTAGAGGCACTAGTGTTATGACTTCACCACGGCGGAGTGATAGCTCGTGGCGTCCCTTTCAGCTTTTGGCATATTACTATGTTATCATGTAGGGCGTATGGGTGCATCCTAGTTACATGTTTCAGTCAGGATTTCATGGTGAATGTGGTGTGTGCCTTGCATCCTTCATAAGGAGCTGATCCCTCCTACCCACTTACCAGTATAATTAGAGGCATCACCTCTAATTTGCATGACGAGGTCACCCCTCCAAGTATTCATGCACGTTGTTGACCTCATGACCTATATTGGCTTTTGGTACATTAACTAATAAAGATTTTCATAAGTAACATAAGCTATGTTTTCAGAACTAAAACCAGTTAACATGACAAACAACTACGTTTTCCAGGACTTATATATTTCCGCTGCTATTAGTCGTACTTATGTTTCAGCCATTCATTCTATGTTGTATATCCGTGCACTGAGCGTTATGCTCAGCCGTTACTTTCCTTTCCATGTCCCAAAACGGCAGGTACTCAAGGACACACTCGAGCATTTGGAGGACGTGCATAGGATGGAAGCTGCCATAGACTTCTTCTCCTTTTGCCTTCATATATTTATGCTTGTTTAGTCTTTCATTCATTTCATTTACTTTGTTTATGTTTTGGCCTTATGTTTAGGAACCGATGTTTGATTCCGGTTTTCCCTATGGTCATGTATGTTTTACTACATATTTCCTTGCATGCTTTGATGACACGCCATAATCACGCGTGCCATTCCATTTACCAAAATGGGGTGTTACATGTACCATAGGGACAAGTGAATGTGGTCTTTTCTTGATCCTTAGGGTCAATGGGTATTTGAAAATAACCCGAAAATCTATCTAGAAAGCAATAGTACTCATTTCCCGCTAAGCGTTCAAGCATTTGGTTCATAAAAGGCAATGGAAAATGATCTTTCCTAGTAGCATCATTAAGCTTCCTATAATCAATACAAACTCTCCAACCCGTGACAAGTCTAGTAGGAATAAGCTCATTGTTCTCATTAGGCACTACGGTGATTCCATCCTTCTTAGGAACACAATGTACCGGGCTAACCCATGGAGAGTCGGAAATGGGGTAAATCACGCCCGCATCAAGGAGTTTGATAACTTCCTTCTTAATGACCTCATGGGTTTTAGGGTTAACCCTTCTTTGGCTTTGAATGGCGGGTTTATAATTATCCTCCATAAGGATTTTGTGTGTACAAAAATTTGGATCAATTCCCCTTATGTCAGATATTTTCCATGCTATGGCTTGCTTATGTTTCTTTAGGACATCTATGAGTTTTTCTTTCTCATCCTCTTTCAAATCTTTAGCAATGATCACAGGTAATTTGTCTTTTCCCTCTAAGAAATCATATTCAAGGTGTGATGGAAGATCCTTAAGTTCAAGGGTAGGTGGACTCTCTATGGAAGGTTTCACTATGGATGGATCATCATTGGTAACTTCTTGTGGGATAGGTGAAGGAATGTGGTCCTCATTGAGCAACTTTTGGATAGTGAGAATGTCTTCTTCCCAATTAGTAGGAGAATCATCATTACCAAGGAAGTTGGACTCAAATTCTTCCAAGAGGAAATCACTCTCTCCAAAAGGTGTTAAGGAGAGCAATTGAGGCAACAGTCTCTACATAAGGCATGTCTTCACTATGATTCTTACAAGCTTCATGGAAATGCTCATCACACACCTCATCAAGCACATCCACTATGTTAATTGTTTCACAAGCTTGAGACTTCTTAGTCACTTTTCCTAGCTTAAACACCACTTTCTCATTCTCAACTCGCGTAATTAGTTCTCCCTCTGCCACGTCTATAAGAGTACGACCCGTCCTAAAAAATGTTCTACCAACAATTAGAGGAACTCTCGGGTCCATATCATAACTAACCACTACAAAGTCCGCCGGAAAGGTAAACTTATCCACACCTACAAACACATCCTCCGCAATACCTACCGGGTAAGCTATGGTACGATTGGCTAACTCAAGGGTCATCCTAGTTGGAGTGAGCTCGGGAAGAAAGATTTTTTGCCAAATCGATAAACTCATGAGATTTATGCTTGCCCCGAGATCCGCTAGTGCCATGCAATTTTCCACCCCGGGAAAATTACAAGGGATCAAAAATCGTTCCGGATCTCCAAGTTTGGTAGGTAAGGTTTTGAGCAACACGGCGGAGCAATTCTCATTAAGGGATGTGTTAGGTAAATCCACCGATTTTTCCTTGTTGGAGAGGAGATCTTAAAACATCTTAGCAAATTTTGGCATATATGCAAGAGCTTCGGCAAAGGAGATGTTTATGTTGAGTTTCTTGAACATCCTCAAAAAGTTTGAGACTTGTATATCATCCTTGTTTTTCAATTTCTTCTTTCTCAATCTTGATGGATAAGGGAGGCTTGGTATAGGTGTAGGGTGAGTGGTGGAAGGTTTCTCTTTGTTGGTTTCTTCATTGGGAGGTGTGGAAGGTAAAGGAGAAGTGGGTGTAGGTTGAGAAGGTGTAGGTGTTGAAGTGGTAGAGCTTGAAGGTAGTGAAGAAGATGTAGAAGGCTTATCACAAGGTGAAACCATAGTAGGCTTAACCATAGAAGGCGTAGGAGGTGAAGTATCATTACTTGTTTTTCCACTTCTTGTTGTGATAGCATTGACATTAGCCCTTGGGTTTGTTTGTGTGTTTGAAGGTAGAGCCCCTTGTGGCCTTTGAGTATGCATATTTTGGTTGTGTAGAAGAGCAAATTTCTTGTTGTTTTCCTCTTGAGCCTCTTTCATTTGTCTTTTATAAGAAGTAAGCTTTTGAAGAATCAAATCCATAGGATTGGGTTGCACATTTCCTTGATAAAATCCTTGGTTTGGATATTGAGGTGGAGTTGGTTGGTTAAATCCTTGATTGGGTGTATGAAAGTTATTTCCTTGATTGTGAAAGTTGTTGGGTGCTCTATAGTTGTTCCCTTGGCAGCTTGGCCTAGGCCCTTGATTTCTTTGTAACAATTGAGGAGGATTGGGTTGAGTATGGGTGGGTGGATGGGGTGGAAAGCCGGGTGGAGCAAGGTAGTTTTGTGACTTGTAAGAGAGATTGTTTTGATTGATGTTAGGTTTAAAATGCTCTCTATGTTCTTCTTGGTAAGCATAACACTCAACTTGATAACCTTGAACCTTATCACATTGTAAGTAAGAATGAGGACCTCCATAAGTCTCACATGAAATAGCAATGGCATTCACATCATTGGTGGAATTGTTGCCCAAGGAAACTTTCATAAAGTCTTGCATCATGGTTTGTTGCATCTTTTGTGTGTTTTGCAAAATTGCTTGACTTTCCTTTTGGGCTTGAGTCCATTCTTTCATTGTTGAAAGGAGTTGATTCTCAAATGTTTTAGAACCACCCTCTTGAATAACATGGACTCTCTCATCAAAGTGTGTGTTAATTTGCACCATGGATTTAGTCTCAATAATGTCCCATGCCTCTTGAATGGATTTGGAAAGAATATTCCCACCCGCAGAGGAGTTGAGGGAATCTTGGTGATGTGGTCTTAATCCATTGTAGAAAGTATTGATTTGGTGAACTTCATTGAATCCATGATTGGGGCATTTTCTCAATAACTCCTTATACTCTTCCCAAGCATCATTAAAGGTTTGGCTAGGTTTTTGTTGGAATCCAATAATTAGGTTTCTCAAAGCCATTGTCCTAGATGGGGGAAAGAACTTGTTCAAAAACTTTCTAGTGAAATCATCCCAAGTAGTAATGCTCTTAGGTGATTGCTTATCAAGCCAATACTTAGCATTGCCCTCTAATGAAAATAGAACTAGGAGAAACTTAATGGCCTCATGGGGAACTCCATTGTACTTAATGGTGTTGCAAAGAGATAGAAACTTCTTTATATGATCATGTGGATCATCACTAGGTCTCCCAAAAAATGGTGTGTTTGAAACCAAGGTAATTATAGCGGTCTTAAGCTCAAAGGTATTTGCAGGAATCTCGGGTATAACAATAGCATCGGCATATCCTTGCACATTGGATTGAAGGTGCTCCATCAAAGGTCGATTGTCAACGGCGGCCATGGCTTCTTGTGTAATGATCAAAGCACGATTCTCGGAATCGGATTGATGGACGGTGTTGTTTTTACTCTTTCTCTTTTTCTTCCTTTTCGGAGGAAGGGGTTGTACACCAAATGGTATTTGTGCACGCCCGCGGGTGAGCATGCAACTCAAATCAAGGAGTGAGAGAGAAGCTCTCGTTCGACTTTGAAGAAGAAGGGATTATCCTCTTCGAGATTCAATATGAAATATCCACAAGAAAGTATAATATACCTAAGTACTACTTGGGTGCAAGACCCCCAATCAAGCTTTCCTTCTTAGAATACGCACTAGTGAACAAGGGGTTAGGTGGCGCGAAGCACTTAAGTACCTATTAACCCTTAGACGACATTTTATAGCACGCCGCCTTTCTATTCACTTTGTAGTTTGTATTCTTCGAATTCTTGCCTATTGGAAGTATTTATCTATTATTGAGTAATTAAATTTGATCGATACACGTGTCAAGGACCGAAACGCTCCCGAACGGTGTATTGCAAAAGCAATACTTATGGAAGTATGTGTATTGAGTGTTCGTATACGTATACGTATCTGCATATAATAATATATCAAAAATATTTTTGTATTTATTGGGTTTTTAAAGAAAATACTATATGTACGTAAAAACCGATGAAATCCAATAATATATATTTTTGGTTGCAATCTCTTAGGGAAAAGATTGCTTTTTGAATTTATTATTTTTTTGGTCAATTCTTTAGGAAAAGAATTGATTTTGTTATTGTTTAGTTTTTTTTAATATTTTTATATTTTTTATTTTTTTATGTTTTTGATTTATGATACGTAAAAATAACATTTACGAGGTGAACGGACTCCAAAAGCCAATCGAAACCGTCAATCAGTAGTCTCTCGTAATGTCATGAACCGACAGCGGTGCCATTTGAAATTGAGTATTTTGAAGTTCGTTTATTCTCGATTCTTGACCAATTGAAAGTCCTAAAAATATCAAGCCTTTAATTGTTCTTGGTTGTTAAGGGTATTTGGAAATCTATGTCTAATTCAATCAACAAGTAAAAAGTGGAAAATAATAGGCTACGTCTCCGTAAAACACTTTGCAAATACCAATTACTATTCACCAAGTAATAATGTAAAATGCATAAAAAGTAAATTTGCTTGAAATGTAAGCTAAATGAAAGTACAAGGACCAAAATGAATTTCAGAAACTAAAGGACCAAATGTGAAAACTATAACCAACTAGTAACAACTTTAACCAAACAAACAAACTTACTAATTGATTTTGACAAAAACTGAAAGTTTAAGGACTGGTTACTTACAAACCCTAAAAACAAGTAAGTTTAGCCCTGAATGAAAACTGTTACAACAAAAGGGACCAAAGTGCAAATAAATGGGAATTAATAACAAAAACGGGCTAAGCACTTCTAATAAGCTGGTTTGAGCTTATTACTGGACCAAATTGAGTATGGTTTGTTTTAAAATGCTTAAAATGGAAATTTAGCTAGACTTGCAAAAGGAAACAGCTTAAAAGCTTGTAAATCACAAGATAGCTTATTCTAATAAGCCAAGAATAAGCAAACTAGAAATCTAGACTTCCACACTTTGATTTTATTGTAAAATATGATTAATCAGCTAACAAGAAGACTGGAATGTCTTTTAAAACTAAAAATGGTTCACTAGATAAGTCAGAATATGGAATTAAGCAAAAGAGAGCTTATTTGACCAAGCGTTGACCAAAAATTCCAAAAAGCTGAAAATTTACAAATCCACTCAGCACATGTTGGCAACAAGTTTTGTGAAAGATAATTGACAATTTTATGAAGTAGAAATAGAGATACAAGAAAACAGTTTAGCCTTTTATCTCAGAAACTTGCAAATGCTCAATGGCTTATCAATAAGCTGTTTTCTCATCCAATTTTCCAAACTGTATTGATTCCTTATACACACTAATACTTTGGATGTTGGACTACAAGTAGAAACTGGTTTTAGGCAAATTGATCAAGTAATGAAGTAATGGTAATGGATTGAATTGAGCAAGTTTTCTGATTAAACTGATTAAGAAACTTGACCCATACCTTTTTAGACCAATTGCCTTTTTGACTAAGTTTTTGACTACAAAATGAACCAAAAGTGTTTACTCTATGTTACCAAATGTAAATGATCACAAATCAACCATTTTAACAGATTCTACTTACCAAAAATCTTTAAATCCAAACACTACTTAGAAATCAGTTATCAAACTTTAACAAAGGAAAATTCTGCTTAAGTGCAAGGAAGGTTATGACTCTTATCAATACATGTTTGAATGACCAACTGAAGTATGATTAGACTGAAATCATGCAAGTAAACAGACTAAAATTCAATATGAGACTTGTGACATAAAACTGATGAAAATGCTTATCAGAAATCAAGTGAACTAAGATAAAAGCTATAAGATCACTAAACAACTATCAAACCAACACAATAACACTAGAATTAAGCTAAAAACATGACCAGTTCAACAATTAATAGCTAATTAGAAATGTAGCATGCAAAACTGATTCAGAGGAACCAAAAACAGAATTCTTGACACCTTTTAGCAAAAAGCCTCCTCTGATGGAGTAGAGAAGCGCTGAGCTCTCTATATAACACTTCCTTCAACCCAAATCAACTATATCCACAACCAAATCCTCATCTTCATACCAAATTCTAATTAATCTACAAAATCTGCTTCAACATGCTTCATCAGGTCTGGATATGAACTGAATTGGCTAAAAATACTTGATAAGCTTCCAAATCACAACACTAATTCTATTGATCAATGGAGATCAACAGAATCACAAGGTATCAACTAGAATGCAGATTAGAGTGAAGTGAGATAAAGGTATGAACTGAATATTTTTATTTTATTTATTTGGGAGGGAAAGTTTGTTAACTGCCTAACTAACAAGCTCTTAAGTGTGTGTCAAACACTTAAGAGCTGCTAACTAACTGAAGGTAGAACTGGAATTGAAAGAAAATATGAAAGTATGTGTTTTTACACTTTTAGCTACATGTTACAAATGAGATGATCTACTCCTATTTATAGAGTTGGAATGAGAAGTTGTTGGAGTGGATGACGTGTTTTGGCCAATGGGAGAGTGTCAGGTGTCTTTTTCTTCTTGATTGCAAATTCATCTTCAAGAACTCAAAAGGTTACGAGAACTGAATTCCTTGTTGAATTTAGAGTAAGTTTCATGTTAAGTTCAACTTCTGAAATGCCTTCCTTCTCAAAATCGAATCTGGGCGCGTTCATCTTTGAAAATGGCACGTGGCATCTTCTTATTGGAGTTCAGCTAGACACACGGATCATTATCCAAATTTGGATAATTTGATTATTGAATGGCAGCGTTTGATTTGGTTGAAAGGAAAGAAAGTGGGTGTACTGTGCTAGATTCGCTCATTAAATGAAAACGGCTTAGTGGCCCAGCTGGCAACCCATGTGGCAATCCGGTTAACTTTTTTCTTGCCTTCTTATTGGTCCAAATGGTATACACACGGATTGTACCAAATGTTTGTATAATTTTGTCACTTTTAACCCCTCTTCTTTAGTAGAATATACAATTGAGCTCTTTTCTTCATTCCTTTGCCAATTTCAGTCCTTTGACTTGCAATCTTGATTATTTAAGTCCTTGACTTGGTTGACTTGAAGGTTGACCTGGTTTGACTTTAATCTTGACTTTCTCCAAAATTGCATTGAAGTCCCTCAATGTTTGAACATTGTCAAGATAGGTGCTTTTCTTCAAATGGCTTGTCATCTTTGATCATTCTCTTGTTTTTTCATCATAAATGAGCTTGATTTTCACTTGTTTGCTTGAAATTGTATCCTTGTTACCTATTTAAGCATAAACAAAAAACATACCACATATACTGCTTTATAGCACAAAAGTTAGGTATTTTCTATGTGTTTTAGGATGATTTGTTGACTTATTGATATGAGATTTTGCTCATATCACTCATCTCTTCATCACTTTCACCACCACTTGCTTCATGGGAAACAAACTCAACCCATGGTACTAACCATTCACATGGTTCTACATCCTCTTCATTCCAATCAAGAATGAATGAGTTTTCCTCACCACTCATTTCTAGTCCTCCCTTAAATGTGAATGCTCAACCATAACCTCATCAAATAATTCCCTTTGTTTTTTAGCCTCTTCCTTTCACTCCACCAAATTCACCCATCTCATCCATATCACCCTTGGATACCATGCCTTCTCCTCATCCTCCTACCTCTAACACTCCTCTCTTGGGTGTTCCCATTTCCCGTTTCTTGGGTGATCCACACTTGTTTGATTTTTTTATGCACAATGGAACAAATTGTCCTTGTTGCTTGAACAACTTTCACCTCATTGATACCCTTAGCTTGGAGATGATTGGGGCTCACATCAAGTTGCAAAGCTTCTTGTAGAACCTATTTGCTAATCCTCCTACTCCTAGGAGATGAATGATGGTTTTCAAAATTAACATGCTTTTCAAAAGAAGGTCAAGCCAAAAGAGATCTATGAATTCAAGACCTAGTTTTAGCTATCTTTGTAGTGGTTAACTGTCTTTTTATTTCTTGTATTTCCTTTCTTTTCACTCATTATTTTCTCATGTGGATGATTTATGGATTTAGTTTTTAGGTGTTTTAATCTATGTGATCACATTAAACAACTTTAATTTATTTAAAATTGAACCTAAATCTATTACAACCTCTAAAAACTTGACTTAAAATTGGATCAAAATGTTATCTAAATATTTTGTCACCCTTTGTCAAGACATTCTTTGTGAATGTGTTGCTTTTATGCAACCCTAGCATACTCTAGTGCTAAAAGAGGTAAAAATCCAAGATTTGCAAAATTTTGAAAAAGTCTTATTTTTCTCCAAAACTTTTGAAAATCAAGGTTTGTTGTCCTCTAGACGCGGCTCCTTAGCCCCCAGGCGGCTCCATATCGATATGGAACCGCGGGCTATATTAAGGAACCGCGTACAGTAAAGCCGTGCTTGGATTATTTTTGGTCTTTCTTCTTCGACCACTGTCTTAGTTAAGATTGTTTGTTTACCCAATTTGGCTAAACATTTCCTAAAACCTTTCTTTTTCATTTCAAATATTTTCCTTGTCTATTTTCTTTAAATTCTTCTCTTTTGGGAGTTCTTTTCTTCATCCCTCATAATGCCTAATTCTTCCTTTCCTAACCTTGACATTTCTTTGTCACAAACTTCTCAAACTAAAGCTTCTTCTTCTAAGTTTTCAAAGAAACCGAAAATCTTGGTTAAACCCGTTTGAATAAAAAAAGAACAAGAATCCTCGTGATTATTCTTCTCCAAAATCCTCCAAGAATTCCTCTTTCTCTCCGATTCAATATTGGAATGAGACTTACTCTATAAATCCAATTACCAGAGAAAAGGAGATTCTTCCACCACCACCAAAACCTTTCAACTCTCCTCAACTCAATGACCTATCTTATTTCCCTAATCTCACTAGGCATTGTGAAAACATCTCTTATCCATTATCTCCCTCTCCACCAACCTCTAATTTTGATGGACCTCCCCCATCTAACGACTTTGTTTTGCATCATGGTTCTTCGTGTGCTTGTTGTCGTTTTCAACAAATTGAACTTGCTCATATCTATGACAAGCTAAATTTCCTTGAATTCCTCCTCACTCGACATCCTCTCAAAGTTTTCGTTCCCGTGAACAAAACTTCAAATGATGCTTCGTCGTCTTTCTTTTCCAACTAGGACACATTTTGTACTTCAGTTTTTTGAGTCAATAAAACTTAAGCAATCTTGGAAGATTATCACTATTAGAGTAGTTTATGCTTTGTGGTTTATTTTCCATATGTTTTGCTTTAAATATTCATCTTGTATGTATGAATATTTCTCTTGTATGTTATTTTATATTTGTGTAATATGAATGTTATGTGTGTTATCTTTCCCACTAATTATATTTCACACATTTGTTAAAGAGTTGATTATGGCTAAAACTTAAAATTAATTATGGATGATTCTATAAATTCTAAGTTTTAACCCCTTGACATTTTAAATCATCTTTGATTGGTTTGGATGTTTCTTTTCTTCGATTATTCCACCAATTGAACTATGATGTTGTCAATATACACTCTTTGGACATAACAAATGCTTGCTTCTAATTTGAGATTTCTTTTCCTTCTCCCTCTCAAGTTAGTTAGTAAGTAGTGCACATACATACATTGGTGTTTCTTTTCCTTCTTTTAACCTTTGTGTAGCATGTCACCTTAGCTCATTTTCTTGGTGTCCCAAGCAAGGGGGAGTAAGCACCAAGGGGAAGCTACTAGCAAAAGTCCGGTTCTTTTCTTCTTCAAAGACTTGTGCTAACCTTTTTGCTTTGACAAAGGGGGAGAAATGATAGTGGTAAACTTGTTAATAATTCGAATAAACTTGTATTTTACGTAAATGAGTTTATAGTTTGTCGTAATCAAAAAGGGGGAGATTGTTAATGCAAAGCAATGCCTAAAAACATTGTTAGTATTAATTAATCTTTCTTAGTTTTGATCACGACAAATTACAAAGACATTTATTGTCAAACACAAATATAAAATGAATTATCTAACAAACACTATCATCAAGGTAATAATCATTAGACTAACATATCTTAATCATGCTTAGTGATCATAAAAGTGATTAGCCTTAAAATTCACTTTTGTCAAATATAACAAAAGATTTTTAATAAACTTTATTTTTTAGAAAATGTTTTATTAAAATGAAAATGTAAATTTGAATATGGCATATTCCAAATGCCATAAGAATATCCTTTGAAGGTTTAGACAACCTTAGATATTTCAAATTCACTAAAAGACAAAAAGGAGCGGAGTCTAGTACCCGCGGTTCCTTAAGTGCCTACGCGGTCCCCTATCGATAAGGAACCGCCTGGGTAGATAAGGAACCGCCCCCAAATAGCCGTTGGCATTTGTCTTCTATAAATAGTGGATCAAATCTGCATTCTCATCAACCCTTTTTGGACATCTCTTTCAGCCTTCTTTCTCCTATCTAATCCTAGTCATTTGTAAATGATCACTTAATGTGTTAAGTATGTTTACTCATGATTATCCTCTTGATCTTCTTCTTTACCTTGTCCAAAAAGAAGATCACTCACACACTTGTGATGTGATTAAAGATGAAGAATTGATGAAGATCACCTTCTCCTAAAGATCTAGTCATGTTCATCATTTATTTATTTGTGTCTTGTGTAGATCCAATGTATTTGTGAATACTTGGACTAGTTGTGTTCATCCAAGCTATAAGTGAATACTTGGATTAGAGTTGTGTAAATCCATTGCACATGTGTGTGCTTGGATTTGTGTTGTGTAGATCCAAGCTACATGTATGTACTTGGATATGTTTAGTTGAGTTGTAATTAGTTGTGTTAGTTCTCACTAAACTATAAAGTGATGTGGTTGTGTCTTGTGAGTTCTCACTAAACTATAAAGTGATATGTAGTTGTGTTGTGTGAAGTTCTCACTTATCTTCAAAGTGAAGAGTCATGAAGATTGGTTCTAGCTTTGGATTAGAACTCGACATCTAGCCTTGTGTCGGAAAATGGTGAAGTAGGCAATGTTGTGAAGATTGGTTCTAGCTTTGGATTAGAACTCGACATCTAGCCTTGTGTCGTAAAATGATGAAGTGGGCGACGTTGTGTAGATTGGTCCTAGCTAAGATTAGGTCTCGACATTTAGCTTAGTGTCGGAAAATAATGTAAGCGACGTTGTAAGGTTTTCTCCGCCAAGAAGGGAGCTTGTGGATATAGTGGAAATCTCGAGTAAGGTGTACTCGAGGAGTGGAGTAGGAACGAGGATAGAGCCTCGTTTCTGAACCACTATAAATCTTGGTGTCTTCCTACTAGGTTGTTTCTTTCCTTACTCATTACTTACATTCATTATCATTATACTTACTACACATTGTTAATGCATTAGAAATGAACCTAATCATTATGCAACTAGATTTCAAGTAAAAGATAGTTTTGTGCACTCACCTAATTGAAAGGAATTTTAATTAGAAGATAAATCGATGAGAAACTTTTCAACCCCCCCCCCCCCCCCCTTCTAGTTTCTACATAGCCCTTTCATCATATTGGGACTTTGAGATGTTTGGTTATAAAAAATGTTATGCATTACTAACATGATTTGTGTCAACAGAACCAATATTTTTAAAATTTCAAAAGAAATTAAAATTTAATTACACAGCTGTAGAAGGCAAGCGAGCAACAAGCTGCGTCGCAAGCCCTTTCTGAATAGCGAAACTAATTCTATGAAAAACCACATCTGTGGATTTAGGTGTCATAACGTTGCTATTCATAACGCGCTGAGTTCTCTTCAGAAGCTCCACCGCTTCAGGTGCAAGGAAACCAAAGGTATCAAATGCAAAAGGAATAAACACGTGTTGATTTTCAATGCATGATTTTTCGTGTTTTGTCACTTTGCATGAGGCGGCTTTCAAAGCAGCCCGACCCGCTGTAAAACGGCTACCCAACCCCACTAGAGGAGAAACCCCAGTCAGATCAACACGCGCATGTTTTCCTCCAGCCCATCCAAAACCAAAATATCCGCTGGTCTGAGTGTGGATCTTCCATCTAACGGGTCAGTCAAGAACTTCACAGGTGCTTCTTTCTTGGCGGAGATGCCAGCACGCCTACATATGTCAAAAAGAACGTCCCTAACCATATCATGTCGATACTTGAAGCCCGGGAGCTCTTTACAATGAACCGCATGTTCCCGAAAAGAATCCAAACATGCCTTGCGACAAATAGGGCATATTATATCAGCCGAAAATAATGGGATCATGAGGCGATACTTAAGAATAGAACGGCATTCCACAGGTGACATATGTTAACCGAGCCCGTTTATAGGGATAGATAGTAGGAAATCCTGAGCATGTGATGCGCGTAAACACTCAAAAACTGCTTTCTGCCTCAAAGTCATGTCAAAGTGGACCTCCATATCCTTGACTATTTCACTAACAAGGGTAGTCGCCAATGTTTGTTGGGTTTTAGAAGGGGCGGTATCCTTATTAGGGAAACAACTAGAATCAAAGCTTGGAATCGTATCACGTAGGCAAGCTAAAGCAGAAGCATAATCATCGTCCATACCACATATACCACTATCACGTAAGATGTGGTCTTGTAACACCCAAGATTGGGCCCTCGAGGCCACAAAAGCATATGAGGAGGCCTCTTTTGCGGAGTACAAACTCAAACCACCAAAACGAATGGGTAAAGAGGCAAGTCGCCACTGTAAGTCTCCAAAGAAGGGCCCTCCACAAACCACTATGTTCTCGATTGACCCGCGCAAACCCTTGTCAAAGAACAAGGCTGCATCCTCCATGTGTGCAGGTTGGCAGGTCCTTAACCCAAAAAAGAGTTTAGAAATACCCATGCATGATCGAAGTAAAAGGAGCTCACTCTACGGATCATGTAACTGTGGAAGAAGACTCATCAAATCAACAGCATTCACGGCTCTCTTCATGGCCATCTCTCTAATAAAATTGGCATCTCTACTAACAGCTCCCCCTAAGAAGCTTCACACCCGAAGACGACCTCCGAATATCCATAGGAAACAAACCATCACGGAGCTTCACACCATTGCATGAGGGCCAAAATACCTTTGTTTTCTTGATATTGAGTTCAAGACCCAAACCTGGACCATTTACCTTTATAATGTCTAACACCTTGGCAACCTCTTCTGACTCTCCAATAACGGTTCCATCATCAAGATACCAAGCATGAAGAAGCTTATAGTTCTCTCTGATATTATGTATAAGCGGGTGTAATACAGGAGCGAAAAGAAGAGGTCCTAATGGGTCACCTTATTGCACCCAAGTGGCAGACCTAATATATGTGTCTCCAATATATAATCTCGCTGCCTGCCCATATAAGAAATCCACCCACAAAGAAATAGAGGGACACCTCACCCTAACCTCATGGAGTAATGCCGATCTATCCACAAGGTTAAAAGCATTTGAGACGTCCACGGTGAGCATTGCAAGAGACCCATCATTATGGTATTCACTTAACACCCTATTAGCGCTATGTAACACAGCCTCAGCGCCACCCGATATTCCGACTCCAAATTGGAAATCAGAAAGGTACTTTGACATTTCTTTACCCAGACCTTTCATAGCAACCTTGGAAACCAAACGTCTCCATATAGTGCCTACTGCAATAGGTCGAATCCCGTTATCTGGTTTAAGGAGAGGTGTGAGAGGAGCAGATGCAACAAACTCTCCCAAGATTAGCGGACACCTCCCCGCTAACCATAAATTAACGACTGAGGTGATGACCTTTAAGAGATCTGCGGCGATAGCAGACCCCTCTCCACATAAAGCATCTAAGATATGTTGAGCCCTTAAACCATCTTTACTGCATGAAGTACCTTTAGGAAATGATTTAATACAACCAAAGACATAATCAATTCCTGCTACAAGGGGAGGCTCAGAAAATGCGTTGCTCGGCATGGATGGGGGAGGCTTGTAAGGATTCTTAGCCTTCAAGGCTTTAATGGTATCAGCGCAGTATGAAGCTACACCGGAAGAGGATAACACTTTCACTGCTGCTGTAAAGTGCCCATCCGCGACCTTGCGCAGACATTGCCTGATGTTGGCATTGACTGATGTTGTCTCCTCCATAAAATCACCTCCACCCTGGTCCAACGGACCTGACCCAGAACCATCAAACATCCTCTTAACTAACGTTTCAATACCGTCATCTTCCCCCATGTGGCTAGTGACTTCAAGATATAGCTTTGTTGTAAGGATTTTCTATTTCCAGACCTACGTTCTTGTCTATTTTTGGGCTTATACACTTGTAACATACATCGTGGGAAAAGTAACAACTTGATCCATGTTGCAACAGAATCATGTTGGGCAACCACCTTGTAAAGAAATGTTTTAAAAGCCTGAGAAAAAGCCAGACGACAACCATGAGAAATACTTTTGACAGTAGTGATAGGCAATTTAAAAACACGATCAAGAAGCTCAACATCCAAAGACACCCCCTCGGTTACGTTTATCTCAGAATCTTTATTAGAAGGCTTCAAAATGCTAACAATATGACCACTCGTGTCATCAGGCCCTTTAGAAAGACGAACCACACCATCTTTGTGATGACAAGCCCGACTTACAGCATGTAAATCCATACACTTCCCACAAAGCCATTGGCCAAATGCCTTCAAAGTATCCTCAAGAGCCATATATAATCCATGGTCCATGGAGATAGCCTCACGTAATGCGTCTTTACGTTCATTGCACGAGGTGTAGTCTCTTGAGATGAGAAATCAAACGAGGAAACCCTTTATTCTCCACTTCACCATCCGAGCAACAATGAAAGCCCCTAAACGGGCACTGCCAAATACCGTCCGAAGAAATAGATGAGGATGTCATTAAAAAAACAAGAAAGTAAATACGGGATATGAATTTGTAACGAAAAGGATAATGAGTTTTATGTATGTTTTTTTGTTGAGACATTTTCACAAACACTTGGTGGGTAGTAGAACATTTTAATTGGATTTTATGGTAGTGGATATAGAGATTGCAATGAGGATTTGCGTTTTATTGTAGTGAAATCGAAGAAGGTTAAAAAGCTACATTATGGCAGATTGATGTGGTGTTCGATACGAAAATAGAAGGATTTGAAGTTTACTGATGATGTTGGTGGGTAGTAGTATTCACTATTTCACCCTTTTTTCATTAATATTTCATTTTAAAAGGAGAAATTGTCTCATAAAATTTTACATCCTTTGAAAAAAATACATTTATAGTACAAGACTTTTTAAACTTTCTTCACATAAGAATAACCAATAAGAACAAAATTTTCAGATTATAAGACAATTGTCACTATTATTTAAAACATTCGAAAAACAAAGACATCCTAAACACCTCAAATATGAAAGGTTGGGTTATTTTGAAAACCCAACTCAAAAGGAGCCATGCCCCACAACGTGGAAGATGAAAGATTGCCTATAAGATAGAAAAACAAAGACATCCTAAACGCCTCAAATATGAAAGGTTGGGTTATTTTGAAAACCCAACTCAAAAGGAGCCCTGCCTCCTAACGTGGAAGATGAAAGATTGTCTATAAGATAGAAAAGCGTTAAAATAAAATCATATCAAAACCTTATGCAAGTCCCCCTAAAAATGAGACTTCTTTCCACATTAATCTAAGTGTCTATGTTTTATCTCAACACAACGGGTCTGATGTAATTTCAGTAAATACTTTAGTCATTTCTCCATTAACAATTCAGTCCCATTATTAGATAATTTGGGCATCAAATTGATTATGAACCATCTTGATAAAATACATATATGCAACAAAGACCTCATCATTTTCCTTGACCAAGTATACTCATACATTCCTGGAATAATCATCAAAATATTAAGGAAGTATTAAATATTTCTATAGTTCAAACTTTATAAGGTCCCCACAAGTCCATGTGAACAAGTTCACCCAGTTTCTTGGACTTATGATGAGACACGAGAAATGGATCCCTAGGTTGCTTAGCCCTATGATAGACTTCACAAACATATACGGTAAAATATTTAGAAATATCTAAATAAGTATGCAACAAAGACAAAACTTGACCAGAGGGGTGACCAAGTGTGTTGTGCCACAACCACTTAGACACATAAAAACACATAACCATATTAGACTTACCAATATACTTTTTAAATAATATCAAACAAGTATAAACCACCCGATTCACCACCAGTCCTTGCGACTTTCTCCCTTTTCAAGTCCTAAATATGACATTTATCTTCATCAAAACAAACTAAAATTTTATTATCTTTAATTAACTTATTAATAGACATAAGACTAACACAATATCCAGAAACACGCACATAATATAAAACAACATAATTAGTTAATCTCAAGTTCCAAACATGACTAATATATTAAGATTGGTAATATCAACCACATTAAACATACTAGCAGTGGATACAGTCATATGATAGGTAGCACCCGGGTATATAATCCACCCCATAGTTATAGTAGGAACACATAAGTTAGAATTAGCACAAAGTATTTAGAGAACTGAATATTGAACCATAATTTCTTGTTATAGAAGGAATCCGTACCTATCATGTTGACATGTATGCTAATAGAAGAATTCTCATAGATCAGATAAAGCAGCTTTTGCATCTACTCAAAAGTAAAACCAAAAGAAGTACTAGTACAAGATCGTTTATCATTAGGTTTCACATCCACATTAGCATTAGACCTTTGTTTAACGAAGTTATTATTCCTTTTAAAAGCAGACGGGAAACCAACAATCTCATAACACCTATAAACAATATGAGCATGTCTATCATAGTTTTGCAATCAGATTGGGGTTAGTCCCTCAATCACAATTATTATTATTAAAAAAAGCATATGGGTGTATTGTTATTAGTGAAAACTCTTCTATTGTTATTAAATGACTTATCAGCAAAAGTAGTAGCATTAGGTTTAGACCAAAAAATGCAGGAGGATTCAGGAACACCCTTATGAGATTCCTCTCTAGAAACAATGTCGTAAGAATCCTTCACATAAGGGGGAAGATCCCTAGTGAGAAGAGCACTTATAATAGGCCGATAACAATCATCAAGACCCATTGGAAAGTGAATCATCTTCATGAGTTGTTGATGCATGGAAAACTCTTTACTAGCATCACAACTACACTTCACATCACAAGTACACTTAGGTAGTTTAATTAGAGCATCAATTCTCTCTATAGGGAATTTAATCTATGATAATAATATGTTATGGAACTACGACCTTGTTGAACAATATTAACTTTTTGAAGTGAGTTGTAAATAACTGATCCAGTAACTTTATCATATGTTTCTTGTAATTCTTTCCAAATAAGAGTACAATTATCAGAGTATACAAAACCCATATAGACATCATGAGATACATAATTCATAATCCAAGTTAAAACCATGGCATTACATATATCCCACTGAGAACACAAAACATAATTTCCTTAAAAAAAGAACCATCAACAAAACCAGAGTTATTCCTAGCTTGCATATTTATTCTTAGCTTGAAGAGTTAGGTTCGTGGCACTACACCAAATTCTATTAGTTTTAGTACCATTTAGTTTAAAAAGAATCTAAATGGAACTAGAATTATCCCTATTCTGAACATGTAAAGGATTACCAACATCCAAACTAGTAATCAACATATGACTAAGACAACCACTAACACTAAGACCAAACAGAATGAAAAATACTAAGAACAAGACAAAATAAACAAGATAAATAAGAAACGAAACAAGAATAAACAACAACCAATCAACCTCTGTGTTGCAACTATAGACTAAATAAACTAAATAACCTATGAACAAATCTAAATCTACTCTTATCTTAATCACACCTAAGTTAATTGAAACACCAAGCTTTGCACCCTATCTGGGAGAAGAGCATGTACCCACACTTTTTAAGGAAGAGATTTGAGATGTTACCCATAGAGTTTGCAACATACTTACCAGAATGTTCATCTACTTAAAGGAAATAGAAAGACTTACAAAGCTATGAGAAGTCGAAAATGTATCTTCTTATTGATAGATTAATTCGTCTCATATTAACTCTCCCTGTTTCAACGACAACATCTGAAAAAGCTTTTTCAAATATGAAACTTGTGAAAACAAGACTCCATACTACGATGAGTGATGACTTCGTAAATACTAGCATGCTTCTTAGCATTGAAAGGGGGATCGTTGGCACCTTTTTTAATGAGAAAATAACAGATGCTTTTTTACAATAAATCACAACATCGTGTCCAAATGATGAAGAAGAAGCGCAAAGTAGAATTTCTTTAAAAGTGAAATAAGCTGTTTTATGAACCCTTTTAGTTTTAGCATTAACTTAGTTTATCCTTCTATATATTAACTGTAGGGGTGTCATTCGGTTCGGTTATCGGGTTGTTCGGTTTATTCGGTTCGGGTTATTCGGTTAATTTTTTTTTCTGAGTCAACCCGAAAACCGAACCGAACCGAAATAGATTTCAACCGAACCGAACCGAAAACCGAATTTGAATTCGGTTCGGTTTTCGGGTTGACCCGAATAACCCGAATTTTCTGAATTTTTCAAAAAAAATATATAATTATATAAATATTTAGAAAAAAAGAGTTATTTCAAGTATAAAATGATATTTTTATATTAAAATTATGTTTTAATAACTAGTTTGCATATATTAGGATTAAATTAAATTTTAATAACTATTATATATATATAAATTTATTAAAAAAAATATATATTTATAAAATTTCGGTTTTCGGTTCGGTTCTCGGGTCCGACGGCCAAACCCATACCCAACCCGAAAACCGTATTTGTAGTTCGGTTCGGTTCGGTTATGACCCAAAACCCGAATTCTATTTTCGGTTCGGTTTTAGTTCGGGTTCGGTTCGGTTCGGTTTTCGGTTTTTGTGGGTCAAACCCGAATTATAGACACCCCTAATTAACTGTATTATGTCTCTTACATGTTATAACTGATTGAAGCTCAAATGTTCAAGTGTTGTTAATGAAATCTGTATTTTGTATCTTGTATTCAGGGACAGAACCAGGAGACAAACTGACCAGGTGCATTTTCAACAAAATAAACAATGCTACAAACAAAATTTTTAGGGACCAGGTGCATTTAGCACAAATATAACAAAAATCCAAGTTTTTTAACAAATTTAACACTACGCAACCAAAATCTATGGGTGTCCCGGGACCCCTCGGGACCCACCCTGGTTCCGTCCCTGCTTGTACTAGTTAATTTAGTTTAAAATACGATCTTTTTAGTTCTATCATCTCTTTGGTTCTTCATTTACTTTTCTAAATCATCATACGTTTTATTTTTTGAACTATGTTGCGAGTAAAAAAAAATTTTACCCCTTTAATTTGAATCCTAGATTTGCCCCGCCAAAATTGACGTCAAATAGGTATAAAGAAATACAATATGTTGTATTAAACTTTTAACAAAAAATCAAATCAGTAGACAATCTAAATAAAACAACTTGAAAAAATTAATGTGTGCTTTACCAACTATTCTAAATAACCAGTACTACTTTTACATCATTATTGTCATCAACCAGATATACAAATCTTAACACGGCTTCTAGTTTGAGTGCTGCTCTTAGTTAGCCACAGTTGTATTAATCCACACTTGTACTTGCTCAAGTATATAGTTGTTGTATACGAGTGGACTTGCATCATTTCTCTTGCATATAATTAGCCTATCAATTATACAAATCTATTGTGAATAAAACAGATAAAAGGATGACGCTTTGTCATGTTCAACTTATTCCATGAGGGCGAGATATTGACTTAGACGTGCCGCACGCACGATCAGTGGTGGATTTTAGTAGATCGAGCTCCTCTTAAAAGTTGCGACGACTAGTGTGAATATTATTCAATTCGTCTCAATAGTTATTGTTCATTTTCCTATTCTGTAATTTTTAAGTGAAATATCACCTTGATCAGTTTTGAACCTTTTTCGGACTAGCTCAAATGTGCACCTAGAAATGTTTAAAGTGCATATTTTTTTTTGTAACGGACATCATGTGTATAACCAATTTGTCACTGTGAACCTATGTTGCACAGAGACGGATACAGATACGGAAACGGGGACGGGGACGGGTACTTAGAAACGCCAATGTCCCAAAATCTATGAAACGGGTACGGCTGGAAACGTTTTTGTATTTTATAAATATTTATTAATAAATTAAATAAACATGAATTTTTAACCGATAAAGCAAGAAAAAATAAATACCGATAGTAATACATAACATATACTTAACATTAAACAAATACTGATAATCAATTTTTAAAGGTTTGTTAGAAAATATGACGACCTACCATATGTTTATACAATATACATGGACCAAAAAATATTTCATGGCCCAAAAACTAGCCCAGAAACGTGTTAAAAGCCCAAGAAACGTTTCCCTTCGCGTTTCTTCGCGTTTCTGCTAGAGGCTCGGCGTTTCCCATCTTCAGGAAACGTTTCCCTTTTTGGGGAAACGTTTCCGCCGCGTTTCCGGACGTTTCCAGCCGTTTCTCGTTTCCGAAACGTTTCCGGGACGGGCACGGCACCCGAGAGGCGTTTCCGTGCAACATAGCTGTGAACATGATTAAACACGTATTGCCTGCCTAATATAATGATTTGTAAGTAATCGGTCACATATACACAGATGTGTTGTGTATGTAGTGTGCCTATAACTAATAATGTGTATATATAAATATAATACAACATGCCTGCTAACTTTTTTGATTACGCGTGATCATGAAACATTAAATATATAAAAATCTTATACCACTTTCTTTAGTATAATGCTAGAAAACTAATTAATTTATATAGATATTATTACTTTCTGAAAAGTATATTCATCCAAAACAACACTTTATTTCGCAATTCGCAGCACCAAACTACTGATTAGACTCATAGGCTTTCATACTAAAAACATATTAATCTCTTGCTGTAAAGTATTATGCTAGGCTGGTATACCCAAAAAAGAAAATATCGTAGTAATATTACTTGATACCCTAAAAAGGAAGTCCTTAAACTATTGATAAAACAGTCACTTGTATCCTAGTTGGGTATATATGTTAGAGTATACAAGTTGCTTTGCTTTTAGTACTTGGAAGTTTCTTGGGCTCATCCAAGCAAATTTGAATGCTCATTAGTATAATGTTAATTTTATACTGTAGTATCTTACACCTTTCCTCTTTTCACCAAATTATTCAAGAGATTGTAACGACTAACTAGCTAGCCGAGTGTAAGACACATAATAATGTATGTGTTAAGTTCATGGCAACCGGACGAATGTTATTAGCTAGAACGACAATTTTTTTGTCCAAGTGTTAGCAAGTAAGCTCATGAGTGATATACGTACAGTGATGACAACATTTATTTGTCCAAGAGTTAGGAGGCCGAGGCACAAAGATTACATACAAAGAGAGAAACACGGGTTATTGAGCTAATAAATTCAGTTAAGATGGGGTTTTTTTAGCCTACACGATATCGAATTAAAAGAGGAAAGCTTAATGTCATTGAAGATCAACTGAGTAGTCATGCTAGGCTTTTCTCGATGCGAAGAGACTTGGCTCAGTTTGACACACTAGATTAGTTTTTGGGAAGTTAACACGTTCATTTCAAGAGAAGTGAACACGATTGTAAGATATAATAATTGTACAAGTTTTTCATTTTTGATAAGCAATCTTTGTTGTTAAGCTTTTCTAACGTCTTCCAATGTTCCACGTTAGTAATGTTTTATAATAATACTCCTAGCTAACACATATCAAAACCCTAGAAAAGGCCAAACTCCGAAGTTCCAAACCTTTTCGTGGAAAGGAGAGAATTTGTTGGGGCAAATAAAGTTTGTATCCACATGCTTCCCCTCTTTTTACACATCATTCATCCAACTAAAAAAGATTTTGAACTCGATCACTTTATGAATTAATTATTAATCAAGATTAAATATATATAGGACTAGCTAATTGCATACAAGTAAGAGCCCTAGAAACTTCTTTAAAACCCTAAATATAATCTTTCTCGTACTTTATTACTTTAGTTAACAACCATCATTAGTAATTTAATAAAACAAACTATGAGTTCACAACACTTGCTACGTGTATGTTAGTGTTTTTTTAATATGTTTAGTGCAAGCTCATCGATAAAGCTACTGAAAAGGACCCTTTAAATGGATTTGTTTATTGTAATTAAGTAACTTTTAATCATTGTGCGCTGTGCATAGCGGCGATACCTAGTAAATAAAACGCAAGTCTAAAAAGGTGACGGTGTTATGCAGGAAATATAGTGTTATTTAGTACGGACTAGTATGAACGAGTTAACAAGAGTTATAAAACAAGAATTATTAGAAAAGTTGTCTTAAGTTATGTGCCTAGCTTATTCGTTTCATGCACGCATGGTAATTAATACTATAACATAAGAAAATTTGAGATTAAATTTGATTACAAAATAGTATGGCATACAATGTCTTTTTAAGTGTTGTGATGTGGTTGTAAACTGTGTCTTTGATTCTAGGTGTTTATTTTATCGTTTGTTTGATGTTTATATCTTCTAATTACAATTTGCTACTAAAAAAATGAACATACGCGATGAAAGTTTGATATCATTATTGAGTGTTTGTGATCACAGGACATCAACATCCAAATCAGTAGACGGTATTTTCTTTGTGTCTGTGAGTGTCAACCTGAGCTCACGTTGTTTTAAATAATAAGTTAATACTAATAATTAGTACTTGTATATATATCAACAATCCATAGATTTTTACGATATGTATGATATTTATCGAAGATGTGTTACAATGATCTTTCATAAACATACAAGCCGAATTCAAATAAGCTTTGGAGATTCTCTACGGCTTGGTAGGGTTTTAGAGACGGGTTACGGCTTGGTGGGTTTAGAGATTATCCAAAATCTTTGTCGGCCCTAATCTCTTGGAGCGTTACGATAAATTTTATCACGTTGCTTAGATGTGGTGGTCCAAACTACGGTTTGGATTCTATAGAGGTTTAGAAATCAACTTTGATTTGACTTGAAAGCCTCCAAGACACAAAAAAAACTCCCTAATAGAATTAGTTCTTGTTACATGTAATTTCTTCTCTTGCTTGGATATAAAATCAAGCAAATTTAAAGAAAACCAACCGAATAAAAAGAAGAGAATATGACGTTGAGTTAACAGTCAATTTTCAGTGTTATGGTGTTAGTATACCGTTTGCTTTGAGACTCGCAACCAACAATATCACATTGTATGCGTTATCAAATCCGTGTTTTTGTTAGGATTATTATCATTATTATTGGTACACTTGAATAAAATAGGAGAAGTGGGGGTGAAAGAGCTAATAATAGGGACTTGGCTCAATGGTCCATCACCCCAGCCTTGTAGCTCCAACTCCATGTGAACACACTGTCGGCATCCTAGTCAGCAACTCCCCACATTGCCACGTAGGACTTTGTTGCCCCCACATAAGAAGATGTATACTCGGGGGCCTACTTATCACATCCACTATGACACGTCACTATCATCATTCTATTTGCTCCCACAGTTTACCCTTTCAAAAATTTAGCTCATAGATATACTAGATGAAATGTGGGTTTTACACAAGGAAATGGCTTAAATAGCAACTTCATCCGTCTAGGCTGATACAAAGAATGGTAGGAGGAAAAATATGGTGACATACTACTAAAAATGTGTTGTTGCGTAGGTTATAACACTAAAATTGTTATGATACCATATTTTGGCTAGTTTTTTGCAGAGTGATAAGACATAGAAAAAAATTGGTGTTATGAGTTTACATATAACCCACTTATTTTATATACTATATAATATGGTTATGTCACGAGCTTTTGTTGAAGAGTGATAAGCCGTAGAAAAGTTGTGGCATGGCACAAAAATTTCTCGACTGATATTTACGGCGTTAGAAGGTATGCCACCATTTGAGGAGACACGAGTCATAACACCACCGTTTTGTATGCTCTACTTTGCATTTTAACCAACAAGAAGAAGTTTAGTAAGAAAATATAATATTTGATTGATGAAAAGTGTAGTTAGTAAAATTTCTTAAAAATTTATATATATTAAAAGTGAACATTTATTTACGGAAGTAAGAATTATGTACGTGTTCATTGTAGTTTGTGTTTTACTAGAATTAACACCGTTGTTTGAGACATATTTATTTGAGCATGATAAGAATATGCATTGCATGTTTGTATACATTCACAAGGATATAAGATATGAACAAAATGACTATATGTACAGTCATTTTTTCAAATCTTATTAGTAGTACGTTAAACCTTGAATCAAGTGTAGTATCATGTTAAACCTAACACAAATCTTTCTAATTTCAATATAATCTTGCAACCATCACTTAAAACCATATACACTCCCATTGGAAGCAATAAAATAAGTAATTAATTAGATTCCAAAAAGATTGAATTAAATCTAATACCACTATGATATTTGATCATATGATTGCAAAATAGTTTATGATATACAATGATTCTAACTATTATTATGATAAAATTCCATAAACAAACAATAGAAAATAACTTAGCTTATGATTTGAGTATGACCTTTCAAAGATGCATTGATTGACCCTTACCAATCCCACACCACCCCATATGCTACTCCTCTATATATACATGTTATCTTAGCATTCTATTTCATTCCAACAACAATCATCTTACAAACATACATACAAAAACACAACTATTCTTTGATAACTCAAGAACCACACAAAACTTCAAGACCTTACCTTGTATTCCAAGAAATATACAAAAATGTTTAGCTTTTCGGATCAAAATGACTTCTGTGGTCGTCGATGTGTGTGGGTTAACGGCCCCGTCATTGTAGGGGCCGGACCCTCAGGGCTAGCTGTCTCAGCTTGCCTTAAGGAACAAGGCATTCCTTTTGTAGTCATCGAAAGATCTGACTGCATTGCCTCACTATGGCAAAAACGTACTTACGACCGCCTTAAACTTCACCTCCCGAAAAAATTCTGCCAACTTCCTAAACTAGCCTTCCCTGAGGAATACCCCGAGTATCCAACGAAAAGACAATTCATCACATATCTTGAGAACTATGCACAAAAATTCGACATCAAGCCACAATTCAACGAGTGTGTGCAATCTGCTAAATACGACGATGCCTGCCACCTTTGGAGGGTCATAACTGTCTCAACAAACGGGTCGACTCAGTCAGAAACCGAGTATATTTGTCAAATGCTAGTAGTTGCATCAGGAGAAAATGCCGAAGGGGTGGTACCCGAAATTGATGGACTAAAAGACTTCTCTGGTGAAGTTATCCACGCTAAAGACTACAAGTCTGGCGAAAAGTACACTGGAAAGAAAGTTTTGGTAGTCGGATGTGGGAATTCTGGTATGGAGCTCTCATTAGACCTCTCAAACCACAATGCTAAACCTTCTATGGTTGTTCGCAGCTCGGTAAGTTATCCTTACACAAAAAAAAATCAACTTTTTTTCAAGAAAAAAATGACCCATTATGTATAAGTATTTAATTCATTTATTTTTCATTACAGGTTCATGTTTTACCTCGCGAAATATTGGGAAAATCTACATTTGATCTAGCCATGATGCTAATGAAATGGCTACCTTTATGGCTAGTTGACAACATTCTACTGTTCCTAACATGGTTCATTCTTGGTGACACACAAAAATATGGGATCAAAAGACCATCTTTAGGCCCATTAACATTAAAAAACCATCACGGAAAGACTCCAGTTCTGGACATTGGTGCACTCGAAAGAATTCGATCAGGAGATATTAATGTTGTTGGTGGCGTCAAAAGATTTAACCACACTTCAGTTGAGCTAGTCAATGGCGAAACACTTGATATCGATTCAGTTGTTCTAGCAACTGGATACTGTAGCAATGTTCCTTACTGGCTTCAGGTGAGAAAATAGTTTCAATCTTTATATGTTTTAAGTATATAGAAAGATTTGACTTTTTTACAGTTTGACTAATTAAAATTTGACTTTTTTGACTTATAGGAGACTGAATTCTTTGCTAAAAATGGATTCCCAAAGACCCCATTTCCAAATGGCTGGAAAGGAAAATGTGGACTGTATGCCTCAGGATTTACAAGAAGAGGTCTTGCTGGTGCATCTGCTGACGCCATCAAAATTTCGCAAGATATTGCAAGAGTATGGAAGAAAGAACTAAATCACAAAAAACAGAAAGTTCCATCACATAGAAGATGCATCTCAACCTTCTAATTGTGTTTTTATTTTTTTTAAGATTTTGTAGGGAGATTAGTACTTGAGTGTGGGGTGTAAAAATATGTGTAAAAATGGGATAGATTAGAAGAGTAGCCCTCACCATAAAGCCCCCCAAAAAAAGAAGAAAAAAAAATATTAGGAACAAAATAGTTTGGACATTTTGTATAATTAGGATGATGATGAGGCTAACTTTGTAATTGACTTGTGTTTTGAATGGTTTATGAATGGAAATATTGCTTGATTCTAATGATATAGTTCTTATAGTTCTTGTTTCTGCAAATGACATTTTTTTTGCCGCAAATCCTTAAACCTTCTAAATGATTGATATTAGGCTATTGCGAAAATGACTCATTAGGTAAGCCGTATTAGGAATGAAGAATTTCAGTTTCGAAGAACAGAAATGAACAAGGCTGCGCATAAGGCACAGCCTATTAATTCGCTTATAGAATGATTCACCAAAAATGTACGATCTTTATTACTTCCTATTTAATGTCAGTATGGTTTGTGGACGAAGAGTATTGATCGATCAATTCTAGCGAAAATGACACCCCTCTTGTTTATATATTGGCAAGGGCCGTAACAGTACAAAACCTCGTGAACGCTTAGGACAAGAGTTAAGAATATATAGTTATATCGACAGGGACACTCTTGTTTTGGGGTCCTCGGCTTAAATTGTCTCAATTGATTGAAATCGGGTACTTGATATATATCAATAAATCAATATACAATGGCGACACGTACGAATTATACTGCAACTAGTACAACAAAATATTGCGGTAAGACAAAGAGCATATTGCTCCTCATTTAGTCCCATCATCCTTCCACATCAATACAGTTTGCAAGTTCTTTGATGGCAACAAATGAATGTACAAACAATGTACTCCCATGATTCATAATGTTTTGATGAAGTTATTGCATTATGTAAGAGCCCATTCATAGAAAAAACTATTCATGTGTGACAAGTTTGTAAGTAAACTCAAATCTGTTAAAATATCAGAAATTATGATTATCAAAATAAAAAATCATTCATAAATAGCTAGATATTTTAAAGGCCACAAATTCCATGCCAAATAATTAACATGTTATAACATATGAATTTTAGTTATTTATTATAAATATAAATTGCTATCTTATGGTGTAATTCTTTAATTAAGAGTCAATCTACATTACTTTAATGACCTAATGACACTTGATATGATAACTATATTATATTAACCTTATTTTATATAAAAAACTATACTATAATCTCAATAAAAATCTGAAATTGAGGCATATTTGGAGGATCAGTCTCACTTAGTATTAAGACACATTAAATTCTAGTGACATGTGCAAATCATAATTATAATTTTCATTAGTTATTCACTTAATTGCATTTTATATTATCAGCATCTTCCGGGTCAAAGTTTAGTTAAATAATTAAGTACTTTCAGGGGAATATATACACTTGAGAGCATTTTAGTTCTGATCTAATTGTCTTTGCAAAAAGTTTCATATAAAAATATTGATTTTTGTAATAGAATCCATAATGTGATTTCATAAATTCAAGTTGAATTATATGTATTGTACTTTATTTTATTTTTTAATAGTAACTTTTCTAAAGCACTATATGAAAAATGATATCTGAGTTTGTGAGATTTTTGTTAGTCTGTTTAATATCATATCATGATTGTTGTAATTGTGATATACCAAAATGGAATTTGAGATTTATTTTTCGGTTGTAAAAAGAGAATCTTAATCATTTGATGATTTGAATTATGTGATTTAGACTTAAGCTTAATTCTTTATAATATTTTAATAGAAAAATAAATTTGAAGTATAGATTTTATATAAAGAAAATCTCTTAAGGAAGGAATAAGATGTAGACATTATAGTTATATTTAGCAACTCCTAAGAAAAAACTAGTGTTTTAGTAACTCATTGTGTATTAGTATGCTTATTTCTTCTCCCCCGTGTACTGATCATTTTTGGGACCTGTTCGATATCCAATTATTGTCTTCGTTCACCAGCTTCACGTTGGCGGTCCAAAGGTCCACAAGGCCGGCTTTCATGATCACGTGCAAATTCGCAAATAAATCAGTTTTACATTATCTCAGGGACCATTGCATCATCCTACATATTGAATGCCGCCATAGGTAAACGGTTCAAATATGAAATATCATTCAATGGCGATCACATCATCGTTAGCCTTCTTTCCTAGTCACTTGCCATTGACATTAGCCCATCTTGCTACCAAGGTCTCTTTCTCGGAATTTTCGCTTAGTCAGCTTGATTTTTTCCAACACCTAATGTTTCGGTTTTAGTATCAATCTATTGACACATTTTCACTTCAGTAAATTTGATGTTAACACGGTTTTTGTTTATACTGTGGCACAATAATCATCTGATAGCTAAGGTTTTGTTAGTAGCGTGGAAGTTTGGTTTTTGTTTCATGTACGTGCATACAGATTAATATTCAGAAAAGTCCAAGTTAGATAAAAAAAAAGACTAAGAAAAGTTCAAGTGGACACTTATTATGAGACAGAGGGAGTAGCTTTTTAGTTCACGATGTATCATTTGAGGTCGTGTTCGTGTTCACAATTTAGATATCGCATTAATAGCTTCTTTGTTGTAGGGATTGGTTATGTCTGATAAGTCTAATTTTCTTGTATTTTGTATGTCACATCTACCCGAAGCTGAACATACAAAGAATGTTACTTTCCCTATCTTATCTTTGTCACGTCTACCCGAAGTTGAATAAAAGCAAAGTTAACTCCACAGAGAAAACCTCATCCATTTGAAGTACATTCGGCTATCTTATTCTTCGATTTTAAATTAAAATTGATGTCACAATCATGTAGAGATTTGATATCGCAATAACTAGAAAACCATAAACAGTTTTTGACTTGCTGAATTATTGAGAAATGAAATGAGACTGGCTGTTTGGGTCACTGTTAACCAGCTGGTGAAAGAAGTCCATGAACTGTTTTGGTCCACACCATATACACGGCCCATGCAAATGGAAGCACAAGAAAGAATTCTAAAGTCAAAATTGCTAATTTCCCCGGCTATGATAGTTTTGAGATAAGGTAGTTATTGTATTTTCAAATGGTAAGTAAACAATGTTAGTTCTATGTACATTTCTTATAAAATATCAGAAGTCATTTTCACATACTTCCATTTGGATGTTCGCAAAGCCTTGCAAATCCTATAGAGTTAGAAGTTAGGGCTGTTTGATGTCGACATACTTCTCAACCGTTTTCCACATTTTGAGTTTGGTATGTATGTATTTGTCAATAGGCTATCTGTTCCTACTGAAGATAGATCCATATATCGGTCAGACCGTGTAAAGGACGTGTTGTAAGTTGTAACAAACTTGTAGTCTAGTTGAGTCATATTATCATACATACGAGTTTCACCATATGGAATGAAGCTACATATCGAAGTCACTTAGTCTGTGGTCCATATGCAAAGTTAATGTTACCATTACTTTGAACTGAAGCATACGAATTTTGTGATCGTCGCTGACAAAATGAAGTTAATATCGTTCAAGTTGCAACAACTGCATCTTTTAGCACGCATTGTCGTCAAAACCAACTATCTTAAGTTTTGAGTTCCTTAATGATTTATCTGAGAAACATTATACTGTGATATTTTTGGTTTGAACATAAGAGAAATTCCAAGAGTTGACAAAATAAGAGTAAATGCAATCCAGTAGCCACTAGGAGTATAGCCAAATAATTTGAAGAACCCACATGATCACCCATGCCTTATACCATGTGACATTTGTGACCCAAATTTCACTATCATCAACTACAACCTCAAATCTTAAAACTAATACAAATTTGTCACTTTCTATATTTGGACTCATCTTACATTATCCAAATCTGGATTGTATGACAGATGTGCATAGATTTCGTGTATCGTTTGACATAATGAAAGTACTATAAAACTTATTTTGCTCTTAGCTGGACCCTTCTGTGTGGACACTGGACTGATATCGAGTGTTTGAGAATGAGAAGCAGCGCAACACTGTTTTAGATCACGGCACTTTGTAACTCAAAGGTGTATAGCAATAATTTGTGGAATTCGAAGAAGTGACAAATAGTTGCGACATGTGACGTTTTTATGTATAAACTATTTCCCATGAAATACAGCATATTATGAATATCTTAAACAAGTGAATACAAAATAATGAAATATTGCAGTCTATGCAGCAATGCAGCATGAGCATTTACCAGCAACCAGCCAACAAAATTTTGTCGAGCTGAGGGGGACAATAACTTTGCTATCGTACTTATTAATAGGCTCTTGCTTTGATGAATACCCCTTATAGATATGTTAAAGTTACCATTTAGCTGCGATTTTTGGAGTTTTTCTAGAAATTACAATTTTTGCCTGGGTAAAACTACCCTCATCAGCAAGAAATGATATACGGAGTAATTAATAAACCTTGGGGATAGTTTTAGTAATTTATACCAATATCCAACCGTTTGTCCGTGGTTAGTAAATCTCCGGTGACAGTAGAATGAGTTGCATCCTGTTTATCGTAGCGTAACTTGTTTAAGTCGCCACTAGTTGCTCTAAATTCCATCTTTGACAATTGTTCTGTCTCTAAAAGGCTCTCTTCCTCCCTCGAATCAGAGAACAAGTCATGAGGAATCTGATATTGATTAATGTGAACGGTGCAATACAGTTATAGCTAGGGATTTCATGCCCCTATAACACACGCCATCCATGTTATACTGCACGCCCCTTTGTGTTATAGGGGGCTTTGCCATTGGGACAACGTGCGCTATAAGCATTTCTATTTTTACTTTTTGTGCGTGAGTGAGGTTTTTTCAAAATAAAAAGAACGCGCAAAGGTCTCTCTGCTCCTAGTCACTAAGTAGTGCTATTCTGGGGGGCTGGACTGCACCAAGAGGTCCTTTCCTTTACTGGCCTGAAACTTTCAGTTCTCTTACTTGACTAGAGGGCTTTCCCTCACGACTTTCTTTTTTTAATGTGTTATCAGAATGTTATTGGGGAGGGTGTTTTTTGATTTTGTGTTATAGAAATGTTATAGGGTAAAAGTTGGCATGGCGGCGCCTATTAGACACCTATAACAGTATCTGCACATAGCACTCTTACAGGTAACAACGGGTTAAGTGCTTGTGAATATTTTTGTTACTACTATAATTACTCATAAGGACATGTTGCAAAATGAGCATCTAAAGTTCTAAACACGTATGATCAGTCAGTGAAAAAATATTGTTTTGGTAATCTATTCTCTCACTTGTATTCGTGATTGCAGAATTCTCTCATGTTCTCATTCATGGATATGATATTGTTCCTTGTGTACTTCGAATTAGTAGATTATTAGAAGCAGTTGACTGGGTCATTATGATCGAGTTTGAAAATTATACCCTTATTTCATAAGGCAATAGAATTCACCAGGTTAGATCTTATGGAATATTAAACACAGTACTGTTTTAGACAACATTAGGCTCTTGTTTTTATAAGGTTCCTGAAATAGCAAGTAGAAAACGATAAACCAAATGGGCCTCGGTCTATTAACTTAGCCTGCTCTTGCAACTATCATTCTCGCTATCCACACATCTATCATATGGTGCAGATGGATGAATGAGCCCGAGAAACTGGCCAACTTTGATTTATCATTTTGGTTCCCCTACTAAGCCTTATGTTATTCTGCTTTCTGTCATGGATACTCGTTGTAATCAGTTATCCAAGTTTGAGTTCAGCAGTATAACTTACTTGATGTTCAAAAATAAAATCCCACACATCATATGTTGGAAGCATCCAACACATCGTGCTTAAGCTTAAGCTATTTACCCCATTCGGGAACTGAGTTTGGAAAAGAGGTAACAGTTTTAACATAAGCTGTTTTATTCAAATAAACTCACACAAATGTTCCTGCTAAGACCACTCTGAGCATTGAAATCTTTTTTGTTGGCGTTGTGGAAACTGAAGGTATTGATCTCTATGGGTGGAGTGGATGCCCTTATTTAAACGCATAGACTCATATGTCGTTGTGGAAACTGGAAAATGAAGGTATTGATCTGTTAGATGCGTTGCTGCTCTTTTTTGTTATGTCTCATTTTTGCACCATATACCATACGTTTATTCTGATACTGTTTGGCTCTTAACTACCGTGTGCACCATATTACGATACCATCAGTTTGACTAATATAAAGTATATCACTATATGCATGATACTACTATATATAAGCGCGTTAACATATTTGACAGAATTTAGACACCAAAGAAAAACATATAGAGAATATGATACAAATTCATTGATAAAATATGTAGCAGAAGTTTGAAATGGGATGAATTCTACAACCACAACATCAACATTAAACTCCTAACATTCTTGGATCTCATCCAATGCGTAGTTGTTGGTAGAAACACCTGCGTAGTTCACTTTGTTAAACCGCACCACAACTGGGTAGCGAGTCTTTGGGTCCTGCAGATCATAATATCATATATAAACATCAACGTTTAACAAAACCATAATTAACAAACGCGTCACACACATAGAGTAATAGTTTTACCTGATCTACAGTCACAACTGATCCCACTCCTTTGAACCAGTACGACTCCTTCCTGAGGATTCTCACCTGTGTGCACAAAGGTCATATAATTTACCAGTTACTTTCTGCCTAAAACATTAAAACTGCTACGATGACTCTAGGATTCGGCCTATTTGGGCTCAAAATTTTTTACATACTGCCTGTACACTTATCAATAAAATCTCATAAGGGGGGGTGTTTGTACACAAGTCTTATTGTCTTGCTACCCTAATGCTATTTCACACACTATAGAATCAACTTGTAAACGTATGAGGTTTTCCCTATTCAGTTAACCAGGGAGGGCCCCGTGACTGTTTCGATCCTTTATCTCGTACCCCCAAAGGTGTATCTAGTGAGGATTGAACCTCAAACCTCGTGTCAGGACATCACGATGCTTACCACCCTTACCACCTTGGTGGTGCTCACTAACTATTAAACAGTCATGATTTAGCAGTACTAGCTGAAATTCTCATATATATACGACAGCGCGACAAGTGATTAGTATTTTGTGCATGACAACATATTGCTATACTCTAGGCACGTTAAACTGTATATGGCATACAATCCTATAATGCTTAAGTCATACTAATTACAGTAACATATACATGAAATAAATGTATATGTATATATAGTTATATACCTTAGATCCTCTCTTGGGTCCAATTGGTTCTGGCTTAGGCTTTTCTTCCTTCTTAACCGGGTCAGCAGTTGCAGCAGGTGGTGCTGCTGCTGCATCTTCGCCCGCCCTTACAACGAGTCTCGAGCCTCTAGTGTTCTGGCTAGGTAACATGCTAATCATATTGACCTTAACTGTAGTTGTGTTTGAGGTGACATTTGGTGTGACTAGAAAACTGGAAGCAGCACACGCCATGCTACAACTTGCCATTTGCACACTCCACAAAGTTTGACAAATGTTGTGATGATAGAACAAATTTGATAAATGGATTACAAATGGTTTTTGATAATATGAAGGTAGTATCTTTTTGTTTGTGAAATTTGGGTGAATGGTGTTGGTTTGAATTGTGACAACCAGTCAAGTGTTGCCACATGTCAAGTCATATCCTATGTTTGGATAATGTTGTCCCACGATATTTGGTTTTTTAAACTCAGCCCATTCACTAGCTATCCAAATCTCAGAAGGGATCAATGTAATATGCCAATTTTGGCTTTAGTAATTGACTAACTGAGTGAGAGTAGATTGAAGCAATTGATCAATAGAGAGCTTTTTTTTATTACATTAAGTTAAACATGACGTCTTTATTTTTTTCGCGTTTGATACATTTAATTTTCTTTTACAAATATTAAAGGGCAGTTATAAGTTTATACAGTTAAAGATATTCATGTGTATACTCTCATTTCCTAGCAAAGACAATTCCTTCTATAATAAGCAAGTTAAAATAGTAGAGATAGCAGGGTACCCGCGAGTTATACTGGCCGGTACCATGTAATCAGGAAAAAATATGATTGAAGAGAGACTCAATCCACCTTTTTTTATTTTTTGGACGAATTTATTGACTAGTCGAACCGGTAGCGACTTTGTTATACGGTTGAACCCGTTAGTCCGGTCCAGTTTTCAATACCATATGTACCATTGACTTATAGGGGTGTTTGTTAAATTGTTTGACCCGAAAACCAATCGAATCGAATGACATTGTTTTTAACATTGGATGAAATGTTTTTGGTTTATCTTGACTTGGTTCGGAATTTTGGTTATACCCGAATGATAATCCTTTGTTTAACTAAACATCCGAAGGATTAATGTCTTGATATATGTGTTAAAAGTTGTGAGCTGACGCAAAATTAGCGAAACAGAGCTGCTAATTTAAGGATTTGAACTTTGAAGATTTGCATTCAAATAATTACAGCATCCTACGAATAAAAAGTGGGGTGAGAGAGGCTCGAACTCTCGACCTCAGGATCACTCAAGATTAGCTATGAGACCTACGCGCTAGCCAACTGCGCCACCACCCCTTATGTGTTTTACTCGCTCAAGGTTTTATAAGATCTTATGAAACTATAAATTAAGGTTGCTGTAACTAACTGAACTGATAGGCCTATTTGTTTGTGCATTTTATATGTTTGTAACTTATCTGAGTAATATCCAGTTGACTGTTTTGTTTATGGTTCACAGCATTAGGAAAAATGACTATAGACGTTCAAATCATTCACATGTGCAGATTGTATGAGACTACATCGGGTTGTCTGGATAGATGAAACTGGGTCACCCTCACATATGCAAGCTTTCAGAAAATTTTATGTTTTGATTTGTTGAATACAGACGCTTTGTGCTGAAATATATAAATATCAAAATGGCGATACTGACTGGAAGTCTGCCTATGCCTTAGTCGGAATAAAAAGTAAATGAGTAAACGGATATAGCTTTCTTTGTTCAAGTTACTTGGACAGCCTTTTGACTCAGAAGTACAAAGCTTCACCGGGTAATCTCAGGACTGTTTGTTAATTGTAATGGTAAGTAATGAGAGATATTTATCTTAAACTTGCAAATTTGCCACATCAAATTGATCTGTAACCATGTTTCATACACACATCTTGATTACCAATTGACATTAAATGGGTTCAAGATTTCATAAACTATAAACAGCACCACCATGTTGAGTATTATCTTGTTGAAGTCCTTAAGCTGGATAATTTACAAAATGTTGAAGGTAACGCATATGCGCAAATATAGGTGACTCAGCAGGCTCTTGTGGTTGTGTTTTTAGAAGCTCTATCATTGCAGCCTCAAACTAGGTGACTTAATAGCATTGTGAAGGTGAAGCTGTATGTTGTTGAACCGTACTTTGAAAATCATTCTTATTGATATCCCTAAAGTTGAGACTCTAAATAAGGACTAACCGTAGTGAAACTGTGAAAGTAACTTTTTTCCAGTAAACGACCCTATTAAGATGTTTGACCCAAAAAGATTAATGCAAACTAATTCAGTTGAGCAAATAAAAGAGTAGTATGAGATTAAAAATGATAGTTGGCAATAAGCAACACGCCACCATAATGACTGTGCCTCTACAACAACTTGTGCCAAATCGCTATATCTCGTTTTGAGTGCCTTGGTTGAAAGATAGTTACCATGACACTTTAATGGATCGCGTGAAACGTTCTGAGAATGTCTGTTTGAACAATTTGTCTTGATATTTAGGGGAAAATTACAAAGCTTAAGAAGAAGGAGGTCTTTTCTTTTATTCGGCTTAAATAGATTTAAAGAAAATACCAATCAACAAATCTGCTGTAGCACAATTACCCAACTTGGTTCAAGCCCTGGCAGCAGATAAAAATTTATTTTATACTTATTTTTTTAACAATTAAAATTGTGTAAGCAATAAAAAGAAATGGCACCTGCGACCTTCGCGTTATTAGCACGACGCTCTAACCAGCTGAGCTAATAGGCCTATTTGTTATAATAGCTTATTGTTTTATTCTATATTAATCGTATCTGGTGATGAACTTGTATTAATTAAATGTGTACATCAAATACAGAAGTATGCAATTGCAGACATGCCTGCATCTTCTTTTAGAAACCAATACTGCTAAAACAAAGCATACAAATCTAATACAGGACCTGAAATACTAAGGGTGCGTTTAGTTGGATGGAAAACACCTTGTTTTCCACAAAATGTTTTCTAGAAAATAAGGAAAATAAAAAACGCGTTCAAATCATCATTTTCCAGAAAATATCTCTACAAAACACAAAATTCCTATTTTCCCCTTTTATACACAAAACAAGAAAACAACTTTTTTTTGTTTTCCATGTTTTCCTTTTAACACAAAATATCTAATTTTCTCTTTATTTTTACGTTTGCGTTGGAAATTTTGCTTTTTCATCAGTATTTTATGTTTTTGCAAATATTTTACATTTTCGTCAGTATTTTTACGTTTTCGTCAGTAAATTTACGTTTTCGTCAGAAATTTTACATTTTCGTTAGTAAAATTACGTTTTCGTAAGTAATTTACGTTTTTGTCAGTAAATTTACGTTTTCATAATTATTTTAACGTTTACGTCAGAAAATTTACGTTTTCATCAGTAAACTTACGTTTTCATCAGTAAATTTACGTTTTCGTCAGCAATTTACGTTTTCGTCAGTAAATTTACATTTTCGTTAGTATTTTTACGTTTTCGTCAATAAATTTACGTTTTCGTCAGAAATTTTACATTTTCTGTTAGTAAAATTACGTTTTCGTAAGTAATTTGCGTTTTTGTCAATAAATTTACGTTTTCATAATTATTTTAATGTTTACGTCAGTAAATTTACGTTTTTGTCATTATTTTAACGTTTACGTCAGTAAATTTACGTTTTCGTCAGCAAATTTACCTTTTTGTCGGTACATTTACTTTTTCGTCAATAAATTTTTTATGTTTGCAAACGAAAACAAAAAATTGCTAACGGAAACGTAAATTCACTGACGAAAACGTAAATTTACTGACGAAAACGTAAATTTACTTACGAAAACGTAAATTCACTGACGAAAATGTAAATTTACTGACGAAAATTAAATTTACTGAGGTAAACGTTAAAATAATGAAAACGTAAATATACTGACGAAAACGTAAATTTACTGACAAAAACGTAAATTTACTGACGAAAACGTAAAAATACTGACGAAAACCGAAATTTTCTGACCCAAACGTGAATTTACTGACGAAAATGTAAATTTACTGACGAGAACGTAAAATTGCTGACGAAAACGTAATATTACTGATGAAAACGTAAAATTACTGAAGAAAACGTAAATTTAATGACGAAAACGTGAATTTACCGAAGAAAACGTAAAATTACTGACGAAAACCTAAAACAAAAACACTTGAACATGTTTTCTAGTTTTGATAAATAGAAAACACAAACACATATTTCTCTAACTAAACGCGTTTTGTAAATTTTCAAGTGTTTTGTGGAGATGGAAATCCCTTCTCTTTTTCTACAAAACAAAAAATAGAAAATGATAGAAAATGTTTTCCAACTAAACGCGGCCTAAGTATCTTGGACAAATCTAATAGCGTTATATATTGGTCTAAAAACCAAAATGGTTTGTGTGAATGATAAGGTGAACCATATTTCTTACAGAATTTGGTTGGCACCTAAATGGTCATTGTGCCTAATAACCTGTTTCTAAATGATCATTAACCATATTTCTTATAAATTAAGGTTTTATGACCCTCTAACCAACTGAGCTAATTGGCCAATTGGTTTGGGTTCACAACATAGGAAAATGACGATAGATGTTTGAGGATGCCATCATAGTTTGTTTGAGCTGCATATGTCTTTGCTAGAGGTTATTTGTCTTAAAAAAATAAATTGGTCAAATCTTTTCGCACGTGCAAATTGTATGAGACTACATAAGCTTGTCCTGGAAAAAGTTCGGTCGCCCTGGCATATATGCAGACAGTTTGTGATTGTTAAAGATACTCATTTTTCTTTCTTGACCTTACTTTTTAACTCATGTGTAGATAGTGTTTTTAAACATGTAACCCTTGTTGAATGCAGACACTCTGTGATTTTTTAAGATGCTCATTTTTGTTTGTAGATGTTACTTTTTTATATTTGATCTTCTAGTGTTATATAAGTATCGAAATGACAATAATGACAAGGAGGTCCGAGTATGCCTGAATTGGAATAGAAGGTCAACGGGTAAAAACGGAAATAGTTTTCTTTGTTCAGGTTACTCGGAGAGCGATTTAACTCAGATGTATATGCTTCACCAGGTTAATCTCGAGGACTGTTTGTTAATTGTAATAATGAGAGATATTCATATTAAACTAAGGCCTAGTTTGTTTTCCTCTTTTGTCTACAAACCTCTGCAGGCACGCAGAGGTATTTGTTTGTTTTTTTACAGACATAAGTGTTAAAAAGCATTTCTCCCTTCTTCAACCATGAAGACATCTTCTTTTCTCTTCTTCTCACTTCTTCCCATTTCTTCAACACTCACATCCCACCATCACCTTTAATATTTGTTTGCATTCTTTTATATTTTTATACTTTTTATACCGAAATGATTCATTTCGTATTTTTTCACGTTTTTATATGTTTTATGCTTTTTTTCATTTTTTTTTCATGTTTTACTTTTTTGTCAATTTTGCACGCTTTTGTACGTTTTTCTATGTTTTCGTGCACTTTTACGCCTCCGTTCGTTTTCGTTCTATTTTTTCACGTGTTCATACGTGTTCGTTTGTTTTGTAAGTTGTTAAGTTTTATACATTTTCCGATTTTTTCGTATATTTTAATTTATCTTTTACGTGTTTGTATACTTTCATATGTTTTTTTAGGTATTAGCGTTTTCAGTTCTACAAAATACGAACAAAACGTATGAAAACGTAAAAATCATACAAAATGTAGAAAAAGGTAAAAATTGACAAAACGTACGAAAACATACAAAACAACCAATGAAAAAGATAAAAAGAAAAAGAGTAGGAAAAAAGTATTTCAAGATTATAAAAAACAAACGGTCTTTTTTGTGTAGATGAATACTTTAAATGCACATCTTCTTCTTGTAGACATGGTTTATAAATGAAGAGATAAAACCTCTGAAAAAACAAACAAAGACTAAATTTGCCACAACAATTGTTTCACATGTCTTAATCCTTATTTTCAGGATCGAATATCATCACAATCAAACAAGCATCATGACCATCATCATACAAGAATTAATAGGAAGATTGAAAGATAAAAGGCTTAATATTGAATGATATATTTGTTGTGATTATTGTCTATCTTTGTTTATTATCATGTATACTAGTTCTAGTACTACTCTAGTTTTTATTAGTAGTTTAAATGATAGTAACCCTCTTCATGTTCATAATAGTGACTAGCAGGGTACTCGCGCGTTGCGGCTGCGGCTGCGGCTACACTGAAACTAAAGATCTGCAAGTGTGATGTTTTATACTTATATTTATTAATAATGATGATAACTTTAAATTGGGATAACTTTGAGCAATAATAAACCATTTCATATAAAAATAGTATTATGGGATTGTGATTGATGGTGAAAGGTATTTGTAAATCTGTGTAACATTCGTCGCAATATTATATACTGTAACATATAAATATAAAAAATCTTCTTAATTTATATGTTTACACATGTTCATACATCATAATCACCTTAAAATCTTTCTACTTTAATGTGTACGATTTAATCGAAAATTAGCAAAATGATCAGTATTTCACTAAATTACTAAAATGCATACATAAACGATATATGTCTTCAAAAATACAAATTTATAAAAAACATACTGAGAGGTTCAAACAAACATAAAATTTTATATTAAACTTACATTAGTAAACAATATAAATAATTGTATCTAAAAATTATAATTTATAGCAATAATTATTTGTATATGTTGCATATTAAATTGTATTAATTTTGTCATCTAATGTTTAATGCCCACGAATTAATATAGAAATAAATTAATGAAATTTTTGTGTTGTAAAGGTTTATACCAAAACCTTGTAACGTTGTACTACTTAAATTTTTGGAGAGAGATTACAATCTCTTCTATAAGTACTACAGATTCATGTGTTGTTAAAAAAAGTACTACAAATTAATTTAATAGTGACGTTTTTATCAGTTTCGGTGGGTCCTCTCCGGTTCGTCTTCTGACAGGTTTTTTTGCTAGTTGAGCCGACTGTGACTCCAGTTCTCAGTTGAACCTCATCATTTTAGGTAGACAATATGTACAATTTTGTAGATATATATGCTTTTAATTGTTGTACAGTATGATTATATAATAGTATTTCTAAGTAATGGGGTGTATTAATTATTTTTTGAAGTGTGTATTAATTAATATGTATTAATTAGTTTTAATATGAATACTAAATTATGTATTAATTAGTTTTAATATTATGTATTGATAAGTTTTAATAATGAGTATTAAATGATATTAAATATTTCTATTTTCAGTTTTGAAGCTAAGTAGATTTGTACATGATGCATTAGAATTAGTAAGTTGATTTTTGTAACATTCTATAATTAGAAGGTGTTTTCTTTTAATATATAGTATATATAATAGTAGTTCTCTTTTTTTATTTCTTTTAAGCTTCTTGGGGCTGAAAATTATAGGATTTGGTGTGGTGCTATGAAACTTGCTTTACAAGCGATAAATAAGTTTGGTCTTGTTGATGGTACATGTCTTAGAGACTATTATTCTACTAGTGATGTCTTAACTGCCTAGTGGGGTATATGTAATGTTATGGTCTTGACTTGGATTATGAATTTTGTGTCTCAAGATGTTTATATGGGTTTGGTTTATTCTCATAACCTCTGTACTTCTGTTTGGAAAGAATTAGAGGAAACTTATGATAAAGTGGATGGTTCTGTGGTATATAATTTATTACAAAAGATTAATAGTGTTAAACAAGGTGGTACATATGTAGCATATTATTATCTTAGAATTAATTCTTCGTGGAGAGAGTTTGACTCTCTTACTAAATTGCCTAAGTGTTGATGTGTGTGAGACCCCAAAAATCTGACATGGAACAACTAGGCAATGAGGGGGTAACACGTCATAGTACAAGAAACAATGAATTACAGTTCATACAAAGCTGACGAAATAAAAACATGTACATTACATCATAAAAGGTCAGAGTTTTTAAACATAGGTCCCACAGTTTTAGAAGCGGAAAATTATATTATTTCGTCTCGATTTATAACATAAAGTTTCCCAAAAGATAGAATAAACTCCTGACAGTTTATATAAAATCAATCTTTCAAAAGCAACACAGAAATCTCCAAGCTGCGATAATATCCTGCGGGCTCCATCCAAGCAAAGCTAAGTAATAATACCTGAGATTAAACATGTAAAATCGTCAACACAAAGTTGAGTGATATTCATAGGTTTAGCAATAAGGATGTGGAACACAAGCATTCATTTGTAAAACACGTAGTATGGAGTATGGTTATATACGTTAACCATAGTCCGAAATCATTATTATTGCTGTTTAGTTCATGAACCGAAGCTTAACTCAATGTAAGTTCCTCTATGGAGTATTCAGCCTAAATACTCAAGTATAAACGAATATTAATGCGTCAAGGTAATCGGGACGGGGGTAGTCAATCCCGATGGATCCACCCACAACATTCGCGCTTCGCGCAATGCACCAGGACAATTAACGGTTCATGATCGGGAGAGGAAACTCAAGGCTAGACTAAAAAGCAATAATAATATTGAAAACCTGAAAATCATACATGTTCTGGATAGCATACAAGTTCTGGATAGCATACAGTTTTTAAATGGTTGTGTTCCACCATGTAATATCTCACCCCGTGTTTAAAAACCATGTATAAGTAAAAAGGGGCTATGAACTCACCTTAGCCACGAGTTAAGTCAATCACGGTACTCAGCAACTGAGTAGAAACAATGGTAGTGAGACGATCACCGACGATATGGATGCCCGGGGAAACACGAAAACCGCAATCTATCACAATAAGGCGCGCGTTAAGACTCGAACTCAAATATCGATATATATAGCAAATATAATATGACTCAAATGTTTTCAAAATATTCATGTTTCAAAACCATTAACACGAACCAAATGAATTCATAGTAACCATTTATTCCAACACTACACGTTAAAACACTTGTACACTTGAAAATGACCCGTTATACGACGCCAAGTCAACACAAGTCAAAGTATCCTTTAACCTTACTTGGACCAGTAGCTAAATCATTTATACAATGACTAAGCACTTGAGTAAGTCACCATGTCCGATGGTGAATACTCAAACTCACGCAACACAAGCATTGAACTAAGTGTCCAAAATAAAATAAGCAAGTACACCCCGAATGTACACACCGATCTACCCTATATAGACTTGTCCCGTTTTACATGAAAATTGGTGTTAAGGTCACTTATAACCTGTATAAGACCTCACCAAAATTTGATCCAAAGTTCACACTTTAAAATCCATCAGCTCGACACTTTACTCGACTCCAAATTTGGGACAGATTTGTGCACTTGTTTTGTAAAACCGTTTATACCGCTTTAAAATTACTAACTCGACAATCCGTCTTTTGAAACCACTACTAGACTCATCAAACTAAGTTTGTAAACTTTGAAAACCAGTAGTTACATTTATCTAACCAAGCCTAAAGTCCCCGAGAGTCGACCCAAAATCAGCCACAATTTCGGATTGTGCCGACTTGCGTCTCCCGGTACACGAATACTAAAACTAGCATAACTTTTGACTCATAATGACTTAGAAGCTCTATCTTATACCAAAACGAGCGTCTTAGAAAACTCTACAACAATATCAAATAAACATAGCCTTTCACCGACCTTAAACCCATGAAACAATCTGTTTAAAGCTGCTGTCCCAAATTATACTTTTAGAAAACAAGTCATATCAATTTTCCCACCAAATATAATCATTCATATACCTATAGAATCATCATACTATAAAACCCATCAACCAAACACACTCCTAAACATATACATGCATTAAAATCAAAAGATTAAAATAAATACTTAGACTTTTTAACATGAAAACATGAAGATTTTACCAAAAATTTTAGATGCAAGATCATCAAAACACAAATCCACCATGGAATTATAAAATTTCTTGAAAGTTGATGCATGTGTAAAATTATTGTACCATTGAAATTTATGAGGTGGTCATAAATTAGTTTTCGTTAAATCATGGTGGATGATGGAGATTTGGTGGTGTTTGTGGTGGTGGAGTGGCGGCAAAATGGAGGTGAGGGGAGGAGTTGGTGATTTTTTTTTAAAACAAATGTTATGTATGTGTTTTAGTGGAGAAAGTGGTATTTATATATGTGGTAGTAGAGGGACCAATATTGCCAACTTTGATACTTGTGGACTTAAAAACAATTAATAGTTTTAAAGGGTAGAAAATGGTTATTGGTAAATATTGAAAATATTTTTACGGGGCTCGGGTTTCGTAAAAATACTTTTCAAAAGTTACAATGCATCATAAAAATAATTATAGGATTTCCCGACACGACTTAATACGTAAATAAAACGAAATCGTCGAAAATATTAATTATCGAAACAATCGATAATAAAATGTAAAATTTTGGGCATCCGTCGGTATCGCGATCACTAGGTATTCTCGTCGTACATTGATTTTGAATAAACTCGTTGTAAAACGCATGCGGATGATTTTAAATCAAAAACTTTGATTTAAATTAAATATGGAAAATAAAATAAAAATTATATAATTCCATACAAAGTATTTATCGATGAACCGAAAAATACTTAAAAGTATAATTTATTAAAATTTAAGAATCTCAGGATTTACATATAACAATACAAGAAAACGGAATACGTTGGAAAATTCAAGAAGCACGAATATAAAGAATAAAATAATGTTGGGAAAGTACGGGTTCTCACAGTCTTCCCCCATAAAGGAACTCTGGTCCCTAGAGTTCTTCTGAAACCAGTAGAAGATGCAAACAAGAGGAGGTACAAAGTGTAGAACAAAATTAATTGCTTCCCAGGTAATTTACGTACCACGACGAATCTTAACGGTTATAATTCACTATGCTTCAGTTTTCTTAACTCGTTTTCGTATAACTTTTCAGTCTTGGATTAGAATAGCGATCTTTCAATACGGAGATACATCAAGAGATAGAGTTGTTGGAAATATGTGCGATAAGCTAACAAGAATGAACACAAGAAGCGCTTAAACAAGCAAAGTGCGATAAAATGAACCAAGATTGTAAATCAACAAGGGGTCGCAAATCGTGCAACTTGTAAAACGTGACAATCTTAAAACGTAACAATCTAGTTACAAGCGAAATAGAAGGGAAAAATGAATAACATATGATCATTTAAGATACAACTGTCATAGCCAGTTGTCTAGTATTTTGGTATTACTTTGAAACTCAGTTTATATATTTTCTTGATTAAAAGAAAATTTACAAGGTGTAGTGATTTAAAATCAAACTATCTGTATTTTGTGAGTATGATGTTGCTATATCTTTTTCTTGACCAGACTTTTCAAAGCAAAAGTAGAACAGTTCAAAGCAAAAGTAGAACAGTTCAAAATAGTTATCCTGATCGGCTTAAGAACTTTTGGGTGACTACATGAAATTATCGTTAAAACTCAGGTTTATCGTTTCCATTAGAGAAAATTCAGATTTTCCAAGTTATTTAGAAACATTGTTTAGAAATTATAATTTAATTTAACAATTTCATTAGGTTGACAGTAAAGTACGATATAATCAAATCCTTTAAAAGATACAACTTGATATCCTTTTTAAATACTAGTTATAAATTTACCAAAGAGGATGTATAGATCCTGTACTTAACTTGAAACAGTTATTTTGGTAATTTAAACATTTGGTAAAATGTATAAAACATTCTTAAAGATTAATAATAATTTTTTTTTAGAAATCCAAGAAGGCGATTAAGGTATCAAACGATAAACACGTAACATTTTCTGGTTTTCAAAAGGTGACAATACAGCAACGAATGTGAGTCATATAAAGGTCAACAATCTGTATGCGAGCGATAACACAAGGGAATAAAACAAAGATCGCATCAATTCTTAACAAACATGATAGAATAGACGCGTCGATAATAATAAATATAATGAGAAACAAAGGATTATAGCAATAATAAATTCACGAGTGTGGTTGACATCACCACAACAGCTTATTAAGTTCTCGGTGGTCGACGTACGATCGAAAGGGAAAAGCCACACAACGAATTTTCGAATCAAAGAAAATTCTTAAGAAGTCAATTGAGAGTAAATTCATTAAAATGAAAACATTAGCAATGAAAGGCGAAATCAACACATGATTCACACGAATGAATTTCAAGACGACAAAGTCTAACACACATCATGACAATTACACAAAATCACCGTTCACGTCCAGTCATAAATCATTAATCGCGTCCAAAGACGTTTCGTAGTTCTACCAAGATAGATAGAGATGGTCGATCATAGAAGCATAGCAACGTTGAAACTTTCAAGTCTGGTATTAGTGGTAAGAATTTATGCAAATGGTAACGAAAATTGTATCATGAGGATGATGAGGTAACAAGTAAAGCAAAGATCGCTGAGTAAGGAAATATGTGCTCGAGGCACGTACTTTGTTCAAGAAAAGATAAGGGTTCATATGTGTATGTCACGAATTGTTGTTACTCGCATAAGATGTAAAAGTTTTTAAAACTTTACTTTTATCTAACTTTTAAAGAACATAACTATAAAGTTGATTCTTTGTTAAACATTTAAGGTGACTACTATTCGGCCTTGCATGACTCCTTCTAAATTAAGCATAGGTGATCAGGCCATGCATAATTTAGGACTAGCAATGCGATGCTCAGCTTCGTCAAACCAGTATTACAGGTCATATTATTTAAAATGTGCATATATTGCCATCTGTAAAAACAGGAATCAAAATAATTAATGAAAATGTATCGTAAAATTAATGTCATTTAATTTTATAGAGTAACGTTCAAGTATCATGTAAAGCCCAAGTAAATTATTGTGTAGAATGATTTGCAAACAATATCTGTTTGAGTTTATATGGTAACATGACAATAGTTTATAAAGTAGCGAGTGGGTTACAAGAGGGAAATAAGGAGTAGTTCAAGACAGTCAACGAAATGGTTACAAGATGATAAGGTTTCAAGAGGTTTAGCCGAAATCGTCAGGAAACATGTGTCAAGATGGTAACGAACGATACGAAAGCAAGATCTTCAAATCTCGGTCCAGTTCAGTGGTACGATAGAAGCAAAGAAAGACAAAGTAGAATGACAAATAAGTCATATATAAAAGAAAGGATAAAGGAATCCGTAGGTGTTCACATCGTAATTCATTTGACAAAAAAACACTTTTAAGAAAGTAGAGTATCAGTTAACAAATAGTACAATCACTCCGAAAAGTTTCTATATTAGGAAGTTACCGAATTTCAAAAGTTCAAAATCTATGTATATGTATGACCGAACTCAAAGTTACTATTTTATACTTGTTCAAACGCAATCATTGTTTTTAGTTTGCAAAATATCATTAGTTAAAGTTTTACGAGCTCAAACGAACTCAAAAACGCTTGAAATCATATTTTTTAAAGTCTATCAGTTTTGACTTTTGGGTTTGACTAGACCAATTAAATCACTAAACGATATTCTAAGACTCAAAGTCTAATGCATTTCGATGTAAAACAATGTTTTGAACAACTTTCTAGTTTTACCCGAGACTTGAAACGGAATAAAAATGGACGAAAATGCCCTTGCATTAAATCTGTCAGCAAAATAATATTTTAGAATTATTCATAAAATAACTTCTTAGATTTTACAATCTCGAATGAGCGTAAGTTGCTCAATTTTAATGTTTTAGGTCAAATTTTATGTCCTAAACGGACGTCTCAACAAGTAGAAATATATATTTTTATGTCTAAAGTTATAAAAATATTTTCTCGACACAGCTTGAAATTAAATCCAATTTCATAATAACCCATAATTAATGTACACACAAGACCTGTGGATTCCATAAAGACGAAAGAACATAAACTGTATAATTAGTCATGTAAAGAATACACAGTATGGAAATGGTTCAAGAATACCAACGAAAATCTAAGAAATCAAAAACGACGCATGACATCCGTGTCTTCGGCTGCAAGATGCAATGCAGGAAGGTCTCCCGGCAGCGTAATTTTTCCAAAATCACAAGACATGCCGAGAAAGAAACAAAATATTAACAAGTCACACTCCTGAGGTGAGGAGGTTTAATGAAAAAAGGAGGATACAAGTAGGATCGTATTCCAAACAATCGTCACATAATAAATGACGATCATGTGTTCAAGGTACAACGGATGTTGTAAGTCGAAGTCGAAACGTAAAATGGTCAATGAAATAAGATGTAATCCATGTACAAGTGTCGTGTAAAACGGTGGCGTAAAGGTAAATCAAGATTATGAAAACTCACAATATTACTCAGGTATTGATTCAACGAATACTTCGAGATGCGTGACTCACACGATGTCTTTTAGTGTTTTTCGGAGACACATTGAGCTACACAATGGTCTATAGGCTAGACATTCAATTACGAATGGTCGGAAAGAAAATCTGCGTATCTATATAGATATTTTAAAGGAAATAAACAATGAAAGCAACACGTACGGTAATAGAATGAAAATCAGAAGTTCATCGAAAACAACACTTATTCATTCTCGAACAATGGTATCGCGAGAGTATACACGGTATGTAACAGTGAGTCGAGAAAAACAAACGGTTCAAAACAAACGAGCATATGAAGTCAGTCGTATCACGCATAAATGAAATAGCAATAGTACTCAGAAAAATGAACATGAAAAGTCAACAGCATACGCGCTCTGAGTACAAGTACGTAACGTTATAACAATAGAAAATCATTGTAACAAGATTCGTTCATAAGAACAAGAATTCAAGAAATGTAGTAACAACATATGTAACAAGTAATATCCAATGATAATTTATGAAGCACAAAGGCTTTGAAAAGACCTAGTAATTATCGTCATTAAAGTAAAGTAATATTTCAAAATGAAATCAAGAGATTAAATACTACAACGATAATTAAAAGTAAATAATAAGGATTAGAGAGTTACCCGCAAAGATATCGAACAGCAATGGCAGATTCTGTGTTTGACACTTAGAAACAATAAAAATATTTGAACTTTCGGTTATAGACTAAGTTTTGAAAAACGACTCAGTTCCCTATAACCATCGCTCTGATACCACTCTGTGAGACCCCCAAAATCTGACATGGAACAACTAGGCAATGAGGGGGTAACACGTCATAGTACAAGAAAAAATAAATTACAGTTCATACAAAGCTGACAAAATAAAAACATGTACATTACATCATAAAAGGTGAGAGTTTTTAAACATAGATCCCACAGTTTTAGAAGCGGAAAATTATATTATTTCGTCTCGATTTATAACATAAAGTTGCCCAAAAGATAGAATAAACTCCTGACAGTTTATATAAAACCAATCTTTCAAAAGCAACACATAAATCTCCAAGCTGCGATAATATCATGCGGGCTCCCATCCAAGCAAAGCTAAGTAATAATACCTAAGATTAAACATGTAAAATCTTCAACACAAAGTTGAGTGATATTCATAGGTTTAGCAATAAGGATGTGGAACACAAGCATTCATTTGTAAAACAAGTAGTATGGAGTAAGGTTATATACGTTAACCATAGTCCGAAATCATTATTATTGTTGTTCAGTTCATGAACCGAAGCTTAACTCAATTTAAGTTCCTCTAGGGAGTATTCATCCTAAATACTCAAGTATAAACGAATATTAGTGTGTCAAGGTAATCGGGACGGGGATAGTCAATCCCGATGGATCCACCCACAACATTCGCGCTTCGCGCAATGCACCAGGACAATTAAGGGTTCATGGTCGGGAGAGGAAACTCAAGGCTAGACTAAAAAGAAATAATAATATTGAAAACCTGAAAATCATACATGTTCTGGATAGCATACAAGTTCTGGATAACATACAAGTTCTGGATAGCATACAGTTTTTAAATGGTTGTGTTCCACCATGTAATATCTCACCCCGTGTTTAGAAACCATGTATAAGTAAAAAGGGGCTATGAACTCACCTTAGCCACGAGGTAAGTCAATCACGGTACTCAGCAACTGAGTAGGAACAATGGTAGTGAGACGATCACCGACGATATGGATGCCCGGGGAAACACGAAAACCGCAACCTATCACAATAAGGCGCGCGTTAAGACTCGAACTCAAATATCGATATATATACCAAATATAATATGACTCAAATGTTTTCAAAATATTCATGTTTCAAAACCATAAACACGAACCAAATGAATTCATAGTAACCATTTATTCCAACACTACACGTTAAAACACTTGTACACTTGAAAATGACCCGTTATACGACGCCAAGTCAACGCAAGTCAAACTATCCTTTAACCTTACTTGGACCAGTAGCTAAATCATTTATATAATGACTAAGCATTTGAGTAAGTCACCATGTCCGATGGTGAATACTCAAACTCACGCAACACAAGCATTGAACTAAGTGTCCAAAATAAAATCGGCAAGTACACCCCGAATGTACACACCGATCTACCCTATCTAGACTTGTCCGTTTTACATGAAAATTGGTGTCAAGGTCACTTATAACCTGTATAAGACCTCACCAAAATTTGAGCCAAATTTCACACTTTATAATCCATCAGCTCGACACTTTACTCGACTCCAAATTTGGGACAGATTTGTGCACTTGTTTTGTAAAAATCGTTTATACCGCTTTAAAAGTACTAAATCGACAATCCGTATTTTGAAACCACTACTAGACTCATAAAACTAAGTTTGTAAACTTTGAAAACCAGTAGTTACATTTATCTAACCAAACCTAAAGTCCCCGAGAGTCGACCCAAAATCAGCCACAATTTCGGATTGTGCCGACTTGCGTCTCCCGGTACACGAATACTAAAACTAGCATAACTTTTGACTCGTAATGACTTAGAAGCTCTATCTTATACCTAAACGAGCGTCTTAGAAAACTCTACAAAAATATCAAATAAACATAGCCTTTCAGAGACCTTAAACCCACGAAACAATCTGTTAAAAGCTGCTGTCCCAAATTATACTTTTAGAAAACAAGTCAAATCAATTTTCCCACCAAATATAATCATCCGTATACCTATAGAATCATCATACTATAAAACCCATCAACCAAACACACTCTTAAACACATGCATGCATCAAAATCAAAAGATCAAAATAAATACTTAGACTTTTTAACATGAAAACCTGAAGATTTTACCGAAAACTTTACATGCAAGATCATCAAAACACAAATCCACCATGAAATTATAAAATTTCTTGAAAGTTGATGCATGTGTAAAATTCTGGTACCATTAGAATCACCATTGAAATTTATGAGGTGGTTTAAATTAGTTTTTGTTAAATCATGGTGGATGATGGAGATTTGGTGTTGTTTGTGGTGGTGGAGTGGCGACAAAATATAGGTGAGGGGAGGAGTTGGTGATTATTTTTTTAAAACAAATGTTATGTATGTGTTTTAGTGGAGAAAGTGGTATTTATATATGTGGTAGTGGAGGGACCAATATTGCCAACTTTGATACTTGTGGACTTAAAAATAATTAATAGTTTTAAAGGGTAGAAAATGGTTATTGGTAAATATTGAAAATATTTACGAGGCTCGGGTTTCGTAAAAATACTTTTCAAAAGTTACAATGCATCATAAAAATGATTATAGGATTTCCCGACACGACTTAATACGTAAATAAAAAGAAATCGTCGAAAATATTAATTATCGAAACAATCGATAATAAAATGTAAAATTTTGGGCATCCGTCGGTATCGCGATCACTAGGTATTCTCGTTGTACATTGATTTTGAATAAACTCGTTGTAAAACGCACGCGGGTGATTTTAAATCAAAAACTTTGATTTAAATTAAATATGGAAAAATAAAATAAAAATTTTATAATTCCATACAAAGTATTTATCGATGAACCGAAAAATACTTAAAAGTATAATTTATTAAAATTTAAGAATCTCAGGATTTACATATAACAATACAAGAAAACGGAATACGTTGGGAAATTCAAGAATCACGAATAGAAAGAATAAAATAATGTTGGGAAAGTACGGGTTCTCACAATGTGATGTTAAATGTTCTTGTCCTGGTAGTACTGAGTTAATTTTACATCAGCGAGCTATGAAACTTATGCAGTTTTTGATATGTCTTAATGATTGTTATCAACCTGTTAAAAATGATTTGCTCACTAGGGATCCTCTTCCTCATGTGAAAGAAACCTATAATACAGTGTCTAGAGAGGAATCTCATAGAGGGATTCCTGAGCCCTCTAGTGTTTCTGAGTCTAAAATGAATGCATCTTCTTTTGCTGTTAAATCTTCTAATGTTAATAATAATCGAAGGAGTTTTAATAATAACACTAAAGGTACTAATGGTTACACAAACAATGGAAATAGAAGGCCTAATCCTAATCTGAATTGTAGAAACTATGGTAAGACTGGTCACACTATTAAAAGATGTTATAAATTGGTTAGGTTTCCATTTGGGTTTAAGTAGTTTAGTAATACTAGTTCTGGTGTGAATAAACCTAACTTCAATGCTAATATTGAAGTTAAGTCTGATAAAAATTCTTGGGCTATTTTGTCTTCTAAGCAGATGCAAAAGTTGTTGTCCTTGATTAATGACAATGGGTTTGGTTCTGGTAGCTTTCATGCTAATATGGCAGGTAGATAATCTTTCTTTAATGGTAATGTCTGGTTTAGTGTCAATTTTTCTAGGTTCTTTTCTGCCAACCATAAGTGGTATGTTAAAACTGTTAGTCTTGGTTGGATCATTGGTTCCGTTGCTAATCAGCATTTGACTGTGTGTACTGTGGGAATGACTAATGTTGTTGATGTGTCTAGTCTCAATATTATTGTTGGTCATCCTAATGGTATTCTAGTTGTTATCAGTCATGTTGGAAATTTGAAGTTAACTAATAATGTTGTTCAGTATGATGTTCTTGTTGTTCCTGGTTATTGTGATATTCTTTTATCTATTAATAAGTTGATTAGAGATAGCAAGATGGTTGTTGGTTTTGATGAGGCAAAATGTTATATTCAGGACTTGACTAGAAAGATAACTATGGGGACTGGTAGTGAATCTAATTGTCTCTATTTATTTGATATGTCATCTAAATGCTCTCTGGGTTAGTCTAATATGGTTATGAGTTTTTATGAGTCTAAGTTGCTTTGGCATGCTAGGCTTGTTCATCCTGTTGATCAAATTATGTCTGATTTGCATAATTACCTTAATATCTCTAAGTATTCTTTTGTTCTTGTTTGTGAAGTCTGTCATAGGGCTAAATAGACTAGGGAGCCCTTTCCCTTGTCTGATCATAAGTCAAAACATCTTGGTGAATTAGTTGATCTTGACTTGTGAGGTCCTTATAGAGTCACAAGCAGGGAAGGATTTAGATATTTTTTTACCATTGTTGATGATTTCTCTAGGTTTGTTTGGGTTTATTTGATTAAGTCTATGGATGAAGTGTTTGATGTTTGTTTGTCTTATATAAATCTTGTTCATACTTAGTTTAAATTTAAAATTAAGCCTGTGAGATTTGATAATGGTATTGAGTTTATTAATAATAAGATGAGTAAACTATTTTTTGATCATGGCATCATTCATCAAACTTATTGTAATTATACTCCTTAGCAAAATAGGATTGCTGAGAGGAAACATAAACATCTGCTTAATGTAGCAAGAAGTCTTATGTTTCAGGGAGGAATTTCTTTAAGGTTTTGGTTTGATTGTATTTTAAATGTTGTGTGTCTTATAAACAGACTGACATCATCTGTTTTAAATGGTATGTGTCCCTATGAGTTGGTGTATAATGTCAAACCTAGTCTTTCTCATTTGAGATCCTTTGGATGTCCGTGTTTTGCTATAGTTTTAAATAGTCATGATAAGTTGTCTTACAAATCTAAAAAATGTGTTCTTATTGGTTATTCTAATGTTACAAAAAGTTACAAATTGTTGAGTCTTGATACTAGAAATATTTTCTTTTCAAGAGATATTAAGTTTTATGAGACTGTGTTTCCTTTTAAAAATAAAAACTAGTGATTCAACTTATGTTTTTGAAGAAACTAGCGAAAATTATCAGTTAAGTTTTTTTATAGTCTTGGGTCTCAAAGTCCCTATGATGAAGGGAGGACATCATCAGTTGTGGATGGTAGTAACCCACTTCATAATAGGTCTACATATACTACTAGAGGAGGCCATGAAGAGGGATATGCAACCCAATGTAGTGTTAATAGTCCATCTGAGGGCAATCTTCAAAATCAAAGTTTTGAGTTATCACCAATTCAGTTTAATCAATCTAATGATCATAACAATGATGAGCAGACACCTGTTGTAAGAAGGTCTAATAAAGAGTCTAGAATGCTTGTAAAATGACTATGTTGTTAGTTCTAATGTGAGGTATGGTATTGAAAAATATGTGAGGTATGGTATTGAAAAATATGTGAGGTATAGTGGTCTTAGTAGACAGAATATGTGTTTTGTTGCTAATTTGAATAAGTCTGCTGAACCTACATGTATGTCTGAAGCATATTGGGTTGAGGCAATGAATAATTAAATTGAAGCTTTGAATATAAACAATAATTAGACTATATGTGATTTGTCTGTTGGTATAAAAGCTATTGATAGTAAGTGGCTTTGAAAAATTAAGTATAAGTCATCTGGTGATGTTGAAAGATACAAGACAAGACTGGTAGCTAAAGGTTTTATTCAAAGATAAGGGTTTGACTATGATGAAACATTTACGTAGCGTTTGGTATGTTGTAATCAAAGAAGGAATGGAATAGACTATTACAGTGTAATGTGTCATTTATTGAACGTAATGATTCAATACAAGAAATGACCCATTACATTAAAACTATTCCTTAAGGGTCCCCTACTTTTTTCATTACATCTCGTAATGGAATGAAAATTACATAAAACCCCATTATAACTAACCAAGTTAAATAAACTTTCTATAATTAATGGCCATTTTAGTATTTTAATTATCAAATCCATTACATCTTATCAGACAAACCAAACACAATTAACAACAGTACTGTACTATTACATTACACTACTCATTCCATTATGTCGTTTATTCCATTCATTTGTCATTTGATGATTCCTACCAAACGAACCCTTAGTATGGTGGTTAAGATGGTGACTGTTATGTGTTTAATTAGTGTTGTTGTGCATTAAAATTAGCCTTTGTATTAGCTTGATGTGAATAATGCATTTTTGTATGGTGATCTTATTGAGGATGTTTATATGTGACTTCCTCAAGGATTTGATTGTGTGGATAGTAACAAGGTGTGCAAACTTAATAAGTCTTTATATGGTTTAAAGCATGTCCTAAGACAGTGGCATGGCAAGCTTACCACTGCCTTGTTGAGCATGGCTTTGAACAAAGTAAGTTTGAATATTCTTTGTTTGTGAAGAGAGATGGGATTTTGTTTGTTGCTTTGCTTGTTTATGTAGATGATATTGATATAACTGGTAATGATGAAACTTCGATTAAGAACTTTAAAGATTTTTAAAGTTTTTAATTAAAGATCTTGGAGATTGAAATATTTTCTTGGTATTTAAGTGCTAAGAAATAAAAATGGTATTTCTATGACTCAGAGAAAGTATTGTATGTAGTTGTTGAATGAGTATGGTCTTTTAGCTGCTAAACCTGTAGAAATACCATTTCTAGAGAATAGTGTTTTGAGTTTTGATGAGTCTGGAAAGGATAAATCTTTATATTGTTTCACTAATTATTAGAAGCTTGTATGTAAGTTGATTTATTTAACTAATACAAGACCTGCTATTAGTTACGTTGTTTATTGTTTGAGACAACATATGCATAAGCAATTGTAATCTCATTTCAAATCAGCTTTGATGGTTTTGAGATACTTAAAACAGGAACCTGGTCTAAGGCTTCAGTTCAATTGTGTGTCTACTTGAAATCTTAGAGCTTTTTCAGATGCAGATTGGGCTAAATGCCTTAGGGCAAGGAGGTCTGTTACTGGTTTTTGTATATTCTTGGGTAATTCACTTGTGTCTTGGAAAATTAAGAAGCAGAATATTATTTCTAGAAGCTCTATTGAAGCAGAGTATAGAAGTATGGCTTCTACAACTTGTGAAGTTATCTGGTTGGGAAATTTACTTCATAGTCTGGGTATTGATAGTTTGTATCCTATTGATTTGCACTGTTATAGTAGTTCAGCTATCCAGATTGCTGCTAATCCTATGTTTCATGAGAGAACTAAACATTTTGAATTGGATGTTCATTTGGTTAGAGAAAATGTGTCTGCAGGTGTGATCAAAACAGTTAATACTAAAGATCAACCTGTTGATATCTTTACTAAGTGTCTTGGCACAATGCAACATCTTAAATTGTGTAGAAAACTTGTTCTCACTAATATGTTTTCTTAAGTGCAAGATTTTCTTGGAAAATCTTAAGGGAGGATGTTCAAAGTATGTATGTTTGCTATTTTGTGTTTTGTGTGTTTGTATAAGTCCCAGGGACTAAAGGTGTCAAGTTGGAAAGTGTCTATAGGCTAAGATGAATTTTTATATGTCATTGCAAGTTCGGCAAAGTTGAAGGGCTTTTTTGTAACTTGTGGGAGTATATAAGCTGAATCACAATCTAGGGTTTCATAACTCAACCTCTATCTCTACACACGATTATACACAATTGTTCATAATTCTTTAGTATGTTATTCTTGTTCAATCGTTCAGTTACGATTGATCATTCTTGATCCTGTATTCATTTCAATCATCTTGATTGATTGTCTTTATTGTTTGAGTGTTGAGTGTTATGTGAGGTGATAAGATCCACCTAGTGAGGATTATCTTTCTTCTTAAGCACACATGTGGACTAGATCGTATTGTACTTGATTGATTCAAAATAAGCACTAAAGGGGGGTGGTTACTTGAGTGCAAATCTGGTGTTTTATTCATATTCTTGATATTGTTTACAATAATGTATATTAGTTGTTATTTTTTCAAACACTAAAGCAAGCAAAGCACCATATCGTGTTATCATGCATAAGAAAACTAGCCAAGTGGCGAGACCCATCTACATAAAATTCATTTAATCCATTTACTTTTATCATGTAGATTCTTGGTCCTGCGGGGTGACTCCATATGTTAAGTTGGTTGGACCTTACCCTTTTGAGGACCCTGAAGACCAAAGAAATTTCCGTAAAACCTAGAGGTGGCAAATCTTGTCTATTTTGTTAATTATAGGTATTTTTAACCCTTTTTTAGAAAGTAGGGGGTACTTTTTTACCCATCCATTATTATTGATGGGCTCAATGGGCACATGTAAACAATATATGGACTCTAATGGGCATATGTAAAACACTAAATTAATCACTCGACGGATATTTTATGTTTAGTTTTTTATTTCATTACTTTTAAACAAGTATTATTAACTTCTTATTTTATGTTTTTATATGTGTTTAGTCCATTTTAGCCTCCACACATATAGCCAATCCCGTTTGGCCCGCGTCCGTTTAGCCCACCGCCCATTTAGCCCACTGCCCGCTTAGCCCGCCGCCCGTTGATTGTAGTAAAATACGACCTTTAGGAAAAGGAAGTACAAATAGTGGTAGTATTAAGTGTCGGTTTAGGAAAACCGAGCACTAATGACCCAAAAGAAGTCCAAGTTCGTTTCCCAAGGAGGCAAGTGTGTTGTGTAAGAATTGATATTGATTTGTGATTATATTGATTGAGAAAGAAATGGGATTAGAAGAGAAAGACGGTTATGAAAACGGATTAAACTACGACGAAAAAGGCGAAAACGTAAAACCGTAAATAGTGCCAAAAATAAAATTTTAACCTAAAAATTCCTAAAAATTACTAACAATCCACAATAATATTCTAAGAGTTTACAAAAAATCCAAACTTGCTAAAACCTTTTAATTAATTAAATAATGACTTTTTAATGCTAATTAAAGCCCTAAAAATCACTTTTAATTATTAAAAAGCCCTAAACAAGATTTTATAGTTTGTAAACCTCAAAAATGACCTAATTAAGCTAAAAACTATTTTTAAAAATTTTAAAACCAAATTAAACTATTTTTAAACACTTAAAAACTTTTAAAATGTATTAAATCTTAAATTAATTCTAGAAATTAATTGAAAAACCTAAAAAATATTTGGAAACTGACAAAACTCCTAATTCAATGTCCTTAACCTAGGAAAAATGTAAAAACAAGAAAAAATAAAACTTCAAATTTTAATAATAAAATAATATTAAAATATTCAAAAAAATAAAAAGTTTGTAAATAAATTCTAAAAAATTACCAAAAATCCTAAATAATGTAACTAAAACAAAAATGCAAACCAAACTTTCTGAAACCTATTTAATAATTTTATATTAAATTTTAAAGTTGCTTAAGAACCCTAAAATCCTATAAAATTAAAAATAAGCTAAATTGAAAACCTAATAAGCTGTAAACCTCAAAAGTATGATTAAAAACCTAAAAATTATTTTTCCAGATTTTTAAATTACTTTTTTCTATTTTTTAATGACTTTATAAAAAATTAACTTAAAATAATCCTAGTAAATAAAATAATAATGAGAAAAATAAACTTTTTTGCTCAGATAAGTCAACAATACTAATATAATCCTAAGAAAAATGATAAACAGTTAAATCCTCAAAGAAATAAGCCAGGAAATGCTTATTTATAAGTTGTTACTTAAATAAGCTACAAAACCAAAAGTAGTTAAATAAGTAATGAAATCAAACAATAACGTAAAAAGTCATCTAGATCACTGGTAAGCACGCTACTCCTTGGAACGCAAGGTCGCGTGTTCGAGTCCAGGCAGGGTGAACTTTTTACAAAACTTTTTTTTTTTTACTTTTAAGACACAAACTAGGTACTTAATTAACTCCTAAAACTCAAACACAATCCAAAATTGAACAAGATTAAGGTCTACAAATCAAAAAACGTGCCCAGGTATGATGAACTTTCTGATGAACGAAGACTGTGATCAAGAGGGCTTGATCCTGCTTTTTGGTGGTGTTTTTGATGGAACAAAGGCACCCTTGTACTCTTTGGAGTACAAGGAGTCAAATCAAACACTAATATAAGCAGGTTGCAACACAAAATCAAGCACACAATAAGCAAATAGGTTACTGATCTAGCTAAATGTTTCTGAATGAGTACTTGCTGATACACAATGCACACAAATGAATTTCAACAGCTCAAATCATGCATACAAGTCAAACAACTAGCAAATAAATGATGCATAAACCTAGAACAACCTTACTTCTAGCAGATTGTTAAGACTTGATGCACCAATTTCACAAAATAAGCAAAAAGAGGCAGTGATTGAATTTTGCCAAGTTTTTCAACTTTTAAGCATGCAATTTGTTAGAAACTCTTCCAAATGAAAAACCAAACTAGCATACACCCTATAGCAACCTAATAAGTGAATTAAACAAGCTTGCAGGCAAGATTAATAGCAAAGAACACAAGTTAAACACTTATCCCAAACACTCCTTAAACTATGAAAATGAAAAATTAACAAAGCAAATCTTATCAAAACTCAATCAAACTGAATCAAACTCAAACTAACATGCATACAACCCTATTTTGAGCAATTACTAACAGCTTAAACAAACAAACAATACCTTTCAAGAAAAATCACATAAATTTCAGAAAAATTAGAAAATGAAATAGGAGTCAAGAACTACCTTAAGGGTCCTACATCCAGGACCCTTAGTGGTTGAAAAACCACCTACATATAGGCTGGGGCCTATGCAGAACTTTGTTGAGAGGGTTATGAGGGACTGCTTATCAAAATGGTGAAAATTGTTTCTCTTTGAACCTGCTAAGAGAGATAAGGGAAAATACTGTGTAAGAAGCTTAAGGCTTGCTTCTAGCTTATAGATTAAGCTAGAAGAAAGCTTGAGCTTGTGGGTAAGGATATGATAGGCTTAAAAATAGGAAATGTCCAAACCAATGGATATTTTACTCTTGGGTACCCACTACACCAGAACAAGCCATGGTGTTATGGACATACACAAGGTTAAATACCATCAATCCAACACTCTGAATCAACATTGTATCAGATTTATATGAAATTTTTTTGATAAAAGAAAACTTTGAAAAAGAAACAGAAACTTTTGAAAACTTGAAAACTTTTGCTGAAATTAAACCAAACTCAACCAATAAACTTAAATCAACTGAAAATGTAAAGGGAACTCAATATTTCTCATCAGCAACACTTAAACCATTTATATTAATTCATAAACTAGCTTTACAAAGTTTGTGAAAAAGGAGAAAAATTAAAAACCAGAACTATGCTACGTCCTACAATGCCTTTATATAGAGGCTACAATGAGATTCTAGAACTGAATGGAAACTAGAAACCCCAACAAGTGAACTTCTAATCTTGCCCTTGGATGATTTTAAATTTTTCAGTCAAAACAAAGCCATGTGATGATCTTGGCATTTTGTGAGATGCCAACTGCTTTGGAGTGATCTAGGACGTCCATTTAGCCTTTGGGAGCAAGAAAATGTTGTGGGTTGTTGATCTTGCTGTCCATTTTTGTTTGGGAGTGAATAGTGGGGCAGGGGAGGGTTGGAGGGACATGTGAGGTGATGGTGATGGGAGTTTAAGGGTGGTTTTGGGTTTAAGGGAGGGTTAATCATGGATCTGGAAATAATCAACCAAAAACCCCTTGTTTTAAGTGATGTTCTTCCTGGAAAAATTAGGGTTTATGGGTGGATTAGGGACGGGTTTAATCTTGTTTGGGGGTTTAATTATTTAAATTTTATGTTTGGAGGGAAGGGTTAACTGATTAATTAAATCAGTTATTGTGAGTGGATAGATGATGTGGAGAAAAGGAGGTTGCTGATTGGTGGAAGGGTGTGAGTGGGTGAGGTGTCAATAGCTGGTTGGCTGTCTGGTAGGTTTGCCCCCTTACAATTCACACTTTGTTCACTTTGTTAAAAATGGCTATCAACGCCAAATTAACACATGACAACTTTGGGAAGGTTGTCAAATTTGGCACAACAAGTTTTAAAACTTGTTTAAGGACTAAACATGCAATTTCTTCATATTCCAAGGACTGATTTTGACATGTCTTCATACTTCAAGGACTTGACTTGTTTGTTGACTTCTTGGAGGACCATTATTGACAATTTAGATTTGTTGAGGGACTAAATTTGCCAATTCTTCAAAGTTAAGGGTCCTTTTTGTAATTTTGACAAACTTTAGGGACCAAACTTGTAATTATGAAGATACAAGGGTATAAAGTGTCAATTCTTCAAACTTGGAGGACCATTCTTCAATATTCTTCAAATCTTCAAGGGTTTTCTTTGGAAAATTCTTCATTAGGGCTTGGTTCATCGTGCGGCTTCGTTTCCCGTGTTCGTTTTTGCTTGATTCTTGTGATCTTTTGTCATTTTCTCAATATCCGTACCTAAAATACACAAGCAACAAACACAAGCATATATTTGGGTATTTTGATGATATTTAATGCATTTTAAGCCCAATATGGACGATGAGACTATGTATAAAAGCAGTCTCATCACTCCCCCATACTAAACCATTGTCGTGCCCTCACGCAATGCTAGAATAAAGTATCGTAGCATCTCCAAAATTTAATTTTATGGACTTTATTGAATGATAAACTAGCTACACGACTACTATTACTTCTACTTGCGTTTTAGACATAATGTATGATTTTCATCGCAAAATGGGGCGTTTAGGTTCATAGAATAAGAACACGTGAATGCTTTGTTAGAAATAATTTCATCGTCCTCGATTTTCACTCCAATTCCATGCTAAGCGTGCAACGAGATCATTGTCATTATAAGTTAGTAATGCTAACACTACTCATATGCCCTAATCACGTACTTATTCTCTCTTTATTCCTAAGTTGTATCTCTTATATTTTATTTTGTCTTAAATGTTTCACGAGGATACATTGTTGACTTATGTGATAATAGAGATTTAGGTCTAAAAATAGAGTCCTAACGGTGTAACTAAGACCATCAAATCAATAACCCCTCCTAATAGACAACGATGTTAAAAAATTAAGTTGACAAGAAGAATCGATAAACACGGTTTTATAACGGTTTTGAACATGAGACTTATTACCAAGACTTTTATACGCCCCCTAACGGAAGGGCCTTATTATCTTTGGTTTACCTCCATCTTTTATTCAACTTTGCCATGAAGCTTTTATTATGACTTCGGTCTTGCCTTGCCTTTTATTATCCGTCTCATCGGTGGTTTTATTAGCCAAAGACGTATATCCTCACGCTAAAGCGAATTTTGGATCTTTAAAGCTTCGAAGATTAAGGCTTGATTCACTTTCAATTTTGCATAGATTTTAGGCCTTGTGGGGCTTCAAATTGTTTGCTAGATTTAGGTGAGCACTTGAAATCTTATTATTGGGTGAAGCTTTCGATTATTCGGGTGCCAATACTTCAAAACCGTGACGCTGGCGATACCTTAATGTATTCCCAATTTAATTACACGGAAGCTACTATAAAAGACTAGAAACCCAACAATCCTAACTAAACCGCTAAGTCAATATTTCTTAAGCAAAAAACATTTACATGCGAAGGGAGAATAAGCAAACAACGAGAACACATGAGTTTTTGAAAGAATACGAGTACTCTACGTTTAGCATAGTAACTTATAATTAACTCTATCATTTCTCGTCCTCATTTAAGAGACTTAGCCTAATGTATAGTTAAGGAATAAAAGCTAAGTGCTCAACACGCACGGTCGAGTCAAAAATTACTCTTATTTTCGCCATCGGAAAACCTACATTCGTGTCTTCAAACACTTATAAAACATGAGAAAAATTTAAAATTTGGCTATTTTTAGCCTTATTTTGCAACAAAACGATAAACAAAAAGATAAACTTTGGAAAGCGTGAAGGTTTGGCAAGGCAAGTATCTATTCACCCCCATACTAAAGTTAAACATTGTCCTCAATGTTTCGAGTCTAGGGGTGCAAACACCCCCATACTAGAGACGTAGTCGAATGCCTAATCTAGCATGGAAAGGGTGTAACCATTAAATTAATAGCCGTTTATGAAGTGTGCTAAAAACCTAAGGTTAGAACATCAAAAGGATATATCATGGATATTAAGAAATGTCTCCAAAGCAAACGATCGAGTGCTCCCATAAAACGAACACGAGAGGCTCCAATCGTGAAGACCATGATCTAAAAACCACATATCACAAACAACCACGGAACAAAGGTTGGAAGGGCACGAATTCCCACACGTAAGCTACATTAGAAAGCGATAATATGTACATAGGATAAGCATGGGACTCCCCCACGAGGCACCTCGTTTTTGATTACCGAGTCATGAGCTCGACTCGATCCCCTCAATACTAATTATCATTGGGGAAGGTGACTTGGTCGAGGTAGTTCAAGGATGGAACTTCCCCGCCAAAGTAGTGCTTCAACCTATGTCCATTCACCTTGAAGTTAGGACCATCATCTTGAGCTAGATCGATGGTCCCATACGGAAATACTTGAGTCACGGTGAATGGACCGGACCAACGGGATTTCAATTTACCGGAAAAGATTTTTAATCTTGAATTAAAAAGCAAAACTTGATCCCCAATGTTAAAAACCCGGTTTTTAATTTTAGAATCATGCAACTTTTTAGTTTTTTCTTTGTAAATCAATGAATTTTCATAAGCAATGTCTCTCAATTCATCCAATTCATTTAATTGCATTTTCTGGTGTTTTCCCGCGGTCTCCATGTCATCATTACAATGCTTTAGGGCCCAATAAGCCTTGTGTTCTAATTCGATAGGCAAATGACAATTCTTTCCATACACAAGCTTATAGGGAGTGCACCCAATGGGCGTCTTATGAGCGGTCCTAAAGGCCCATAAAGCATCGTCTAACTTATCCGACCATGATTGTCGGTTTTCCCCAACGGATCTCTCCAAGATCCTTTTCAACGCTCGGTTTGAAACCTCGACTTGCCCACTCGTTTGTGGGTGATAAGCCGTAGAAAGACGATGTGTAACCCCATATTTCCTTAGAACCCTTTCAAATTGGTCATTACAAAAATGGGTTCCACGATCACTTATGATAGCACGAGGGGTTCCAAACCTAGCAAACAAACTTTTCAAGAACTTAACTACCACACGAGCATCATTGGTGGGCAAGGCCTTTGCCTCCACCCACTTAGAAAGGTAGTCAACCGCAACGAGAATGTACTTATTACCACGAGATGATGGGAACGGCCCCATAAAGTCTATGCCCCAAACGTCAAAGATCTCACATACTTGAATGATATTTTGTGGCATTTCATCTTTTTGTGAGGCTTTTCCTTGTCGTTGGCATGCATCACACGACTTCACAAGATCTTGTGCATCTCGGTAAATAGTAGGCCAAAAGAAGCCGGCATCAAACACCTTCTTAGGCGTGAGATTAGCACCGTGGTGACCACCCGTGGGTCCCTCATGGCAAGCTCTAAGGATATTAGAAGCTTCGGTGCCAAATACACAACGTCGGATGATTTGATCCGCACAATTTCGAAACAAGTAAGGGTCGTTCCAAAAGTAGAACTTGACGTCACGAAAGAATTTTCGTTTTTCTTGAGTCGTCATACCCTTAATGATGAAGTTACCCGCATGGTAATTTACAAAATCCGCAAACCATGGGGTAGAAGAGTCAAGCTTAGAATTCACTACACCAAGTGTCTCGAGCGGAAATGTTTCGGTGATTTCCTTGGGCTCGTAAACACTTTGGTGAGGATCTTCCAAACGAGAGAGATGATCGGCCGCTAGATTCTCGGCTCCTTTTTTGTCAACGATTTTGTGATCAAATTCTTGAAGGAGGAGAATCCAACGAAGTAATCTCGGCTTAGCATCTTGCTTTGCCATAAGATACTTAATAGCCGAATGGTCCGTATACACTATGCATTTCGTCAAGACGAGATAAGGTCGGAATTTCTCAAATGCATACACTACGGCAAGGAACTCCTTTTCCGTTGTAGTGTATTTAAGTTGAGCCTCGGTCATCGTCTTGCTAGCATAGTGAATAGGCAAGAAGTGCTTATCATGACGTTGCTCCAAAACGGCCCCTATAGCGTAATCACTAGCATCACACATAAGCTCAAAGGGGAGGTTCCAATTTGGAGCAACGAGAATGGGAGCTTCGGTAAGTTTCCTCTTAAGGATCTCAAAGGCTCGTACACAATCTTCGTCAAAGACAAAACGTGCCTCTTTTTCAAGAAGATGTGTAATGGGTCGAGAAATCTTTGAAAAATCCTTGATGAATCGTCGATAAAAGCCCGCGTGGCCTAGGAAACTCCTAACTCCCTTGACGGTTTTGGGATGAGGTAATTTGGCGATGACGTCTACCTTAGCTTGATCTACCTCAATCCCCGCTTTCGAGACCTTGTGCCCTAAGACGATTCCACTCTTAACCATAAAATGACACTTTTCCCAATTGAGCACAAGGTTGGTTTCCTCACAACGTTTTAACATTCTCTCAAGGTTCGACAAACACGAAGTGAAAGAATCACCAAACACGGAAAAGTCATCCATGAAGACTTCCATCGTCTTCTCGATCATATCATGAAAAATAGCCATCATGCATCGTTGAAACGTTCCCGGTGCATTACAAAGTCCGAATGGCATTCTACGATAGGCAAACGTTCCATATGGACACGTAAACGTAGTTTTTTCTTGATCACGAGGATCGATGGGAATTTGGAAGTAACCGGAAAAACCATCTAAAAAGCAATAGAAATCGTTTCCCGCAAGACGCTCCAACATTTGGTCCATGAAGGGCAAGGGAAAATGGTCTTTTCGAGTGGCTTCATTCAACTTTCGATAGTCAATGCACACTCTCCATCCGGTCACAAGTCTAGTGGGAATTAACTCGTTGGCATCGTTTGGCACAACGGTCATCCCTCCCTTTTTAGGGACACAATGAATAGGACTCACCCAAGGGCTATCGGAAATAGGGTAAATCATTCCCGCGTCAAGGAGTTTAAGGACCTCCTTTTTGACGACGTCGTGAATTTTGGGGTTCACCCTCCTTTGACTTTGGATTGTTGGCTTGAAATCCTCTTCCATTAAGATTTTGTGTGTACAAAATTTGGGATCGATTCCCTTAATGTCGGATAACTTCCACGTAATCGCCCCTTTGTGATCCTTAAGAACATCGACAAGTGCGGTTTTTTCATTATTCGAAAGATCCTTCGCAATAATAACCGGCAACTTGTCATCCTCCTCCAAATAGACATATTCGAGGTGAGGAGGTAAATCTTTCAACTCGAGAATAGGTGGTTCCTCAAGTGAAGATTTGGGCTCGATACTCATAACCTCCTCGAGTGGAGGCAATGGGAAATCGTTGAGAAAATCCTTGATAATCGAGAAGTCCTCATCGTTGTCGAGGTCTTCGTCACAAGTACGTGGAACATCGAATTCTTCCAACGTAAAACCACCACCTTCGAAAGGAGTGAAGGTAGGTGTCGAATTATCAAGAATTAGATCTAACATAGTGGGATTGCCACTAGTTTCTTCATCACCAAACCCTAAAACTTCTTGTGAAAATTCCTCGCAAACCACGTCGATCATATCAACGAGGTTTATGGTAGCAACGGAATAAACATGAGAAAGTTGAGAATTTTGAGTTGCGTTTATAACAAGTTCCTCGTCGTTGAAACGTAAGGTGATCTTTCTAGCATGAACATCAATTAAAGCCATAGACGTATCTAAAAATGAACGACCTAAAATAAGAGGAACTTGAGGATCCGTGGGGATATCAACAACGATAAAGTCTACGGGATAGTAGAACTTCCCCACTTTCACAAAAACGTCTTCCGCCAAACCACATGCAAGAATCGTGGAATGGTCGGCCAACTCAATAGACATTCGTGAAGGAGTAAGATTAGGAAGATTGAGCGACTTGAAGATTGCAAGTGGCATCAAGTTAATGCTAGCACCAAGATCGGCCAAGGCATAGCATTCTTCCATATCTTGAATTGCACAAGGGATCAAAAATTTACCGGGATCACCGACTTTTTGAGGTATGCGATTAAGATAAACCGACGAGCAACTAGACATTTGGTGCAATTTTTCCTTGTTGTTCAACATACTCTTAAAGTTAGCGGTAAATCGAGGCATCATGACCAAAGCATCGGCGAAACTCACATTAAAGTGCAAATCACGAAACATTTTCATAAAAAGCTCAAATTGGTAGTTGTCGCGCTCTTGTCATTTCTCCTTCCTAAGTCTCGATGGGTAAGGCAAGGGTGGTGTGGGTTGGGGCATAGGCATAGCCTTTGGAATCTCGGGTTCCAATATGGGTGATGGGTCAACCGTGGGTGTGGCATGAGCGGTACTTTGTGGGATTGAAATATGCTCCTTTTCGACCACCACCTCGGGTTCTTCCTCAATTTCCTCCACCGTTGGAGTAATTGGTTGAGGAGTCGGTTCTTTAAGTGTCTTACCACTTCGTGTGGTAATCACTTTCATCTCTCCCTTCGGGTTTGAAACGGTGTTACTAGGCAAACTACCCGAAGTAGAGGCTTTGTTCCCTATGACGGCTTCTAAAATGGCGTTAAGCTTAGCATCTTGACTATTAAACTTCAAATCTTGACTAGCGGGTTTTTGGTCAATTCTTTGTTCAAGCCTAGCATGAATTTGCTCTATCTTGTTGTTTTGACCTCGAATTTGGTTAGCAAAATCATTTTTCAATTCATTTCTCATGGCTAGATTTTCCTTAACAAAATTAGCTAACTCCTTTGCGTTCTTAGCCGTGTCCCTAGCTTGATTAGCCAATTGCTCTTGTATGTTTTCCAAAATCTTATCATTTGCCGTAGCGTAATTCACAAAGTCCATTGGAAGTTCTTCAGTGTAAGCATTTTGAAGACCTTGACTCGTGTTTTGAAAATTACGGTTTTGATTTTGATTTTGCAATTGGCTACTACTACTCCCTTGATTCCCATAGTTGTTATTACCCTTAAAATTGTTCCTTTGATTGCTTTGGTAACCAACTTGATTGTTTCGATAATTGTTAGCATTTTGATTTGGTGAAAAACCCGGTGGAGTCAATTGATTAGTGCGAGGAACTTGACCGTTTTGGTTATAAGTTCCCGCGGTCGCGAAGGCACTCGAAGTGTTACCACCGTTGGTAATGCACTCGGAATAATCGTGAGCTCCACCACAATACATACAAGAAACCTCAACCGCTTTAATCGTAGCGGGAGCGGGTTGTTCACCAACTTTAAACTCAACTAACAATCCTTTCACTATATCAAAAATTTTGTTCTCCAAATTAGCCTCGACTTGGCAAGCATCAACGGTGTGTGACAATGAAGGCGAAGACGAAGACGAAGCCTTACGAACACTCGACGTGCTACGAGGACTATACACCTTAGACCTATTTTCAATGATTAACAATGCTTCCTCGACCGTCTTACACAAAAATTACCACCCGCGGCGGCATTAAGATAATCACGCTCATGATCGTTCAAGCCATTGTAAAACGTGTCTATTTGATGCAAGTCGGAAAAACCATGATGAGGACATTCGTGCAACATTTCCTTAAACCTATTCCAAGCCGTTGAAAAACTCTCATTATACTCTTGCGAAAACTTTGAAATCTCGTTTTTCAAGTGCGTAGTCTTAGAGGGCGGAAAAAATTGGTTCACGAATTTTGAAACGAGATCCTTCCACGTCAATATAGAATTGGGTGGCTCTTTCTCTAACCAAATTTTTGCGGGCCCCGCTAAGGAATACGGAAAAAGCATCATCTTAATCGAGTCGTTTGAAACATCCTTAAACTTGCACGTGGCGGTGAGACGATTAAATTGGCGAATGTGGTTATGAGGGTTGTCCTTTTCGTCCCCTCGAAACTTGTTGTTTTGAATCATGGACAACAAACCCGTCTTAACCTCAAAATTCTCCGCAAGGATAGCGGGAATCACAATCGCTTCTCCATAACCCTCGGTGGGTGCTTGAAGTAACTCCATCATAGTTCGATTAGCCATGGGTGCTTCTTTCACTACAATGGGTTCGTCAATAGGAGACTCCTCACTAGTAGGAGTGATGGATTTGTTTATTCGTTTACGAGCACGTCTTGCTTTAGAGCGAGTTTGCATAAACTTCACGTACAACGAGAAGGCGAGCAAAGAAGATTCTTTTTGGTGTTTTTACTTTTTCAATTTTTTGTGGTTTTTGATTGTTTTTACTTTTTTGGATTTTTTGGAATGTATTAAGTAGACACAAATCTACAAATCTCCTCCTTAATCAAATCTCTCGATTAAAGAAGCCTCAAGGACTGAAAACGATCACGTGAAGTGAACGCCTTCGATGACTTTAGAACGATGGTGGAACACCAAATCGTTCAAGAGGGTTTAATCAAATGAAACCAAGAAAATATATATGATACTTAGTAATACTTTGGGCGGCAAAACCCTCGATTAGCTTTCAAAATCAAAATACGCACAAGCAAGCGGAGGAAATGAGGCGGCGCGAAGCACTTAAGAGCCTTTTTCCTTTAGGTCGTGAAATACAACCGCCTTATACCCACCTTATAGTTTGTATTTCTCAAAATCGAGCTTCACGAAAGTATTTATCTATTTTTGCCTTTTTCTTTGGTTTGAGATTCGAATACAATGATTGGGTAATGACCTCCCAAGTCAAGGTTGTGATTTCTCATGTATTTGGAGTACTTGTAAATTTATTGTTCTACGTATACAATATATTAATAATATTCACAAAAAACGAAAAACCGATAATACGTATTAGTAGAGTGCTACTAATACAATTACTTTTATGGCTATATATAAAAACAACAATGGTTCAATCAAAACACAACACGCCTCCCCGGCAGCGGCGCCAAAATGATTGTAGTAAAATACGACCTTTAGGAAAAGGAAGTACAAATAGTGGTAGTATTAAGTGTCGGTTTAGGAAAACCGAGCACTAATGACCCAAAAGAAGTCCAAGTTCGTTACCCAAGGAGGCAAGTGTGTTGTGTAAGAATTGATATTGATTTGTGATTATATTGATTGAGAAAGAAATGGGATTAGAAGAGAAAGACGGTTATGAAAACGGATTAAACTACGACGAAAAAGGCGAAAACGTAAAACCGTAAATAGTGCCAAAAATAAAATTTTAACCTAAAAATTCCTAAAAATTGCTAACAATCCACAATAATATTCTAAGAGTTTACAAAAAATCCAAACTTGCTAAAACCTTTTAATTAATTAAATAATGACTTTTTAATGCTAATTAAAGCCCTAAAAATCACTTTTAATTATTAAAAAGCCCTAAACAAGATTTTATAGTTTGTAAACCTCAAAAATGACCTAATTAAGCTAAAAACTATTTTTAAAAATTTTAAAACCAAATTAAACTATTTTTAAACACTTAAAAACTTTTAAAATGTATTAAATCTTAAATTAATTCTAGAAATTAATTGAAAAACCTAAAAAATATTTGGAAAGTGACAAAACTCCTAATTCAATGTCCTTAACCTAGGAAAAATGTAAAAACAAGAAAAAATAAAACTTCAAATTTTAATAATAAAATAATATTAAAATATTCAAAAAAATAAAAAGTTTGTAAATAAATTCTAAAAAATTACCAAAAATCCTAAATAATGTAACTAAAACAAAAATGCAAACCAAACTTTCTGAAACCTATTTAATAATTTTATATTAAATTTTAAAGTTGCTTAAAAACCCTAAAATCCTATAAAATTAAAAATAAGCTAAATTGAAAACCTAATAAGCTGTAAACCTCAAAAGTATGATTAAAAACCTAAAAATTATTTTTCCAGATTTTTAAATTACTTTTTTCTATTTTTTAATGACTTTCTAAAAAATTAACTTAAAATAATCCTAGTAAATAAAATAATAATGAGAAAAATAAACTTTTTTGCTCAGAAAAGTCAACAATACTAATATAATCCTAAGAAAAATGATAAACAGTTAAATCCTCAAAGAAATAAGCCAGGAAATGCTTATTTATAAGTTGTTACTTAAATAAGCTACAAAACCAAAAGTAGTTAAATAAGTAATGAAATCAAACAATAACGTAAAAAGTCATCTAGATCACTGGTAAGCACGCTACTCCTTGGAACGCAAGGTCGCGTGTTCGAGTCCAGGCAGGGTGAACTTTTTACAAAACTTTTTTTTTTTTTTTACTTTTAAGACACAAACTAGGTACTTAATTAACTCCTAAAACTCAAACACAATCCAAAATTGAACAAGATTAAGGTCTACAAATCAAAAAACGTGCCCAGGTATGATGAACTTTCTGATGAACAAATGTAAAGTCTTCACAAGTGAAGACTGTGATCAAGAGGGCTTGATCCTGCTTTTTGGTGGTGTTTTTGATGGAACAAAGGCACCCTTGTACTCTTTGGAGTACAAGGAGTCAAATCAAACACTAATATAAGCAGGTTGCAACACAAAATCAAGCACACAATAAGCAAATAGGTTACTGATCTAGCTAAATGTTTCTGAATGAGTACTTGCTGATACACAATGCACACAAATGAATTTCAACAGCTCAAATCATGCATACAAGTCAAACAACTAGCAAATAAATGATGCATAAACCTAGAACAACCTTACTTCTAGCAGATTGTTAAGACTTGATGCACCAATTTCACAAAATAAGCAAAAAGAGGCAGTGATTGAATTTTGCCAAGTTTTTCAACTTTTAAGCATGCAATTTGTTAGAAACTCTTCCAAATGAAAAACCAAACTAGCATACACCCTATAGCAACCTAATAAGTGAATTAAACAAGCTTGCAGGCAAGATTAATAGCAAAGAACACAAGTTAAACACTTATCCCAAACACTCCTTAAACTATGAAAATGAAAAATTAACAAAGCAAATCTTATCAAAACTCAATCAAACTGAATCAAACTCAAACTAACATGCATACAACCCTATTTTGAGCAATTACTAACAGCTTAAACAAACAAACAATACCTTTCAAGAAAAATCACAAAAATCACATAAATTTCAGAAAAATTAGAAAATGAAATAGGAGTCAAGAACTACCTTAAGGGTCCTACATCCAGGACCCTTAGTGGTTGAAAAACCACCTCCATATAGGCTGGGGCCTATGCAGAACTTTGTTGAGAGGGTTATGAGGGACTGCTTATCAAAATGGTGAAAATTGTTTCTCTTTGAACCTGCTAAGAGAGATAAGGGAAAAGACTGTGTAAGAAGCTTAAGGCTTGCTTCTAGCTTATAGATTAAGCTAGAAGAAAGCTTGAGCTTGTGGGTAAGGATATGATAGGCTTAAAAATAGGAAATGTCCAAACCAATGGATATTTTACACTTGGGTACCCACTACACCAGAACAAGCCATGGTGTTATGGACATACACAAGGTTAAATACCATCAATCCAACACTCTGAATCAACATTGTATCAGATTTATATGAAAATTTTTTGATAAAAGAAAACTTTGAAAAAGAAACAGAAACTTTTGAAAACTTGAAAACTTTTGCTGAAATTAAACCAAACTCAACCAATAAACTTAAATCAACTGAAAATGTAAAGGGAACTCAATATTTCTCATCAGCAACACTTAAACCATTTATATTAATTCATAAACTGGCTTTACAAAGTTTGTGAAAAAGGAGAAAAATTAAAAACCAGAACTATGCTACGTCCTACAATGCCTTTATATAGAGGCTACAATGAGATTCTAGAACTGAATGGAAACTAGAAACCCTAACAAGTGAACTTCCAATCTTGCCCTTGGATGATTTTAAATTTTTCAGTCAAAACAAAGCCATGTGATGATCTTGGCATTTTGTGAGATGCCAACTGCTTTGGAGTGATCTAGGACGTCCATTTAGCCTTTGGGAGCAAGAAAATGTTGTGGGTTGTTGATCTTGCTGTCCATTTTTGTTTGGGAGTGAATAGTGGGGCAGGGGAGGGTTGGAGGGACATGTGAGGTGATGGTGATGGGAGTTTAAGGGTGGTTTTGGGTTTAAGGGATGGTTAATCATGGATCTGGAAATAATCAACCAAAACCCCCTTGTTTTAAGTGATGTTCTTCCTGGAAAAATTAGGGTTTATGGGTGGATTAGGGACGGGTTTAATCTTGTTTGGGGGTTTAATTATTTAAATTTTATGTTTGGAGGGAAGGGTTAACTGATTAATTAAATCAGTTATTGTGAGTGGATAGATGATGTGGAGAAAAGGAGGTTGCTGATTGGTGGAAGGGTGTGAGTGGGTGAGGTGTCAATAGCTGGTTGGGTGTGAGGAGTTAGGCTGTCTGGTAGGTTTGCCCCCTTACAATTCACACTTTGTTCACTTTGTTAAAAATGGCTATCAACGCCAAATTAACACATGACAACTTTGGGAAGGTTGTCAAATTTGGCACAACAAGTTTTAAAACTTGTTTTAAGGACTAAACATGCAATTTCTTCATATTCCAAGGACTGATTTTGACATGTCTTCATACTTCAAGGACTTGACTTGTTTGTTGACTTCTTGGAGGACCATTATTGACAATTTAGATTTGTTGAGGGACTAAATTTGCCAATTCTTCAAAGTTAAGGGTCCTTTTTGTAATTTTGACAAACTTTAGGGACCAAACATGTAACTATGAAGATACAAGGGTATAAAGTGTCAATGATTCAAACTTGGAGGACCATTCTTCAATATTCTTCAAATCTTCAAGGGTTTTCTTTGGAAAATTCTTCATTAGGGCTTGGTTCATCGTGCGGCTTCGTTTCCCGTGTTCGTTTTTGCTTGATTCTTGTGATCTTTTGTCATTTTCTCAATATCCGTACCTAAAATACACAAGCAACAAACACAAGCATATATTTGGGTATTTTGATGATATTTAATGCATTTTAAGCCTAATATGGACGATGAGACTATGTATAAAAGCAGTCTCATCACCCGTTTAGCCCACCGCCTGTTTAGTCCGTCGCCCATTTTGGCCCCCTGCCCGTGCCCGTCCGCCCGCCCATTTTGCCACCTCTAGTAAAACCATTAGGGTGATACCTCTTTGACTTTTGTGTAAAACATGATACTTTAAGATTTTGAAACTAAAATACATTGTCAAAAGTAATAAAAAACCAAGTTGTTATTTTGTGTACTTTTCTGTCTCAGATTTGAAGCCCTTTTATGCTTCTATCAAATGAACTTAAATGACTTAACTTAAAATTGGAAGCTTAGAATATGACATCCAAAATCATTTTACTATTCTCTAGAACCTGTGAGCTTTATACGCTAAAATCATGTAATTCGTGCAGAAAATTGTTAGTGTTCAGTACTCGATTCTGGATTATGTGTGTGTTTCTGTTGAATAGAATTATGCAAATTGATTCGATTGAACAAAGTTGTAGTTTTGGAATCCTAAGATTCACGGATCTTTAGGATGCTAGGAATGCATCTCATTCACTTGTAAGAACAAGGCGGAATAGAATGAAACACATTAAACAAGGTGTTTAAGATAAACGTTTGATCTTTTTATTGAACGTCAAACAAAAACAGAACCTATGCGTCTTACAAGACACCGACTCCTAGAACACACACTGACTTTTAGGTTTACATTGTGTAGAAAATGATGATAAAACCTAAGACTCATTGGTTCCTTTTATAGTGCAAGGACCAGGGATATACAAGAGATAAGTATGAATAAAACATGAAAATCTTCTATTCCTATATTTGATATTCTGAATTCTTGTCATGTAAAAAATTATAATTCGTAGAACAGTCCCTCCATGTTGTCTTCTTTATGTTTCTGCCACAAAAACTCTTTAGACCCAACAATCTTCCCCTAGTTGGTGTAGGAAAAACTTCTTTGTGTATCTCTTACATATGGTAATTGATCTTCAAATTGCTTCCCCTCAAGTTTAGCATCTATATCTTCTCCTTTTTGTCACATCAATAGGGAAGTAACAATGTATGCAATCAAAGATTCTCCAAAAGTAGACTCTATGTAATGACCTTGAATAAAAATAAGTAGAAGTAGAATAACTCAAACATGTGTTCCATTTCTTGTACTATTTACGTGACGTTGAACTTATATAAATGGCAAAATACAAGTAGACTTTGATCCCTTTGTCAAAATCCTAATCTTATTATGAGACACTAAGCACAAATAACGTAACTCCTTCAAGTAATAGCAACCTCACTATTTCTAGATTTGACAAGTCTTCATCACTAACCATTTAAGCACAAACAAGTTATCATTAAAGTCAATGGCTGACAATCCATAACTTTAAGATATGACAAAACACAAACCCGCGAAAATCTACTTTAAACATCAATCTTATCATAAGAATTCTTCCCCTTAACCATATAATTATCTACAAAAAATATCTGAGCCATTAATATCATAATGATATTTTGTATAAAATCAGAGATCCCATGTACATGTGTGTGTAACCATCTCATTTTATGTGCCAAATCTCAACCAAAACTCCAAACAGCAGCAAAACCTTCATCATCCGATTTCGTTCTTTGTCCGAGAAATAAAATCCATTTGTTGTCCGATATCGGACAATACTGTTCAGGGGATATAACAAGTATATCGGACAAAAGAGTGTTTTCAGACGCTAAAATATGTCTGTCAGCGGCTAGAGCTAGCCCGTGATACCATCAATGGCTACGAACCTCTTGACAGTGGCTAGAGGTATTATGACAGTGGGTACGAATAATAATGTTAGTGGGTAAAAAAAACTTATTGTATAATTTGTACCACTTTAATTCAACCCCACGTCTTGTCACGTCCAAAAATAAATCAGATCCTAACATTCTCGTGGAGTATCATAACTGCTTCCATATTCCCACAAAATCAGCATCCATAATATGATATACCCTATTATTGAAGCAAATCCTAATATTTTAGCAACAATATTCTTCTTCCTTAAATTATCAACACGTTTTCCTTCATCCTAAAAACCAACCAATCTCAACCGTAGAGTATACCAACAGATATATTTATTACGTCACACATCTTTTTCTTGTGCCCCTTTTACTGCTTTATTCATAATTCACGTGAATGATAATAACACACAGTCAGTGTCTTCCTTTTGAAACCAAAAATAATACCCTCATGTGTATTATAGTAAATCACGGATTGCAACAGTGCCTATCATACACCTTTGTTCTTGTTACTTTTCCACACAACAACATCAAAACATATTGAAGGTGATCAAGCCACTGATTTCATGATGAACACCTACTGCTTTAAACATGAACCTTTGGCAGCAACAATAATCAAAACGGCTTCATCATGTCCTATAAGGCCAAATACGATTATGCTGTTTTTCAAAAACGATTCCTTTAGGTTTTTACATTAATCAGCAAATCTAGGTTATACAAACCGTAATCTGCCTTTATGTCAAAACCCTAGATACGTTTTGTTCCACAACAGACTTTCAATTTGAGACAACCTTTGATCATACTAGGGTTCATCATTGATTCGAAGATCAACTCACCAAAGCTAGGATAATCATTATCAGCAGCAACATTCTTAATCTACCTAGGGTTTATTGGTAGAAACCCTAGATTTAGCATCTTGAAAAATACCTTCTGTAGTCAACTTCGACACCCTATAACTTTTTTTTGAAGCCCATCTGGACATCCCACCGGTGAAAACCTAGCCACATATGTGTATAACACACACACCAAATTTCGTGGCAATCCAACGATTCACGAAAAAGTTATGACCTTTCAAATATTGTTGTGCGCACAAAACCGCCTAGAAAATCCTATACGGATTTCTTCTTTATTTTATGACACGAACACCTCATTGATCCTAGCATCGAGGAACACCTGCTCTGATACCAATTATGGAATCCTAAGATTCACGGATCTTTAGGTTGCTAGGAATGCATCTCATTCACTTGTAAGAACAAGTCGGAATAGAATGAAAAACATTAAACAAGGTGTTTAAGATAAACGCTTGATCTTTTTATTGAACATGAAACAAAAACATAAACTAGGCGTCTTACAAGACACTGACGCCTAGAACACACACTAACTTTTAGGTTTACATTGTGTAGAAAATGATGATAAAACCTAAGACCCCTTGGTTCCTTTTATAGTGCAAGGACCAGGGATATACAAGAGATAAGAATGACTAAAACATGAAAATATTTTATTCCTATATTTGATATTATGAATTCTTGTCATGTAAGAATTCATAAATCATAAAACATTCCCTCCATGTTTTAGTCTTTATGTTTCTACCACATCAACTCTTTAGACCCAACAATAGTATGAGATTAAAAATGATTGTCAACAATAAGCTACACACTCTCAGAATGATGAGCCTCTAGAACAAGTGGTGCTAAATCACTATATCTTGTTTTGAGTGTCTTAGTTGAAAGATAGTTACTTAGTTAGCGCTTCACATACTCACATATATCTGATATATAAAAGATCTATAACTTGACGAAGACCATATTAGATAAGTGTTAAAACATGATAATCAAAAGGATAACACAGATCTTTCATCCAACCAACCTCCCCTTGGTAAATGTTATTAAAGATTCAAGTACAAAACGTATTAGTCCTCAAACGAGTGCTAATCGAACAAATACAAATGAAATAATATGAGATCGTCCCAACTAGGTTGATCTGATCTCCTCACAACATAAACACTCAACACTAAATGTTTGATACAAGATGAAAGACCCCCCCCCCCCAAGTGATAAGCCACAACGACTATCAAGAATAGAGAAAAATAGATAGTAAAACATACTTTATGTGTGTGTGATAATATGTTGCTAACCCTAGCTCTTTGTGAGCTAGGGTAATATATCTTGCAAGGTCCAATGGTAAGAAGCAAGCCCAAGATACAAGGCCCATCATACTTGTCCAGTAAAGCCCAAGAAGCAAGAAGGAGAAATGGCAAGATAGGTCCTCCAACTATGATCCTGTATACAAAAAAGCACAAATAGAAAACCAAAACATAATATATAACTTGGTCAGTTTGAAAAATCAACACCCTTCCTCAAACTAAACAACCAGAACCACGGTTACTTTCTAAACATGTTCACAAGTCTCAACTGGCTATAAAGTTTCAAATGTTGAGAGATTCCATGAGCTTTGGTGAATACATCAGCTGTTTGATCAGCTGAGGTAACTTTGATAGTGTTAATAACACCATCTTGAAACTTTTCCCTCATTAAGTGAACATCCACTTAAAAATGCTTTGTTCTCTTATGAAACACAGGATTTGCATCAATTTAGATAGCAGAACTGCTATCACTATATATATATTCACAAGAAACAAGTTCTTAATTCTAAGATCACTCAGAAGATTGGTGATCCATATCACCTCACAAGTGGCACTAGCCATGTAAAACCCACATTAAAATACCATGAACAGTACACATGAACAGTGAACATACAAAAATATAGTAAAATTAAAACTTTCCATTTATAATATATTTCACGTGTCACGGTATTTAATAACATGTAGTTACATATATATTATAAATGTGTTAAGTACACGACATATAAAAATCACGATTATTAAACATGAACGTACACGTAAATAATTGAACTCGGGAAAGTTACGGGTTTCCTTATTGGGCTCCCTTTAGGCCGCGGCTACACAAGAGGAAAAGGAAGGGATGGGCTTGGCCCATGACCCAACGTAAAACCATAATAAGTGAAAACACAGGAAACATAAGACATAAAATTAGGTTACAGAAAAAGTTCTCCTCTTGCCTCCTTTAGCCTCTTGCTGTTGGGAATAAATTTAGGCCAGAACACTTGAACGCTGACAAGAACAACTCAAGCGTTGATAAGAGCAAAGTGAGCGCTGACAGCATAAGCGTTGACAAGATAAAGTCAAGCGTTGACAGATTGAAGACAAGCACTGATGGAAGATGTGAGCTACACGTTTATTATATTCTAGATTACTTCTAGTAAGGATAGAAACGACAATGTATTTTCTATGTTTATCTTTACCTAGAATAGTTGATTTGTAGCTTATTGTACAAGACTTCTTGTTCTATAAAAGAAGATCTTTTAGGTTAATGTTTAATATCAGTTTTCATAAGTATTCACAAGTTAAACCTTTCATTGTAATCAACACGATTATTCTAATACAAGTGAAAGTTTGTTTAACATCATTGTGTTTTAGATCAAGTGTTAATTCCGCATAACACTTTGTTACTTTATTCATAAGCAAAGGTTTCTCTACGTGTAGTACTTGATCTAATCTCGTATACACAAAGCTTAATCGATCTAAGTTTGGGATCAACAAGTGGTATCAGAGCTTGTTGAGAAACTTTTGATCTTTAAGTAACACAAGAACCCTAAAATACCAAACCCTAAAAACCCTAAATTCTCAAAACCCTAAAAACATCATGTCTGGCACAAATCAACCTCCTGCTTTGCTGCAAAACAACTTCTCAAACCCTAGTATCAAAATTCCCATGTTTGATGCCAGGAACTTTGAGCTTTGGAAATCCAATTTTGAGCAATACATAGCTATTCATGACTACACTCTTTGGGAAATTATCGAATATGGGAACACATTCGATAAAGCAGCAAAGATTACTGCTGCTATTGCTACAAGGACAGCTGTTCCTAATTGTCCTGAATCTGATAAGGTGGAAAAGCCTGAAGATGGGAGAGCTGTTGTTGTTGAAGACATAGCCAAGAAGAGGGTGGACATGAAAATCTTGAATATCTTGAAACATGCCCTAGGTCATGAGAATCAGCACAAGTACAAACGATTTGAGTCAGCAAAAGAGCTTTGGGAAGCTCTTGAAGTAGCACATGGTGGCAATGCTGACACAAAAGAAGAAAAGAAGAAGCAACTATTGCATGAGTATGCTGTCTTTAAAGCTCAACCTAATGAGAATCTCAGCAGTGTTAGAAGTAGACTTCTTGACATCACAAGTCAACTTTCCTTCATGGGAAAACAGATTGATGACCCTGAATTGAATGCTACTTTTCTCAAAAGCCTTGGTGATGTATGGAAGATTGAGACAAGATCTATTCTTGTCAATAATACTCACAAGACTTCCAGGTTTGATGACATCTTCAACAAACTAAGATTGTTGGAGAATGAATGGCAATTGGAAAGTGATAACAAATCTTCCAGCAGCAACATGGCTTTCTTTTCACAAAGTGAAGGCCAATTTGATTCCATGAACTTCTATGGACATTCAGCAACTGGATCTCAAGGTGTCAGCGCTGGATGTCAATCTGTCAGCGCTGGATCATATCCTGTCAACGCTTTGTACTCAAGCGCTGACACACACAATCATGGCGCTGATAGAATTAAACCTGCTGGTTTTGATCTTGATACTGTGTGTGCATTCATTGCTTCTTTGCCCAGTGATTCAAGGATTACATATGAAGATCTTGAGCAGATAAGTGATGAACAATTGGAAGAGATGGACATCAAGTGGACTATGGCTCTTGTAAGTTTAAGAGCAAACAGGTTCAATAAAAGGTTCAAGAAGAAAATGACCTTTAATGCTAAGGATGTTGCTGGATTTGACAAATCCAAGGTGGAGTGCTACAACTGTCATAGGATGGGGCACTTTATGAGGGAATGTAGATCTCCAAGAAGATCTGATGCTGGGAAGCCTTCTAGCCAAATGATTAAGAACCCAGATCCCAAGGCCATGGTTGCTGTTCAACAAATTGATGGTGTTGGAGAATGGGATTGGAGCTGGATGGCTAAGAATGAGGAAGAGGACAGAGCTTTGGTTGCTGAGGTTAAAGAAGAGCATGCTGAATATGCTCTCATGGCACACTCCTCCTCCTCATCAGATAATGAGGTATATGATGATGCTTTCTGTTCTAAGGGTTGTCGTTTAAATACTGAAAAATTAAAACAAGAGATAGTTAAATTATTAGATGAGGCAAGTACTGAAAGATGCAAAGTATCTAACTATCAAGTTGCTCTTACCCAAACAGAAAAGACAGTATCTGAGTATAAGAAAATGGAGTTTGATTTAAAGGATCAAATAAATATCTTAAAACATGAGTTACATCAGAGTAAGGATGTTCAAGATATAGTAAATAGGGTTAATCTTGATTTGATAGCTCAGTTAGAGGAGGCTAACAAAAATAAAGATAATGTGAGTCTTAAAATCCAGAGATTTGATAAGGCCACACAATCCCTAGGAGAGTGTGTTAGTAAACAAAGAGACTCTAAGGATATGAGTGGGATTGGGATGAATAATTATACTGTTGTTCCACCACCAGCTGGGGATTTCTATGGTGTCCAATCAAAGGACTTATCTTGGACTAGCTTGCCAGAATGCCAAGAGGAGGAGTTCATTCCTCCACCTAGAGTGACTTCCCCAGTTGAGGAATATCAGCAAAAGCTGACTGACCTAGAAGAGTGGAAGAAAGCTAACCACACTTTGTTTGTTAAGGGAGGGTTGTTGTGTGAAAGTCCAAATGAGCCCACACCAATCACAAAACCAATTGATGATCCTAAACCTATTAAGATCACACACCCTACCACTGGCAAACCTGTTGACCTTGGCCCACAATATGTTAGAAAACCTAGTGTTAAATATGCAGAGATGTATAGGAATACTAGGTCACCAAAAAGCCAAGTTAGTAATCATGGAACAGGCTTCTTTGCTTCTAGACCTAAGACTATGTCTAGAAAAGCTTGTTATACATGTGGCAGCTTCTCACATTTGGCCTACAAATGTGTCAACGCTTCCAATGTCAACACTGATAGGAACCATTTCAGCGCTGACAAAAGTCAACATAGGTCAAACACTGTCAGACCCAATACCTTTGTGAACAAGAGTTCACAAGTTGTTAGACCAGCCCCATTCTTTTCTAGAGGGTCTAACACACAAGGCCTAAGACCTTTTCAAAAGTCAAACACTTGGTCAAATAGGCAATGGGTTCCTGTAGCAAACCCTAGGTTCAACGCTGATAAGAGCAATCGGGGCGCTGACAAGAGAAATTTCAGCACTGATAGAAACACTGCTAAACCTAGGTATTTGCAACCACAGGGAAATAGGTCTAAAGCTTCTACTAGCTTAACATGGAGACCAAAACAAGACCAGAACCCTAATTCTACTGGTATTTCTATGACATGCAACAGGTTTCATTATATTTCTAAGGCATTGTCAACACCAATTGGGGTTAACTGGGAATTTCATTCAAACAGGGATGAAAATGGGGTTGTTATGAGAACCAAGTCTGTTCTTGTTGAACAACCAAATGTGTAACACCCCACTTGGATAAATGGACCGTTACGTGTATTTATGGCGTGTCATCAAAGCATGCAAGGCAATGTATTAAACATTAAATGACCAAACGGAAATACCGGAATCAAACATCGGTAGTCCAACAAGCCCAAAATATAAAGATTAAAATACGGAAAGGAAAAGGACGAAACAGTGTCCACACAACCAAAGCAAAGTAACGTAATGTGTGCATAAAAATAAAGGAGTCTGTATAGCTCCCATCCAAATGCACGTACTCTCTTAGAAATCCTAAGATCGTCCCTGTGTACCTGCCGTTTGGAAACATGAAAGGAACTACGGCTGAGCATAACGCTCAGTGAACGGATAAAGCATGATAAGAATGTACAGAAAGATAAAGCAATAGATGTCAATAATGAAGCTGTAAGACTGATATGTAACATGTGGTATAACCTTGCATAAAATCTGTAAAACCTGGTTCATAAAACTGATACTGAAACATAACTTTTAAATTCTGAAAACATGCATTTACTGTATTTTATTTGCCAGAGCTTATATAGGTCACGTGCTGTAACAACCGTGCATGAATAACTGGAGGGGTGACCTCGTCATGCTGTAGAGGGGTGACCTCTAAATAACTGTGCTGGGTGGAGGGATCAGCTCCAATGTGAAGGATGTAGAGCACACACCACATTCACCCTGATAACTTGTAACACATATAAGCCTAGGATGCATCCATACGCCCCACTAAAACATACATATAAAAATGGCCAACTGAACATGAGTGGGACGATGCAGGATATCACTCTCCTGCATGTGAGTCACGACACCGGTGCCTCTAGTGTCGTGGTTACGGTACCTCCGTAACTAGTACATGAACTGGTCGTGCTTGTATATAACGCTCAGGCAATTCCATTTAGTTATTAACATGATTACTGATAAATTAAACATATACTGGGGAAAACATTTGGCGGAAGACGGGGAATCCTAATCATGCATAGAAGGGAAGTCCTTACTGAAAGGACGGGAAATCCGTACCTCTAGTCCAGTACCGACTGAAAGGAAGACTGAACGAATACTACTCGGGCTTCACGCGTGCTACATAATTACAAGACGCGAGTAAGTTAACTGGTATCCGTTATCAAATTTTCTGGTCTTATTGGTTTCTTATATTTATTTTAATGTATTAACGTTATACTAATGGTTACGTACAATGTATATCTATCGGTAATTAATTTCATAATAAATATTTCGCTAATATAAGTACGTTCTTAATTTGTTTAATTCGTTTTCCCAAAATATACCCTTTTTATATTTTTATAAAACCAGTTTATATTTAACTTACTAAATGCATTTTACAACGTTTATTTCAAGTAACTCATAAAAAGAAATGAGATTTAACAGTCCCAGACGCACTCTTAACTGTTTTAAAACCCACTGCCAAACAGCCCGTTACCCCTGTAGCCAAACAGCCCTATTTCCAGTTTAAAACCCACTTCCAAACACCCCGTTAGTGTAAACCCCAAACCAAACCCTAATGATTTGCGGCTGGTTGTGCAGTCAAACACCGAGAGTCTTTTGGCTCTCGGTTTGAGTGCCAAACAACATAACAACATCCCGACATACCGCCCAAATCATAATATTCATAAAACATGTTTAAAACTCAATGAATCGGATTAAAAGAACTAAATAGAATGAATTAGGGTTTATGCAAGCTTACAACTCGTTTAGGGTTTTTAGATAGCAACCCTCGTCTTTCTTGATTCTGGATTAAACACACTATCAATCTTCTTGTTTCTTGGTTTGGGTCGTGGCAGGGAAGGAGAGAACACAAAGAAAATATAGGCGGCTGCTTGTTTTGATTTTTAGGGTTTCTATGTGTGTGTTCGTCTGTATAGAAAAGAAAAGGGATACTCTCCCGTCTGTTTTATTTTCTTCAAACGGGCTTGGCCCAGTTCACGAGTTGCGGCGCAAGATACTTGCGTTGCGGCGCAACAGATGAAGGGGCTACGGATCATAGTGCTGCGGATCATGAGTTGCGGCGCAAGACACATCTGTTGCGGCGCAATTGAAGGGCCGACAGGTCATGGTGCTGCGGGTCAAGAGTTGCGGCGCAAGACACATCTGTTGCGGCGCAACATATGCTGCTGGCAATTATCCCACGTAAAGGAATAATAAACTGCGTATTTATAAATTCTCGATTTAAAATACGGGTTTTACAATTCTTCCCCTCTAAAAGAAATAATTCGTCCCCGAATTAAAATGCGGCGTACTGGGTTTTACAATTCTTCTCTTCTAAAAGAAAATTCGTCCCCGAATTACAAGGTATTTAAGCTGACTGAAGTAAAGGCTGAAATGCTGATAAATTGAACGACATAAAAGCTGAAAAGACATACCCGAATCAAAACTGAAAGTGAGGATAAGAAGTCCGTATAGACTCCTCTGTTTCCCAAGTGGCCTCTCGCTCTGTATGGTTCCTCCACAGGATCTTGACGAAAGGAATGGTCTTCCTTCTCATGACTCGATCCTGGCGATCTAAAACCGCTTCGGGTTCCTCGATATAAGATAAATCCTCCCGAATCTGATCGAGTGGATAATTTACTTTGTGAAGCTCATGATAGTTGTATCCCCTGAGTAATGAGACATGAAACACGTTGTGAACGTGTGAAAGCTGAGGCGGTAACGCCAATCGATATGACACTTCACCAATACGTTCAAGGATCTCGAACGGTCCGATGTAGCGAGGGCTAAGTTTGCCTTTGAGGCCAAAACGTCTGACGCCTCGTGCGGGTGATACTTTGAGGAACACACGATCCCCAGTCTGAAAAGATAGATCCCTGCGATGCTTGTCGGCGTAACTCTTCTGGCGAGTACGCGCTTCTTGCAGCTTCGCCCTAGCGATGGCGACCTTTTCATTGGTCAGTTCTATCAGTTCAGGTCCTTCAATTAAACGTTCTCCCACCTGATCCCAACAAATAGGAGCACGGCACTTTCTGCCGTATAACATCTCGAATGGAGCACGCTTGATACTAGCATGCCAACTGTTGTTGTAAGCAAACTCGACCAAGCAAATATAGTCATCCCAGTGTCCTGTCCATTCTAATGCACAGGCACGTAGCATGTCCTCCAAGGTCTGGATAGTACGCTCTGACTGACCGTCCGTCTGTGGATGGAAAGCTGTGCTGAGCTTGAGCCTAGTTCCCCAAGCTTTATGCAGGCCTCCCCAGAAATGAGAAGTAAACCGTGGATCTCTATCTGATATAATTTCGGAGGGTGTACCATGTAACCGTACAATCTCCTCGGTGAATAGTTTCGCCAATTTACTGACTGCGAAATCTTTACGAATAGGAATGAAATGTGCTGACTTGGTCAAGCGGTCGACAATGACCCAGATTGCATCATGTCGCCGCTGAGTCTGTGGTAAACCGGTAACAAAGTCCATAGAAATCTTGTCCCATTTCCACATTGGAATTTCTAATGGCTGAAGTAATCCGCTGGTACGCTGATGTTCTATCTTAACCTGCTGGCAGGTCAGACATTTAGACACAAATGTTGCGACATCCTGCTTCATGCCGCTCCACCAGAAATACTGCTTAAGATCATGGTACATCTTAGTGGAACCCGGATGAATGGAGAACGGAGAGCTGTGAGCCTCAGTCATCAAGGCTTCTCTAAGAGCAGGATCTTCTGGAACGCAGAGTTTGGTACCCTGCCATACAATACTGTCGTCATCGATGCGAAATTCGGTCTGACGGTCAATGTTCTGGATGATCGCCCAGATTTCACCATCATCCTTTTGAGCGTCTTTAATCCTGGAGAGTAAATCTGGTTCTACCCTCAAACTAGCCCAGTATCCCCTCTGTCCGCGTACTAAGAGCTCAATATCATACTGCTCTAAATCCCGAATAATTTCTTCCTGAACTTTGATGCCATTTACCATACCTGACTTTCTGCTAAGGGCATCTGCCACGACATTTGCTTTACCTGGGTGATACTGGATGTTAGTGTCATAGTCTTTCAGCAGTTCTAACCATCGCCGCTGTCTCATGTTCAGCTCTCGCTGTGTAAATATATACTTGAGACTTTTGTGATCGGTGAAGATATCACACGACTCACCGTATAAATAATGCCTCCAGATTTTAAGGGCGAAGACGACTGCTGCGAGCTCTAGATCATGAGTAGGATAATTTTTCTCATACGGCTTTAGTTGACGCGAAGCATAAGCGATGACTTTCCCATGCTGCATAAGAACACAGCCTAAGCCTTTTCCCGATGCGTCACTGTATATCTGATAACCACCTGTACCGGATGGGAGAGTAAGTATCGGTGCTGAGATCAATCGATGCTTGAGTTCCTCGAAACTCTTTTCTCTCTCCTCGGTCCATATAAACTTCTCGCCTTTTCGCATAAGTTGGGTCAATGGTAACGCTAAGCGTGAGAAGTTTTCCACAAACCTGCGGTAGTAACCTGCCAACCCAAGAAAACTACGTATCTCTGTGACAGACGTCGGTCTTGGCCATTTGGTGATAGCCTCCACCTTTGCAGGATCCATGGTGATTCCGTCCGCAGACACAATATGGCCTAGAAACGCCACTGTATTCAGCCAAAATTCGCACTTCGAAAATTTAGCGTATAGCTTTTCTTGTCTGAGAATCTGCAAAACTGTACGGAGATGATTCTCATGTTCCTCTTTGGATTTGGAGAAAATAAGGATATCATCGATGAATACGATCACAAACTTGTCTAAAAATTCGTGGAAGACTCTGTTCATTAAGTCCATAAATACTGCGGGCGCATTCGTGAGACCGAATGGCATGACAACAAACTCGTAATGACCGTACCTCGTGCGAAAAGCAGTTTTAGATATATCCTGCTCTTTTACACGCAGCTGATGGTAGCCTGATCGTAGATCGATTTTTGAGAAGTGCTTGGCACCCTGAAGCTGATCGAATAAATCGTCGATACGAGGAAGTGGATAACGGTTACGAATAGTGAGCTTATTCAACTCACGGTAGTCAATACACAAACGCATACTACCATCCTTCTTCTTGACAAACAAAACTGGAGCGCCCCAAGGTGACACGCTGGGACGGATGAAACCCCTTTCGAGAAGTTCCTGAAGTTGATCCTTCAGTTCCTTAAGCTCTACAGGAGCCATACGGTAAGGAGCTTTAGATACTGGTTCTGCACCCGGAACGAGATCGATACCGAATTCTACCTCTCGCATGGGAGGTAAACCTGGAAGTTCCTCTGGAAAAACATCCTGAAAATCTGACACAACTGGCTGATCATGAATCGAAGGTGTTTCAGAAGTCGTGTCATGGACTGTAGCTAGGAAACCTTCGCAACCATGATATAGTAAGGTACGAGCCTGTAAAGCTGAAATGATCTGAACATGTTTTCCTGGTAGGAAGCCTCGGTGAATATACTCTGGTGTCTGGACATCACCAAAGATAACCTGGTGAGCATGGCAATCTATGGTGGCATGATGAACCGATAACCAATCCATACCCAGAATAATATCGAACTCACACATATCCAAAGGAAGAGCACTGACTGGACGGATTTTATCATCAAACTCAAGAGGGAGATCCTTATATACTTGGGTAATGAGTACAGAGTCTCGCATGGGGGTAGATATACTAAGTGCACTGTCTAGTGGCGTAGGGGTCATGTTTATTCTAACCGCATATGAAGTAGATATAACCGAGTGCGTGGCGCCTGTATCAAAAAGCACGCATGCAGACTGTCCGTGTATAAACAAAATGCCAGTAATAGTACCTGTGGTCTTATTTGCTTGTTCACGGGTAGTAGTGTAGACACGACCGGTGGTTGGTGGTATCGGTGGTGGCGGAGGTAACATCTGAGGAGTCTGGCCTGAGGTACCGGCAACATCCCCGCTCTTGCAATCCCTCTTCAAATGGCCGGGCTGACCACACTGGTAGCAATTTCCCGAACCACGACGACAAGGTCCCGAGTGTTTCTTCCCACACGTGATGCAAGTGGGGTAAGTAAACCCGGTGGAAGTAGCTCTGGTTTGCTGAGCACCAGAATTTGCCGGTCGGGCAACCTGTTGACCCCTGTTGTTTTGGTCACGCCCCTGTCCAGCATCTCTGTTGGAATTTACAAATAAATTTTTAGATCTGTTTTACACGATAGCTTAGTATTCTTGGAGCTTAAAGGCTCACCTGTAGCTGCCAGAGGAGTTGGAACTACCGCGGTAATTATCACCGCCATTCCTCCTATCTGACCGATTACGGTCATATGACTGACCGTGGTTCCTGTAGTTCTGATGCGGAGTAGCCGATTGGGATCGGTCTCCTCCTCTGTGTCTGCAAGATTTTAATAACATATAAGTTGCCAAGCAATAATGGCTAAAATGTTTAAGTCTGTTGGGTGAGATGTACCTCTTCTCCGGGCGCTCTAAATTCTCGAGCTCGTCCCTCTCATAAAGCATCTCGATGTCCCGAGCTGCATTAGCTACTTGTGACACATTAGTGAATGTGGCACTCATCAATCTATCTGCAGTCCTGGTGTGAAGAGCCCAGCGAAATTGCTTCACTTGCTCCTCTACGGTACCCGCAGCTTCCCCCAAGAATCCAGCCATCCTGAGGTATCGGTGCATGAACTCGATACTGTTCTCGCCATTATTCTGACGAATAACGTGAAAGTCCCTCTTCATCTTAGCTTGTTCCGCATGCGGGAAAAACTGGTCATAGAACATCGTCTTGAAACGTGCCCAGGTCAATGCAAGCTCCCAAGCATCTCCCCCGTTGGACTGTTTCTGAGACCTCCACCAATGTAGAGCAGGACCCTCCAGCTTATAAACTGCAAGCCTAACTTTGAAAACATCACCACAACCCATAGCTCCAAAAATTTTCTCTATATGGTAGATCCAGTCTTCTGCATCAGTTGGAGCTACAGTCTGCTCAAACAGTCGGGGCTTCTGCTTGTTGAACAGATCCAGCCAAGCGGGTAAAGTGGCAGGTGGTGGAGCAGGAGGGTTGTTATTCTGCTGAGGTCCGTTCTGGTATTCAGCTCGGATCTCGTCACGAATTTGGGGTAACATGGCCTGTATAGCAGCCTGAACAGCAGCAGCAATGGCAGCTGCGTTAGGATCATTCTCGGTTTCGCGTCTGGGTGGCATCTGAAATATAATAGAATGAGTTGATAAAACTGCGAAAAATCTGGGGTAATATATCTGAATATGCTTAGTGAAATTCATGAAGGTATAGTTAACAAAACATGACATGAATACTAGTGAACGCCTAAGGTCAGTTCACAGAATGAAAATTTCTGAAACATAAATCTGACATGAGTAAGGATGAACGCCTATGGTCAGTTCATCCATACAAAATTTAAATAACAAGGGTGAACGCCTATGGTCAGTTCACCAAAACAAGAATTTTGCTGAAATCACATGCGATTAAATATGGCCAGTCCTGTACCAGCCGTTTACTTAATCAAAATTTTGAAAAGCTGACTGATAAAATTCATAAATAGCATGGAAGATAACGACGCCAAAATACAGGAAGTTCCCGATGACCACCCACTAGTCACAGGTCAAGTTTTAGAGCCTACAGGTCGAACCTTGCGCTCTGATACCATAATTGTAACACCCCACTTGGATAAATGGACCGTTACGTGTATTTATGGCGTGTCATCAAAGCATGCAAGGCAATGTATTAAACATTAAATGACCAAACGGAAATACCGGAATCAAACATCGGTAGTCCAACAAGCCCAAAATATAAAGATTAAAATACGGAAAGGAAAAGGACGAAACAGTGTCCACACAACCAAAGCAAAGTAACGTAATGTGTGCATAAAAATAAAGGAGTCTGTATAGCTCCCATCCAAATGCACGTACTCTCTTAGAAATCCTAAGATCGTCCCTGTGTACCTGCCGTTTGGAAACATGAAAGGAACTACGGCTGAGCATAACGCTCAGTGAACGGATAAAGCATGATAAGAATGTACAGAAAGATAAAGCAATAGATGTCAATAATGAAGCTGTAAGACTGATATGTAACATGTGGTATAACCTTGCATAAAATCTGTAAAACCTGGTTCATAAAACTGATACTGAAACATAACTTTTAAATTCTGAAAACATGCATTTACTGTATTTTATTTGCCAGAGCTTATATAGGTCACGTGCTGTAACAACCGTGCATGAATAACTGGAGGGGTGACCTCGTCATGCTGTAGAGGGGTGACCTCTAAATAACTGTGCTGGGTGGAGGGATCAGCTCCAATGTGAAGGATGTAGAGCACACACCACATTCACCCTGATAACTTGTAACACATATAAGCCTAGGATGCATCCATACGCCCCACTAAAACATACATATAAAAATGGCCAACTGAACATGAGTGGGACGATGCAGGATATCACTCTCCTGCATGTGAGTCACGACACCGGTGCCTCTAGTGTCGTGGTTACGGTACCTCCGTAACTAGTACATGAACTGGTCGTGCTTGTATATAACGCTCAGGCAATTCCATTTAGTTATTAACATGATTACTGATAAATTAAACATATACTGGGGAAAACATTTGGCGGAAGACGGGGAATCCTAATCATGCATAGAAGGGAAGTCCTTACTGAAAGGACGGGAAATCCGTACCTCTAGTCCAGTACCGACTGAAAGGAAGACTGAACGAATACTACTCGGGCTTCACGCGTGCTACATAATTACAAGACGCGAGTAAGTTAACTGGTATCCGTTATCAAATTTTCTGGTCTTATTGGTTTCTTATATTTATTTTAATGTATTAACGTTATACTAATGGTTACGTACAATGTATATCTGTCGGTAATTAATTTCATAATAAATATTTCGCTAATATAAGTACGTTCTTAATTTGTTTAATTCGTTTTCCCAAAATATACCCTTTTTATATTTTTATAAAACCAGTTTATATTTAACTTACTAAATGCATTTTACAACGTTTATTTCAAGTAACTCATAAAAAGAAATGAGATTTAACAGTCCCAGACGCACTCTTAACTGTTTTAAAACCCACTGCCAAACAGCCCGTTACCCCTGTAGCCAAACAGCCCTATTTCCAGTTTAAAACCCACTTCCAAACACCCCGTTAGTGTAAACCCCAAACCAAACCCTAATGATTTGCGGCTGGTTGTGCAGTCAAACACCGAGAGTCTTTTGGCTCTCGGTTTGAGTGCCAAACAACATAACAACATCCCGACATACCGCCCAAATCATAATATTCATAAAACATGTTTAAAACTCAATGAATCGGATTAAAAGAACTAAATAGAATGAATTAGGGTTTATGCAAGCTTACAACTCGTTTAGGGTTTTTAGATAGCAACCCTCGTCTTTCTTGATTCTGGATTAAACACACTATCAATCTTCTTGTTTCTTGGTTTGGGTCGTGGCAGGGAAGGAGAGAACACAAAGAAAATATAGGCGGCTGCTTGTTTTGATTTTTAGGGTTTCTATGTGTGTGTTCGTCTGTATAGAAAAGAAAAGGGATACTCTCCCGTCTGTTTTATTTTCTTCAAACGGGCTTGGCCCAGTTCACGAGTTGCGGCGCAAGATACTTGCGTTGCGGCGCAACAGATGAAGGGGCTACGGATCATAGTGCTGCGGATCATGAGTTGCGGCGCAAGACACATCTGTTGCGGCGCAATTGAAGGGCCGACAGGTCATGGTGCTGCGGGTCAAGAGTTGCGGCGCAAGACACATCTGTTGCGGCGCAACATATGCTGCTGGCAATTATCCCACGTAAAGGAATAATAAACTGCGTATTTATAAATTCTCGATTTAAAATACGGGTTTTACAAAATGAATCCAAGTCTTCCACGGCTTGGGTTCCCAAAGAAAACTAATGTGTTTTCTTTATGTGCAGGGCATTCAGAAGAAGATCAATGATTATGGATACTGGGATAGTGGATGCTCAAGGCACATGACAGGAAAAGAAGACTATCTGACCAATTTCTCTCCTATTCAAGATGGTGATAAGGTATACTTTGGAGGGGGTTATGGAACAATCACAGGAAAAGGAACCCTTGTCACCAACAACCTACGGTTTGAAAATGTCTTCTTGGTAAAAGAACTGGATTATAATTTGTTTAGTGTATCACAAGTGTGTGATAACAAAAATAAGGTTCTTTTCACAGATACTGAGTGCTTGGTGTTAAGCAAAGATTATAAGCTCCCTGAGGAGAAATACATAGATTTTAGAACACCAAGGCATAAAGACATATATAATGTGAATCTTAATGGAATTAAGGTAAATAATAAAATGTCATGTATGTATGCTAAAGCCTCAGTAGATGAAAGTAATCTTTGGCACAGGAGACTAGGGCACATAAACTTTAAGAATATTAATAGACTTGTGAGGCTTGGTTTAGTTGATGGTTTGCCTGAAAAGGCTTTCCACAATGACCACTCTTGTGTTGCATGTCTTAAGGGCAAGCAGCACAAGGTCTCATTCAGGTCTAAACAGGTGCACTCTAGTTCTAAACCACTTCACTTATTGCATATGGATCTCTTTGGTCCAACTAATATAGAAAGTTTGAAGGGTAAATCATATTGTTTTGTTATTACTGATGATTACTCCAGGTTTACATGGACTTTCTTTTTAGCCAAGAAAAGTGAAACTGCCCTAAGTCTGATTAATTTCATTACCCAGATTGAAAAGAAGAATGGTAATGAGGTCAAAATTATTAGAAGTGACAATGGGGGTGAGTTTAGAAATCAGTTGTTGGATGATTTTTGTGCCAAGAAAGGGATTACTAGGCAGTTTAGCATAGCTAGAACCCCACAGCAAAATGGGGTTGCTGAAAGGAAGAATAGGACCCTTATTGAAGCAGCCAGAACCATGTTGGCTGATGCCCACTTTCCTATAGCCTTTTGGGCTGAAGCTGTTAATACAGCTTGTTATGTTCAGAATAGGGCATTGGTCAACAAGATACATAATAAGACACCTTATGAATTACTTTGGGGAAGGAAGCCCAATATTGGCTTTCTCAAGCCTTTTGGATGTCATGTAGTTGTTTTAGAAACTAGTGAGGCCCTAGGTAAATTTGATTCAAAAGGTGATGAAGGCTACTTCATGGGTTATTCAGTGCAGAGTAAAGGATATAGGGTTTACATTAAAAAGGAAAAACGTATACTTGAAAAAGTACATGTTAGGTTTTTAGAGAGTAAACCTAGTGATCCTGAGAGTGGTCCAAATTGGTTGTTTGACTTAGAACCTTTGTCTAGAGCTTTAAATTATATGCCTGTTACTGATCCAGACATTGTGAAGGTAACTTCAAGTGTTTTGGAAAAGAGAATTGGTAATGTTTCAGGTATACAGGTTGCTAAAGAGGATGGACCACCAGCAGTTATATCATCTCCCACACAAGAATTTGTTACACTTCCTATATGGACAGATGAGTATTATGCTGCTGCTACTGCTGCAAGGAAAGATAATGGTGGTGTTCAAATACCACCAACTACAAACATGCATGATTCTTCAAGCGCTGACAAAGGGAAATCAAGCACTGACACGACCAATTCAGACGCTGATGGCTCCAACGCTGACAACACCAGTTCAAGCGTTGTTAGCCCAAACGCTGATAAACAAGGATCAGACTTTGGAGACACCTTTACACAGCTTTTCTCTTCTCATTTTGAACAGGGTGGACCTTCTAATGTCCATGAAGAGATTTCTGTTGATCAAGAAGAATCTGAGGAAGAAGATATTGGTAACATGGAGCGTGAAGTTGAGGACACCAGACTTGTTGAAGGAGGAGTTCTCACTTCCACAGCTAAAGATCACCCCACATCTCAAATCATTGGTGATGTTATGGCTCCAGTTCAGACAAGAAGATCCCATCAAGGTCTTGGTGGATTTATTGTCAATATACACAAGAAGGTTGATACCCCTCTTGTACAAGCATGTTTGTTTGCCTGTTTTCTGTCACAGGAAGAACCCAAGAAAATTTTTGATGCTCTCAAGGAACCAAGTTGGGTGGAAGCAATGCAGGATGAGCTTCACCAATTTGCTATACAGGATGTTTGGGAGCTGGTTGATTGTCCTAGATATGTGAGACCAATTGGGACAAGATGGGTTCTAAGGAACAAGAAAGATGAAAGAGGCATTGTGGTCAGAAACAAGGCACGTTTGGTAGCTCAGGGTTATACACAAGAGGAAGGAATTGATTATGAAGAAGTTTTTGCACCAGTTGCAAGAATTGAAGCTATAAGAATTTTTCTAGCTTATGCCTCTTGTATGAATTTTACTGTTTACCAGATGGATGTGAAGAGTGCTTTCCTCTATGGGACAATTGTTAAGGAAGTATATGTCATGCAACCTCCTGGTTTTGAAGATCCTGAAAATCCAGACAAGGTTTATAGAGTGAAGAAAACAATGTATGGACTTCATCAAGCCCCAAGAGCATGGTATGGTACATTGTCCACTTACTTGGTGGAAAATGGCTTCAAGAGGGGCACCATAGATCAGACACTGTTTACAAAGAAGAAAGGAAAACATGTGTTGCTTGTGCAGGTCTATGTTGATGACATCATTTTTGGGTCTACTGATCCAAAAATGAGTGAGGACTTTTCCAAGCTCATGACAGATAAGTTCAAGATGAGTGCAATGGGTGAGATGAACTTCTTTCTAGGTTTACAAGTTCAGCAGAAAGAAGATGGTATCTTCATCTCCCAAGACAAGTATGTAGCTGAAATCTTGAAGAAATATGGTTTTTCTCCACATGAAAAGGAGGCTTCCACTCCTATGGATAGGCAACACCCTTGGGGAAAAATTGGAGCTGGAAAGGATGTGGATGTTAGGCACTATAGATCAATGATTGGATCATTGATGTATCTTACAGCCTCAAGACCTGACATCATGTTTGCTGTGTGTGCATGTGCACGCCATCAAGTGACTCCCAAAGAATGTCACCTCTTTGCTGTAAAGAGAATTTTTAGGTACCTCAGGTGTTATCCAGATCTTGGATTATGGTACCCAAAAGATTCTCCATTGGATCTTATTGCATATTCAGACAGTGACTATGGTGGTGACAAGTTTGATAGGAAATCCACAACTGGTGGATGTCAATTTCTTGGGAGCAGATTAATATCTTGGCAATGCAAGAAACAAACAGTGGTGGCCAACTCTACAACTGAAGCAGAATATGTTGCAGCAGCTGCTTGTTGTGGACAAGTCTTATGGATTCAGAACCAGCTGTTGGATTATGGGTATAATTTTATGCATACCAAGATTTTTGTAGACAATAACAGTACTTTATGCATTATTAAAAATCCTGTACATCATTCTAAAACCAAACACATAGAAATTAGACATCATTTTATAAGAGATTGCTTTGAGAAAGGTTTAATACAACCAGATAGGGTAGATACTGAAGATAATGTAGCTGATTTATTAACTAAACCTTTTGATGCTGGAAGATTTCAATATTTGGTAACAAATATTGGAATGGTTAATCTCACTTAATATGTGTTTTGGAATCTTTTTGTAAAAGTATGTACAGGATAATGCATTGTTATTGGTCTTTGTGATGATTTAGATTTTCCACATTATTTTTCTAACACTGACAAAGGTAAATGTAACGCTGTCAAGTGTTATTTTGCCGTTGTTGGAGATATTATTGTCTAACGCTGACAAGAGTTCCTTCAACGCTGATAAGTGTTGTCGGGACGCTGTCAGCAACAAATGTTAGTTTTGTGGTTTTCATCTAAATGTGCAGGTAATGGTCGCTTTATGCCATTGGATACAGAGTTGCTTATGGATCTTTGAAGAGCTATTTGGACATGTTTTGTTTATGGATGATGGTTGGAATATTTATATTCCTATCTTGACATAAATTTTTAATGTTCATATATATTATTGAGAACTCATGTATCATAGTTTAGGGGGAGGTTTAAGGAACCTTTAGGACTCTTGGGTATTCTTAGAATACTCTCATCACAATTCTAGATTGTGTCCACTGGTGAGTATGGGTTAGTTTTTCTAAACCATGAGGCACTGTAGCATGCATAGTATATCAACTTTGCATGCTGCCAAGACATTTTTGGCCTAGAATTGGTTGTGGTCTGTTGGGAGGCTTGGGAATCCTTTTGATATGGGTTTTACCTGGGAGTAACAAGGATTTTATGAGGTAACTTGGTTGTTAAGAATTTTGGTTAGCAAGGGACACTAGAGGACTGTTATGTCTATCTTGCTTATGCAAGTGTGCATAACTGGACAGTGCTTGCCGCCCTATGATAATTATCAGCTTTTGGTTATCTTCTCTAGGATAAGTTACTTGTTAAGGTCATTCTTCACTTTTTAAAACAATTTTATTTTTGGACGCTGACAAGATTTTTCCAAGCGTTGTTGTGACCAAAATGGACGCTACATGGCTTTAGGCGAACGTTGACAAGATTATAGCCGTTGGGCGTTGATGGGTTATATTTGACCGTTGACAAACAATGGGACCTACCCAGTTGTAACTTTTTGACATATTTTCAAGCCGTAATTTTAGGAGTTGTTACTTTCATTAAATGCATGGGATAACTTATAAACTTTTTCAATATTTTCATGATTGATTTTTGAAAATCTTTGCCTATTTTTGGGCCAATCACGTGCATTCATCCACTCCTATAAATTTGGATCCTATTTTAAACAGGGTATCTATAATTCTTGTCTAACACTTTTCTCTTATCAACCTTCATCTTTTATACATCAAATTAACAGCTTTTATCAATGGCACCAAGATTTAACTCAGCAGAATTGGATTTGGGGTTCAAGTCTCAACACAACATGATTGCTTATCTTGTTGCTGATAATACTTTGTTTCCTCAATACACTCAGATGGTGGAGTATTTGAATGCATCCCCATTAAGGTATGCTCTTTCTCATGCCCCACTCATACCAGTCACACACATTAAACAGTTTTGGAACACTGTCAGTTCCTCAACAGTTAATGGAGTGACAACATTGAATTCTATTGTACATGGGAGACCTTGGGTGGTTACTGAGGCCTTGGTACGCCAGGCCTTGCATCTTAATGATGCTGATGGTATAACCATGCTTCCCATATCTGAAATAGAACAAGGGCTCAGGGCTTTGGGATACCCTATTCCTGCTGAAGGTACTCTCAATAAGTACCATAAGCAGGAATTTCCCCCAGCCTGGAAGTACCTAATTCACATTCTCCTTCAATGTTTGAGTCCCAAATGTACTGCACACAATGAGATCAATAGATCCATTGCATCTGCTATTGTGTGTATTACAACAGGGCAAAATTATAATTGGTCTAAAATGATTTTTGAAGGAATGTGTAAAAACAAGGGGACAAAAATGACTTTAGCTTATCCCCGTTTTCTGCAAATGGTTTTTGATGCTCAAAGATATTGTTCAAGGGATCACAATGACTTTTATAAGATCCCTGAACAAAAGAAGGCTATTTTTACCAAGATGAATTCACCACCTCATAGAGACCTACCATTAACCCCAGCCATGCTTGCTGTTATTGCAGCAGCACAACCCCAACCAGACCCTCAACCTCATATTGACCCTCAACCACAACTTGCACCTATCCCTGAACCTTTACCCTCACCTGACCAAATGCAAATAGACCAAAATCCCTTCGACGCTGACACATCTAATGTGGGCGTTGATATGCCTATTTCCAACGTTGACACCCAACCATCACAATCCCAAACACCCCTTAACCAACCTACATCTACACCATCTTCTACACCATCTTCCACACCACCAGAATATAGGTTGATTAAACGCCAAAGGACTGCTGGAGTGTTCTCCTCTGGTGGTCCTAGCCATGAAGCAGAGAGAACCACCACCACAAGTGTGGCTGGTGACCTGGATGAGGCTGGGACTATTGATTCTGGCTTAGAAGCTGGCCAAGACAGTCCCACCATAATGAAGTCCTCATCCATTCCCAATGAACCTGATTTGGGAGGTCAAATTCCCATTTTGGAAGAGGGCAGACTGGAACCAATGACGCTTTTAGAATTGACGGCTGTCTGCATTAGCTTGCAAAAGCAAAATGCAGACTTGGTACAAATTGTCAGTAACCAAGGCCTTGAACTCAAAGAATTGAGGGAGAGGATTGTTGTTTTGGAGAGTGCTCATTCAAGGGGAGGTATGGAGGAGTCTTCCAAAGGGGAGGAAGCAAGAAATCTGAGTGATAAGAGCAGTCAAGATGGTCAATCGTTGGATATTGCTGAAGCTCTTACTACATTAAAGGAACAAAAAGGTTTTGATACGTCCTTAATCTCTCCAACAAATTTAAATTTATCATTTACAGATATGTTGAGGGAGGTTACACAAGGCGCTGAGGGAAAATATTTGAGCGTTGACAAGACAAGTTTGGACGCTGACAGAAGTATTTTGGGCGCTGATAGAGGAAATTTGGGCGTTGACAGATCTGCATATGGAGGTGATGTATTCCAGTCATCATCTATCATCAAAGATGTTCCTACTCAGGTATTATCATCTACCCTACCAACAATTGAACCAACAGATAAGGGTAAGGGTAAGTTGGTAGAAGAAATTGTTCCAAAGAATGCAGCCCAGGTTGAATTTGATAGAAGATTGGCTGAGCAAATGATGGAACAAGGTGAGAAGGAAAAGTCACCATTTGTTGTGACTTCTGAAGAAGAAAGTGATGGAGCTAGCTCAGACTCAAGTGTGATGATTGTTGAACCAGAAAGACTTGAGTATGGTGATGAGCTTGCTAGGGAAAGGCTGAGAGATTTGAAGTTGCAAATTGATTTTGATATACCAGAGGTAGTTCAGATGTACAATTCTTGGGAAGAAAGCTGCATGGATAATCCAGACTTGACCATTTCAGACCAGATATGGGGTTTGGAAATTCTTCTTAGAGTTCAGCAGGATTGTAAGGTGATGCTGAAGTACAAGGCAAGCAACATTCTCTCTGAATTGAAAAGGGATAGAAGGAAGCTCTACTTTATGTTGCTCAAATGTCATGGAGTTGGATGGACACATCAGAAGCTGAAGGCTTTGACATTTGATGAGTTGGAACATAGAGCTTATCCTATTTGGGTGAAAGTGCAAGAAGAAAACACTTTCAGACTTCTTTCAGATGAAAGAAAGGAGCAACTTGCAGAAGAGATGGCAATCAAGAAAGCTATGGTAGTTCCTAGACCAGTAAAGAAGGGATTTATTCTTGAATTTCCAAAAGATATGTCTCAACTATATCCAAGTGAAGCAATCATTAGAAAGAGCCTTAAGCTCTCCCCATTAGAAGCTTCAGATATGGTTCATGTGTTACCACTAGATTCCAGGAATCCAATTATAAGTTATGAGGAAGATGAATGTGGATTCTGGAAAATTGGAAGATTTGGCAAGGAGGTACACACTTTTACCACTCTCATATCTTTATTTGCAAGTTGTGACAGAGAAGACTTGGTGGACCTTTGGAGGTTGCTAGAGACCAAGTATGAGGCTGAAGCACCAACTTCAGCCAATGGAATAAAACTTTGGACCACATTCAAAAGAATGTGTGGGACAAAAGAAGAAGATCCTGAAATCTGGAAGGATCTTGAAGATGACCTCAGTGGTCTTCAATGGAGGTTATATTCAGCTGCAGGTGTATACCATTTGAGTTCTACAAAGTTTGCTGAGTATCTACTTGTAGATGCTCAGTATTTCATATCCAAGGCTGTTTTGGAGAAGATGAAGGACACCCAGTTGGAGATAGACTATACAAGTGACGTGGCAAAGAATTTAATCAGATTTATTTATTACCAATATGATAAGGTTTGTCAGACTCCTCCAAGTCCTTAATGTTTATTCAGAAACTTGATCATAAGAGTGGATATCAAGTTTAGGGGAGGATTGTTGGGAATAAATTTAGGCCAGAACACTTGAACGCTGACAAGAACAACTCAAGCGTTGATAAGAGCAAAGTGAGCGCTGACAGCATAAGCGTTGACAAGATAAAGTCAAGCGTTGACAGATTGAAGACAAGCACTGATGGAAGATGTGAGCTACACGTTTATTATATTCTAGATTACTTCTAGTAAGGATAGAAACGACAATGTATTTTCTATGTTTATCTTTACCTAGAATAGTTGATTTGTAGCTTATTGTACAAGACTTCTTGTTCTATAAAAGAAGATCTTTTAGGTTAATGTTTAATATCAGTTTTCATAAGTATTCGCAAGTTAAACCTTTCATTGTAATCAACACGATTATTCTAATACAAGTGAAAGTTTGTTTAACATCATTGTGTTTTAGATCAAGTGTTAATTCCGCATAACACTTTGTTACTTTATTCATAAGCAAAGGTTTCTCTACGTGTAGTACTTGATCTAATCTCGTATACACAAAGCTTAATCGATCTAAGTTTGGGATCAACACTTGCCGCCAGCCACATCAAAGGATAAGAACAAACCAGACGATTTTGGTGATTGACTTATTTAGTGTACGTGATCGTGATCTCATAACCTTTTCCTACACGTGTTCGGTATAATCAAATCACTTCCTTTTCTTTTTAAATTCTTTACGAATTCATGTTTATTTTAATTAATCTTAAAAACAAGTAAATAAAACATGTAGATTAATTAAAACATGGAATTAAGGGGGTGTTTGTGTTTGTTTATTTCGGCCGAGCACCAAACCGAGAGCATGGGGGCTCTCGGGGGTGTTTGATTC